>OX422214.1:542932773-543445273 GCA_949130495.1 Sambucus nigra | reverse complement strand
TTTTCTCTTCATTTTGAAGAGATATCTTTCATTTATATTAGATTTTAGGAATTGTAATTGGGAGCTTTCCCTCTCTTCTCTCTTTGGGGTAAAACCCATTTGTAAGTTACTATTCATTATCTTCTACCTTTAATTTAAGCTTTCTTTCCTTTTGTTATTTCTTTGATCAATTTCCATGCTCTGTAGTTAGTTTATTGTTGTTTATTTATTGTTTGTGTTGGTTAATTAGGTTTATTTATATCTTTCATTATGTATTATCCTTAATTTAAGGGTTGTGGTCATGTTTTCACCATTAATGGGTCTTGAGCTCCGAAAGTTAGGTTTTGTATAAAATTGCATTTAATTGAAACCTCTTGTATTAAAGTTGGAATATTATGCATTTAACTTTTTTTGTCATGCAACGTTAGTGTTTAAAATGATATTCCGAATTTAGTCCACGTGTGACCTTTTTTGATTAAATATTTTACTTCGCATTTTTGGATTAATTTTCTTCATGGTAATGTTTATGATTAATTGAATATGCTCGGTTAAATGCTTTCGAACCGAAATTATAATTATGAATTGTTTGGCCCTTTGCGGGGATGTAATCTTGACTCTCGCTTTATTAATTATTGTTTAGTACTAACTTCTTATTTTCCCATTTTTCCCGTTTTAAACCCATCACCTTTTACATTTTTATTTTAGAACTAATAAATCTATTACAATCTGTCCAACATTCCCTATGAATTCTCGATATTCGGATAGGCCACTATACTCCATTTATCGAGTGTAGTCATAGTTTAGGTTTTTTGTATTGTGGTCGAAAGTCGATAACAAGGATTTGCATATGTATATGGATGCACGTTTTCCACCACATTAGGGTTCCAGGGAATGAAGATGATAGAGTTTGGACAACCTAAAACTATTCAACTCAAGAAGAGAATGATTGAATATATTGTGTATTAAAGGTGATTGATTTCAATTAAATGACACATGCTTTTAAAGGTATTTATATCTATTTTCTAGTTCAATGTATTACTGTAGCAAAATATGGAATGTTTGCTTGAGAAAAAGGGTATAGAATTCTCTAGGAGAATTTTCAGAAATTGAGACTAAAGAAGACTATGGTAGATTACAAAAAAATGATGAGTTGGAGATTGTGAACTCACATAAATATGTCGAGCGTATGTTTTTGTGGAAGAGACCAAAGTGTTTATTTTATGAAGTAATAAAGACAAGGATCCAAAGTTATTAGACGATAAACTAAGGTTGCGTTTGTTTTCCGTCTGAATTTGGAGTCTGAAATATGAATCTGAAAAGTATATTTATTTTTATATCTGAATGAATATCTTAATGGATGAATTTAGACTGATTCAGACTTCAGAGATTCATTTACCTTTTAGAATGAATATCTTAATTGATGAATTTAGACTGATTCAGACTTCAGAGATTCATTTACCTTTTAGCCATTCAGAATAAAAAATAAATATTATTTGATACTTCTTAAGTCTAAATGATTTATAATAAATAACTCTAAGGCCTCGTTTGCGAGTTCTGTTTTTGGAGAGAAAAGAAAGAAAAGGAAGAGAAAGTGTGTTTCCTTTCCTTCGTTTGGGAGTTTAAGTAGGAAAGAAAGTGACTTTCTCTCGTTTGGGAGTTTAAAATAAGAGAAAAGAAAGGAAAATTTTTAAAAAACTTTCTCTTCCTTTCTCTCCAAAACTTTCTTTCCAAATCGGAAAGAAATGGAGAGAAAGGAAAGTTTTTTAATAAATTGTTCCTTCTTCCTCTTAAAAAAATTATTTTCCTTCCAAACTCCCAAACGCAATAAAGAAAATTATTTTTTTTTCTCTCCCAAACTCCTTTCTCTTCTCTTCTTTTCTTTTCTCTCCTATTAACTTTCTCTTCTTTTCTTTTCTCTCCTAATAAAATTTTCCTTTCCTTTCTTTTCTCTCCCAAACTCCCAAACGAGGCCTAAGTTTAGATAAATGAATTAATTTTGAACTCAATTAAGCTCGTCTACAAACTACATAATCACATTTGTATACTCTTTTTACATTACCGTTTATCCTCAATTATTTTCAAGTAATTAAATGAGAGAATGCATAGCTAATTATTTTTTATTTTTGTGCAATTGCATCAAACACTGGAGAAGTTCAATGGAAGGCCTGTCTTTGGCCATTACAGTTTAGAAAGTTACAATAAACTAAGGGTAAGGGGAAAACTAGAAAGCTGTATTGTATATATACTCTACTCATTTTCCGGGAGAAATCAAAAGCTGTCGTCGACATCGAATACACATTAACAAACATCGAATACAGATTAACACACACAGAGAGACGCTAACTAAATTGTAAACATTCCTACCTACCAACACTGATCCGTTTCCCACCTCCGGCTCCTATAAAACCCACAATGTTGTCGTTTTACCCTCCGTCGGGTTCCTATACACAAGGACAAATCATAAACTTCCCTGAACTGGGGATCCGAGAGAGTAGAATAAGAATTATGTATGTTCACGAAATCTCGCCCATCAAATCCAATATCCGGATGGTGAACGTTGGCTAAGCTTCGGTAGGCCATTTTGATTTCTACTGGGATGCATTTTAGTTGACTCGGAGAACGTCATACAGGTTAACTGATGTTCTTCTCGTGTTTAGAGTCTTTGTGAAGGTGTGGAGTGAGGCTTTGCAAGGGTTGAGATTCAGAGCCGAGAAAGACATTTTTGAATAGTGAATGTGGTATGGTTTTATGGGGATGAGAGGTTTTATAAAGGTTGAATCTTGATTTTAGAAGGTGGAGTGTGTACTAGTGTATTAGGGAATGTGGTGGGCAGGTGATTCTTTTTGTTTAGGTATTGGTGGTGGGGTTTGCTGATATGGCATCACATAATTAAAATTTGTTTCTAGAAGAGTGTCTGTTTGGCTCCAGCTGAGCCAAAGCTTCGAACAAGAAGTCCTTTTTTTTTTAGGTTTTTACAGTCTAATCTTTGGACTAATAATTTTGAATAAAAAAATTGATAAATCAAATTTTAAACGATTAGGTCCAACATATAAATACTGTCAATTTAAAAAAATCATAAACCTAATCGGCTATGGGAGTTTTCTCTGCAACTCACGACAATTCTCCGAAATCGAAAATAACATTAATCTTATGCTTTTTTCGCCTGTCCTATAATTGATTACAATGTTCTTAATCAATTCTACCTGTATCACTTGGCTCTATCATTTGTAAGTTTATCTTTATCAGCAGTTGGTTTTTCTATTTTCGATCGATTATAATAAGTGTATGTCCTTTGTTTTGATTCAAGAGACTCATTGTAATATTCATTCATATGATTGAATAGTTTTTTATATGTTATATATGTATATGTTTTGATTTTGTGTTTTTTATGCATTTATGTTTGGATTCTTCATACATAAGTTATATTTATCAATATTTGTAATTGTTAGTTGAATGTGTTGAATGAATATTATTGATGTTTCATTCTAATTTTAAGAGTCCTTAATTTTGATTTGGTATTGAATCACTTATTGACATAGGTCCGCGCCAGCGAAAATAACCAGTTCGATATCAGTTTTCAAAGTACACGCAGTGTTTATAAAGTAGACGTGATTATTTTTTTGAAAATATGTGTCTCCTTTATTGCTTCATGTATAGGTTTTTAAATAGTGCCTCTAATTTTATATTAATTATAAATAAATATTTTTATATTTCATGCATTAAATTATTGCACAGATTTTTAGAATTGTTGACCTTGAAGTAAATATTTTTTGTCTCTGTTTTACTGCAGGACATTATGGTAAGTAGTGTAATAGCAAGGTGTTGTTATTTGGATAATATGGATTGTATTGAAATATTTGAAGATAGCTCATTAGATTTCATATGAAATGAGTTGTGTATTAGGTTTACTAATTTGAGGAGTGGGAGTTTTTCATTGAGGTATTCATTTGGTGATGAATGTCGATTCATGTTGGTTTGTGACAACGATATTTGTTGTATGTTGCGGTCCCAATTGATCGTGAAAGCTAATTCAATTTGGATATATGTCATTGATTCATTAACATTTCCATGTAATACATATCGTGAACGGGTTGAATGCTCTAATCGAATTTTTGAAGGGGTTGACTGTAATAATACAAGTTCTGAGAGGGTTGACAGTGGTGATACAAATGCACAGAGGTTAGAGTCTTTATCATCAGGCACTACAAATGATTTTAATAGTTGCATTGAAAATGACTTTTATATTGGAGGTGTGGAGCCAAGTAAGTCGAAAGTCTACCTTTCGAATGATTGGAAGACTTATATAAGTCATGAGCATCAGTGTTTTGAAGGAGGTGTAGTGAAATTTCGGGATAAATTGCGAAAGTATGTTGTTGAGGTTGGGTTCAAGTATGTGTATTTGAAGAATGACAAACTCGAGTGACAGCTGAGTGCTCTAAAAAGACTACTGAGAATTGCATGTGGAGAATTCATACTTCATTATCTATAATAAATGGATACTTTTACATACGTGCAATGAATAATGAGCTTACATGTAGAGGTGTCTTTCGTAGTCCGTCAGCCAAAATGATAGCCTCCAAGTTGGTTTCAACATTGGTAGCTGATAATCTTAGAGATAACCCGTTATTGAGACCAATTGATGTAGTTAGAGATATGAAGAAGAATTATGGTCTTGATATATCTTATCAACATGCATGGCGTGCGACAGAGATGGTTGTTGTTGATATACATGGTGATGAAAAGGTTTCTTATGCATTAATGAATAATTATCGTGACCTTCTATTGCAGTATAATCCTGGGTCGAATTGCATCCTTGACATGGAACATGAGAGTAAAAAATTCAAGAGAATATTTGTAATGTTTAGAGGATGTATTTATGGATTTCAATACTGCAGCCCTATTTTATTTTTTGATGGTGCCTTTTTGAAGAGCCGTTACCGTGGAACAATACTGTCAGCTACTGCAAGGAATGGGTACAATGGTAAATTAATTGTAAATATTTTATTTTGTGTATTGCATTGACATTTTGTTTGTTCCATTCCATATCATCAAAATACAAGCATACAAATATAAAATACCTTTGAAGGTCTTTGTTTTAGTTCACGTGTACTTTTCATTTTTCTGCGTGTATTTTCATGATATGTCTTATTATGTGTAATACTTATATATGTCTTATTATGTGTAATACTTAGTAAAGTACACGCATAGTACACGTCAAGTACACATGAATATTTTTCTTGATTTCACGTGTACTTTTCATTTTTATGCGTGTATTTTGATGATGATGTTGTTATGTTGAATACAAACTAAAGTACACGCATATTACATGTCAAGTAAACGTGAATATTTTTCTTAATTTCACGTGTACTTTTCATTTTTATGCGTGTACTTTGATGATAGGTGTTGTTATTTAGAAATAATAAAGCCAAGTACACGTTAAAAATGTAAAGTACCTTTGAATGTTTTTGCTTAGCTCACTTGTACTTTACATTTTTATGCGTGTATGTTGATGTTAGTATGGTTAATAATAAAGCCATAAAGATTGAAAAGTAAACGTGCATGTGTTTTTATCTTTATCATGTGTACGGTACATTTTTATGCTTTGTCTTGTTATTTACAAACAATTTAAATTAAACACATAATATATTTCCATATGTTTTAGGGTCTGCGCCAGCAGCATTAATTTATAAAGTGTTGTACATGGATACGTTATTTATATTAATTTTGATATATTTTTATATTTCAGGCCTTTTTCCTGTTGCATATGCTGTTGTTGATTCTGAAACCGAAGATAACTGAATGCGGTTTCTTGTCAATTTGCATAGTGCAGTAGTTGAGCAATATCGAAACATAACATTTATATCAGATCGAAATAATGGATTACTTGAAGATGTTTCGAGGGTCTTTCCGTTGTCTGTACATTCCTACTGTATACATCATTTACAAGGGAATATAAAAAAGAAAATTCGTGGGAATTGTGCTGGATTTCAAAAGAAAATTGTTAAAGATTTTTTGTCTTGTGCATATGCTGTCTCAGTAGATGCATTTCACAAGAATATGAAGCATTGAAGAAGGAAGGAGGAGTTTTTATTGCCGATTTCATTGATAGTTTGCCTCATAAGAATTGGTCCATTGCATATTTCCCTGGTAAACGGTATGGTGACATGGCATCTAGTGTTGCGGAGTCATTCAATTCCTGGACATTGGAGGAAAGGCATTTACCAGTAATGAATATGCTTGATAAATTGAGAGTGAAGATTATGAATTTCAATGCAAACAAACTTGTTGAGTCTGACACTTGGACAAGTGATCTATGTCCTTTTTTCAAAAGTTACTGAATGAAAATTAGAATAAAAGACGACATTGGACTATCAGTCGCTCAAGTAAAAATGTATTTGAAGTTCATTCAGAAGTGCGAGCAACAGTTGACTTAGGAGAAAGGACTTGTTCTTGTAAGAGTTGGCAGGTTAGATGTTTTTCATGTTCTCATGCTGTTTGTGTTGTGCGGAGGAAAGGGACCAGTATTTATGATTATATTGAGGAGTACTATAAGGTATCTTTCTACAGAAAATCATACTCGATACCTATAGTTCCTCTTCCTGATTTGATTTCCTTAAATATTTCCATCTGTCCTTCCAACAAAGACTAAGAGACCGACAGGCAGGCCAAGAAATAAGAGAATAAAGTTTTCTGGTGAGATCACAGTAAGGTAAGTTACTTGCTCTAGGTGTAGTAAAACGGGTCATTACAGGTCTACTTGTAAGGAACCCATTTGAGTATTTTTAAAATTGTTGAATTCAGTCATTTTAACCATTTGATTGAATAAATTAATTAATAAACCATTTGTTTCACATAAATGAATGTAATTTATTTTAAGTCTCATTTTTTAGTTTGTTTTTTGTGTAGCTGTACACATATTTTTCATAAAACATACGTGATCATTTTTCCTGATGTTCAGGTGTACTTTACATTTGTATACACATGTTATGTACAGTACACGCATATTTTGATGTCCAAAGAAATTTTATCAATGCGTGCACTTGATGAAATATGCGTGTACTTTATGAAGTACACATAAAATACATAAAGTACACGCATTTAAAAATGGATTTAGTCAGTTCAATATGCATGTACTTTATAAAAGCATGCGTGTACTTTATTAATGACATTTAATTTAGATTAACTTTATGAAATATGCGTGTACTCTATGTATTTCATAAAGTACATGAAGTACACGCATAATATAAATATAATATGCATGTACTTGATGAAATGTGTGTGTACTTTATGAAGTACATGCAATGATAATTAAAGTACACGCATTTAAATATAAGTGTACACGCATGTTTTAGCAAAGTACATGCATATTGATATAACAAAAATCTAATTCAATATACGTTTACTTTATGTATTCTTCATATAATTTTATCAAGTAGACGTATATAAATGCATGTACTATTTGGAAAATAATTTTGGACATTACAATGTGCTTGTACTTTATAAAAGACACTTGGGTCACTCATATTCTTAAATTCCTATGTGTATTATGGTCCGCGCCAGCGGCATTATTGTACAAGTATTTCAATAGGCAAGTAATTTATAGACTATGCGTGTACTTTATAAAGTACAGGTGCAATATATAAAGTACACGCATTTATATAATATTTTGGGATAATATCTTGTTTGTGCTTTATAAAAATTTACGTGTATTATAATTTATAATACAAGCAATCATATTTTGACATACCAATTTTTTTACATTAAATGATATTAATGTTCACATTTTTTACAATACACGTGATCATTTTTATAAGGGTTCGCGTGTACTTTACTATATTTGGTGTATGACATAAGTGAGAATACATGCATGAAAGAAATAAATTTTTTATTAAAAACAAAAAAATAAAGTACAATTTTTTCACATAACAAAAGCTGAAAAAACTAAAGAAGGCTTCTATTAGGGAAGTTTGTCAAAGGCATCTAGGGTGTCAGGAAGAGAGTTAATTAAATTCGACCAGTGTCAAATTTCTTCTTCTATGACAGCTACAAGGCCTTCATGGAGAGCCTTCTTCTCCTTCAGCTTGGCGATTTTCATAAGAACTTCTTGTGTATAGAAAGACATGAGGTCCTCATGTGTTTAACGAGGGTCCTTATCCGCATCAAATAAATCTATGGGATTGGGTGGAAGTCCAGAATAGTCTTCCCTCACATATGTTTGAAACTGCTCAAAGGCAGATTCATATGAGGAAATATTTTCCTCAATTTGCCTTATTTTTGTTTTATTTCTTTTATCTCTCTCAAGAGTATCTCACAAGTTTTCTGTTTGAATAGCCATTATGTTATCTTTACCCTAGATGTAATGGTTAAGAAAGGAACAAATATTACTCTTTTATAGGAAAAGTTAAAGCTATTTATTTCTTGACCATAAGTAGTTGGGAAGTGAGTAGTTGAGCTTAATAAATTGATTTTGGTTATTGTGTCCTGAATAAATATTTAAAGTAGTTTTCAATTAAAATAATAAAAAATTATTATATTAACCAGTGTGTGTACTTTAGTCAAAATGCATGTACTTTGAAGAATTCATTGGTGTACTTAGTAATTATCACTTGTATTTTTCGTGAAAAATGCTTGTATATTATTTCATAACACTCAGGTGCATTGCTTGTCTAAACCTTACGTGGATTGTGGTCCACGCCAGCGGAAATAAATCATTTTGGTGTAATGAATATTGTAAACAATAACCAATATAACACAAAAAAAAATTACAAATATGGTTTGTATTTTAATCACAATTTATAGAAGTTCTTTTCTCCTTTCAAGGGAAGAAATATTTTGATAGAAGAATTTCCTCGAGTACATATGCTCTTTGTTTTAGCATGTCACGGTCTTGAAATAATTTCTGCATTTCCTTATTTCTGCTAATTTGTTCAATGTAGTACATACAGAACACCCCATTGTCAACCCTGAAATTAAAATAAAACAAATATACAAATTAGTATGATGTGAATGAAATTTTTTGAAAAGATGCGAATTAGTAATTTTTAGAAATGAAGTTTTTCTTACCCATTATATTATTTAGGGCATTCATGATCTGTTATTAGGTCAAATTTGAGATCACTTTCTAGCAAGAAATCTACTGTCCTTTTTCTTGCTCTGTCAATGGATCATCATCCAATGTAAACTCATTTGGTGTACCTTCATCAAACTTCCTCTGAATTTTGAAACCATTATTTTTCATTGTTTCTGCTTCAGTCTTCAATAGGCACAGTGTTTTTTGGAAGACAAAAAACTGTTAAGAAGACAAATATTAAGTGTATACAAATAAAAGAGTATATGAAAATTAAAGAGTGAAAAGTACACGTATTATATTAACGTACACGTATATTTTATTTTTTCATATCACGTGTATTTTAAAATATGATGCGTGTACTTTGCCTAAAGAGTTAAAAGTACACGCATAATATTAAAGTACACACATATTTTATTTTTTCATATCACGTATATTTTAAAATATGATGAGTGTATTTTGCCTAAAGAGTTAAAAGTACACGCATAATATTAAAGTACACATAATTTGTATTGGTTCATTTCACGTGTATTTTAAAATATGATGCGTGTACTTTGATAATCTGGGTGATTATGTGCAACTAATATAAAGTACACACATTATATTATACACGTGTACACGTGTATAATATAAGTACAGGTAACATTACTAATTAAGTTTAGGCACTAACCAATTTTTTTGCATCATCGAAGAATATTATATTTTTTTCCTTATCGTTCGGTCGAAGAGAATCCATGTGGACCACTTTATTTTCTTTTTTGTATATCACAAGTAATGTAAAATGTCCTACACTATGTATTAGTACAATGAACAAATTATTACAAGTGCCTAAGTATTCAACTAAATCTCTGTATAACTCCCCCTTTTTATTGACTTCATTTGTGCTACAAGCTTCTATCTGAATAAAAATTATAGACATTGTGTTAATAAAAAAAATTGAAATTTTGTTTCTCAAAACTTTCGGTTTAATTGTAATTTTCCAACAATAATCAGAAAAAATATGTGAGTAGGAGAGCCCTTCCTCTGAAAATTTTAACCTCAATACTTCACTAAAGGCAAGTATTATCTGTTTCACACAATATAAAATGGTGAGGAAATAATAATGTTGAAATTTAATGGATGTTTAATATTTGGAATACATACTTGGCTTGAAATTTCTTGATTGTTGAGGACTTCAACAAAATCTTCCCATGGGACATACGAAACCAGCCCTTGGAAAATAAATTCCCTGCATTTTATATAATCAATAAGAATTGTATAATAATAACCTTATTCTTTTGCACCAAAAAAAATATAAATTAGCGAAGTGATAAATTATAAAAAATTAAACTTTACCCTGGCTCAGCCTTTTGAATAAACTCTTCAATCTTTTTCTTCGAAGCTTCATCGAGATATATGTGTACTTTTATTGCTTCAAGCTTTAAGTGAGTTTCTTTCATTTATTGATCTATTGTTAAACGGCCTTTTCTCAGCTTTGACTCTTTTTATTTCTTAATTGGTTCATGCTTTTCGATTTTGCTGTCAGCTTTTCTTCTGTCCTCTAGTAAGAGACCCTTTTGTTTTGGATATTTTGAGGGTGCCCTTAACTGTATTTGAGGCTAGTTCAATCTTCAAACTTGAAATTTCGTCCATAAGTTGTTTATTAATGTTTGCGTGATATATTAAATAAGGAATGTTGGATTGTAAGTATTTTTTGAAACAATGATTCATTTTGTCTTACGTGTATTTTATAAAGCACACGCCTGTATTTTAATACATGCGTGTATTTTATAATATACACGCATGTATTATAAAATACGTGTACTTTATAAAATTTATAATATACACGTGTACTTTCAACATAATTTGCGTTTACTTTAGAAATTAAAGCGTGTACTATATATCTATTGTATTTTATAGATACTTGATCATTTTTTTTCAATGCTTGATGAATCAGCATTTTCTTCAACTCCGAAATTTCGTCATTAAGGATTTTATTATTGTTTTCCTGTTATACAAAAAGAATGTTACATTATAAGCAATACTTGAATAAAACTTCATTATTTTTAATCAAATAATGCATGTACTCTGCATTATTTCTAATATCAAATAAAACTGCATTAAAAATACTATGAAATAAAAATGCGTGTACTTTACAAAAACTGTGTGTACTTTAGGAAAACTGCGTGTACTTTAGGAAAACTGCGTGTACTTTTAACGTGTACTATAGGAAAATTGCGTGTACTTTAGGAAAACTGTGTGTACTCTGCATTCAAAAGTACCTTTTGAGTTCTTTTCAATTCTAACTCCTCAAGATTCTGCCTCAATGTCATCTTTTCTATGTCAGCATCTTTCTATTTTTGCAATGTATCATCATACTTTTTTTTAGATCTTCATTACTCAGAGACATATATCCATTTTTTTTCCAAAATTCGTGTTAATTCTGCCTGTTTTTTCAATGATTCATCCAATTCTTTAATTCTATCTGAGTCACTCATTGTGACTTGATCAAGCTTTCTTTTAAAGAATTGTTTAACTTAACTAGTTGGGCATTTTCTACCTCCAACTTATTTAGTAACTCTTTTTCCTTTTAAAGGTTGGAATTCTCAACCTTTAACTTCTTCATTTCCTCATGGGATTCAAAAAGTGAATCACGATCTACCTGCAACTGTACATTCAAAATGTCACTCTCCACCTCCAAAGAGGTCTCATTCTCAAGTGCACCATTAAAGTCTTCAGCTGCTTTAGATAGTTGGTTATTTTTTTCTAACAATTCCCTTTTCAAAACAACAATTTGTTCCTCCAAATTAACCTTTGATTGATCTTTTCCCTTCTTTTTCTTTGGAGTCACAATATTTTTAAGGGGAATATTCCAACCATGTGAAAACTCATTGTCATTAATATCTTCAGGAACTTTTTCTGATGATGAATCATCATGTATAGGACTTTCTATAGAAATTTTCAAAGAGTAACTTGGCCCTTCAAACTAAGATTCCTTTTGTACAGAACTGTCCCTACAAGCTAGTTTATTTGTAGCCTGCTTCAAAGTTACTGTTGCGATGTCATTCTTCACAAACCATTGTATCAAAGACGACAATTTCCACTTCAGGATTTTGGAGTATTTTCTTTAAATTCTTCAACATGAGAAATAATTTCAAATTTCTCACATGCCCAATACCGTGATCATAAAAAAAACAAAATGAATTTAATACTTGTATTGCCTAGGGATTCATAATTGAAATTACAAGTGATTTGTTCAAAATACACGCAAAATTAAACGTATACTTTACAAATTTTACAATTGTATATTGAAAATGCATGTGATTTTTACAAATTTAATGTGTACTTTATCAATATAAGTTCACGTGTACTTTCTAAAGTACATTTATAATATTGACAGAAAATATAATAAGAGTATTTTGAAAGTACACTGGTTATATTTACAAAACATAGTACACGTGTACTTTGAAAAATACAAGTGTACTTTCACATGATATAAGGCGTGTATTTTCAAAATACACGTGATATAAGACGTGTATTTTCAAAATACACGTTAAATATCAAGTGTATTTTGAAAGAACAAGAGAAAATATCACATGTATTTTGAAAATACACGTGATATTTTCAAAGTACAGGTAAGTATTGGTATGTAAATTTTGAAATATCAGGAATATCACGTGTATTTTGAAAATACAAGTGAAAATATCACGTGTATTTTCAAAATACAAGTGAATATTGGTATGTAAATTTTGAAATATCAGGATATTTTTTTGCTCACCAGTAGGAAAATGACACATCCACTAACTGTGCTAGGTTTTGAACTTGCTGATTTGTCAAGTGAATGTATGAGAAACTCATGCACAACAGATGCCCAATCATACTTATTTATTTCCTCAATATTATCGATGTATTTCAACCAAAATTCTCCAAGGGTGAAGTTTGAGTTGGAGAAAAACAACGTGTTCAAGAAGTGGAGACACACAATTTTAACAAAATCAACAATTCCTTCATCTGTCTCCAATTCAACTGATTTCTTCAAACCAATCAATATTTCTAACTTTCCTATTCTTTTTGCGAAGTATCGTGCTTATAATCTAGATTTTTGAGCAGTATTCGGTCGTTTTTCAGTTCAATTGATTTTAAAACCCTCAACCAGGGGTATGCCAATTATTTCACTTATATTTATTGGTATTATTAGAATCCTACTGTTCATCGGAAAATTTTGGTTTCCGTATTGTACAACTCGATAATTGATAAAATATTTTTATCCGTCTTCTTGTGGTTCACTTCTACTAATTTCTCATTGTAGTAGGCATTGAAAAGCTCCCAAAATGGAGTCTTATTAAGAAGTTCAATATGGCTATTTTTTATAAAATCATAGAGAAAGCTAACAATATTTTACCAATATTGGTCATTCTTCTTTACAGGACGTTTAGATTTTAATGCCACATTAGAACTAGAACTGGAACTGGATGAAGAACTATCAGCAGAACCACTGTTCTAAAAAACCCGCCTAGGCTCCGCCTAGGCTTGAGGCTTGGGAGAAACACCTCGCCTTAAGATTTTGACGCCTTATGCTTGGTAAAACCCTTAAGGCGTACTTTTTCTCTAAAAACAACAATGCTTTAGTGAAACGATATTGCCTTTTAAAGATTTTTTTACAAACCGGACCATTATCTCATCCAAAATAATCAAATAGTATTTTTATTTGCAAATATTCAGACATATATATATGATATGTACAATTTTAGTATTTTAATAGCCTTGTTATGGTTAAAAAATATTAAAATATATTAAAAAGGCCTAAACGCCTTTTCACGCCTTTTTACGCCTAGGCTTATAAGGTTTAAGGCTTGGCCTCCACGCCTCGATCACGCCCCACGTTTTTTAGAACCTCGAGAAGAACTGCTCTTTTTTTGTTTCTTTCATCTTCTTCCCTTCATCTTCATTCCCATTATATTGATCTATAGACAAAATTTAAATTACTAACCTATAATTTTATGTACAAAAAATAAAATACATGCGAGTTAGAGTAAAACATAGACTAAAACAATAAAATACAAGCGTATTTAACAAAAGTACATGCAATATTCTCACAAACAATTTATACAAGTCTAAACAAAATACATGCTAAAGGCGATAATATATATCGTCAGTTTCATGGTAATACCTAACAGAGGTTGTTAGACAAGTCAAAAACCAAGATTCTCTACTCCTAACATATTCAGTAAAGAAGTGATACAATAGTTGAATGCTAAAAGCTCCAACATTATCAAAACCCCTTAAGCAATACTGCTCAATTTGTTTAGCTAAATCCTTCGCTTTTGATTTAGTTACTTGAAGCTGTTGCACATAAAAAGTGCAGTAAATGTCTTCATAGTAGTAGTAGAAACCAAGTAACCTTTTAGCTCTATCATTGATGCGAAGGAGAAAATGAATTTCGTCATCATTAGTACTATTGACTATCAATGTGAAAGGTTTTGTATTGTTAAGATCTTCGAACGTGCAAGCAACAGTTTTGTACTTAAACATGTTTGATCGTATGATTCCTAAACAATAACACAACAATACAAAATAGTACACTCATAATACATATTAGTACATGGATATTGGATTGAACAAATTGAATTTCAATGTGCGTGTACTTTATCAATTTTTTGCATGTACTTACAATAAAGTACACGAAAAAAATGAAAAGGTACACGCAATAATACTGATTATAAGCTAATAACATATCATTCAAATGTAGTTGGCGCAGACCAAAAACACTCCTAAATATTAACAAAATAATAATACTTCTTACATACTCATGAAATATCATTCAAATGCCGCTGGCGCGGACCAAAATAACATAGGATTGATCAAATATGGATTTGAAATATATATCTTATAGAGTATACGTATAAAACATAAAAGTACACGCATAATGAATTGAGAAATTCAATTTCAATGTGCGTGTACTCTGTGTATTTTGCGTGTACTTTTGATAGTACACGCAAAATACACATAGTACACGCAAAACAGGGGTTGTACATGTACATATTCCAATTATGTGTATATTCCTAGTCCTTGATAAATCCTCGATAAATGATGTACACAGGAGGAAAAGTATAACGATGAAATACATATATCTAACATGCAAAAAGTGTGTTTTGCAATTAAAATGAGGGAAACAAATATATTTTTTAATATCATGAAGAAAAAGAATGTGATTTCATCAGTCCATGTGTCTACAAATTTATACATATGAGAACACAAAATACACAGGGACAAAAAGGTGATAAGAGAATATATACATACTTGTTAGTGGTGTTTGGAAGAATTTGATTTAGAATGTAAAATGTAGAACTTCAACGATTAGGGTTTGATCGAAGAGAGTTAGGGTTTTGATCGAAGAGAGTTTTTAGCGCTTCGATCAAGAGTATTTATATGTTGTTGTTGACCAAAATTTCATTGAGAAATAAATTCATTTTGGGGTTTTGATCGAAGAGATGGTACGATTAAGGTTTTGATTCAAAAAAGAATACAGTATTTTTGGCGCTTCGATTTCTGAATAGTGCGTGTTTGTTTTAATTTCGCGGTATTTATATGTTGGACCTAATCGTTTAAAATTTGTTGGGCCTGGTTTTTTTGTCCAAAATCGTTAGTCCAAGGACTAGACCGTAAAAGCCCCATTTGGGGGGAAAAGACGCATAAAAAGGAGTGCGTTCGGCTAATAGGGAGTTTTTAGGTTGGATATTGAACCTTTCTGATTTTAGTAATTATTGTTGATTCATTTTAAGTGTGGTACTTTTCTTCTTGGATTTTCAATGATGTGTGAGAAAAAAAAAAACATTTTAGAAAAGTTAAAGAAAATAAAAAAATAAGATATATAATGAATAAAAGAAAAATATGAAAAATAGAAAAAAAAGTAAGAACAACTAGAGAAAAAAATTCAATAAAGGATGAATTACTATTTGGAATACATTTGTTTATAATAATTGGTGCTTGGATTACGTTACTTTTCGTATTAATTGATTGGGTGTTATTTTAACGGAAGTTGTTAAACTGTGGTTACCCATTTATTACTCAATTGTAAAATGATTTATTTACCCCTATGCTTTTTTCTCAATCAACAATTTGGACACACACACACATACACACACACACACACACATATATATATAAAATAAAGTAGGAAACTTATGTAAGTCATAAGATGGAAATATGACATCATCAATATGATTTTATCCGCCAATGCCTATTTTGCCCTTGAATTTTTTGGTTTCCCTCTTTTATTTGCTTACTAAATTTAAATTTCAATTCAAAATTGGGGTCACTTTTGTAAAACCCATTTTATCAACTTCTCACGCTCTCTCACATCTCACACAAACATTTCATTCTCCCCTCTCACTGATTTTAGTTTTGGTCCCAAACCCTTCCGCTGCTAGTCAGCTCCAATAATGACGCCATCCGCCTCCAAGGTTGACACCATCAGGTAATCTCTCTCTCTCTCTCTCTCTCTCTCTCTCTCTCTCTCTTACTCTCTTACACACGCACGCACCCACCCACATACATGTACACAGACAACAAATCTAAGACTTTTGTTGTTCAATTTGGGGTAAGTTATTTTAACCGATTTGCATAATATATCACGATGAAGTTAGTGTTGGGTTTGATATGGGTTTCTTATTTGTTAGCTTGATGTGGATTTGATTGGTTTAGGTTGGAAGAAACATGTGATGTTAGGGGGTTTGGTTCATTTCTTATATAGATCTCGAAATAATTGTTAGGTATTTTATGACGAAAATATTTTTTTGCATATCTAATCAGGTATACATTCTCTCTCTCTCTCATTGGAACTTTGTATTTTTTTAGTTCAAAATAAGATTTCATAGATCTAATTTTTTGTTTCTCCTTTGGTGTTTATGTTTTTTTTTCTAGATTGAAACCTAATCAAGTATACATTCTCTCTTTGATTGGAACTTTGTGTATTTCATTAATATATCATTTGTGTATGACAACTGTTGGCTTACATTTTCTGTATTTTTGCATTTTTTCTATCTTTATATTGTGAATACCTATGGTTCCATGTATGAATGCGTACATATTGAGAAATTTGATTTTTGTTCAAGTTTCCAAACCGAGGCTTTTTGGCTGAGTTTTTTTTATGGATATTGATTAAGCATTTGAGTATCGAGTACCGTAGGAGTGAAAAAATGGTTTCATATATAATATAGAAGCATATATTTCATTTCTATGTTGAACCGGTATGAGACCGCTCAACTGCGTCGCTCACCGGTCCTTCCCTATTTTGACAGTTGCATTGAATTTCATCAGCGCTATCCATACTACTCAGTGAGTATATTATTTGGACCCATGAAATCAATCTTAAATTCTTTGCCCGAACTAATTCATTATAGTTGTGAGATTTTTTTTTCATCTTTGCTCATTCAAGGTAATTATATTTTATGATATCAATTATGTTGTATCTATTAATTATATCAGCCAATTATCTCATAACCTGCTAATACATATCATTAGAATCTTTTTTTATTTATGATAGTTTGAGAAGGAAGAGTGTCGACTCACTCCCTTCTTGACCATACTCATGTTGCAGTTCTTATCGACAATGAAATTGTTTATGATATTAGCAATAGGTCACTGGACATTAAGTGCCCAACCTATACCAATCTCAATAGTGGATTGTTTAATAATACCTCAGGTTGAAGTATCGTGAACCCTTGCATTTCTCAACAACGGGTGTTGACTTCTCTCACCTTATGTGAGTCATGTTAGGAAAAATATAGAGGGTTGTTCCAACTCCAAATTACCTGCAAAATAGCAGGTTATGAGACAATGGTGGATCTAA
Organism: Sambucus nigra; assembly: GCA_949130495.1. NCBI lineage: Eukaryota > Viridiplantae > Streptophyta > Magnoliopsida > Dipsacales > Adoxaceae > Sambucus > Sambucus nigra. The sequence continues at coordinate 543,427,397 of OX422214.1, read as the reverse complement.
TGATATGTATTAGTAGGTTGTGAGACAATTCGCTTATATAATGATATGTATTACTCTCTTTTGTTGACTATTTATTATTGAGTAAAGTATCTAAAAAATATCTTTATCATTCCACGAACTTAAATCATGTCCGCTAAATTTATATTTGTACCTTTTATAAGCCATGAGTTTTTATATAGATATTCTTAATCAAGCTATTTGGAGTACATATGTTTAATTCATTTATCTCTTGATGTGGTGTGGTGTTATGGTTCTATTTTTATATTTAAATAGTCTATATTTTTTAGCTTATATCATTTTTTATATTTAAATATTCTATATTTTTTAGCTTATATCATTTGGTTGAAATTTAATACCATCAATTATATTTTCAGATTATGATAGGATGAACATATTATCATGGTGTGTTGCAGTACCATAATGAGGATGAAAGTCCACATCCCGAAGGTTTACTTCCCATCCGAATTACATGACAAGATCATGATAGATGGTGCGTGTCCAAATGAAACTATATAGAACTGTGTTCTCTATATCATGATAAGAATTCTAAATCAGAATATGGTTGATATCATCGTTGGGCCTTTTTGGCTGGGTTTACATTTTCATGAGAATATTGCTACTTGATTTGTTTGTCTATTGGGCCTTGAAATTTGAAGGCCCATTGTTTGACAGATTGTCCAAGTAAGATTTGAATTGTCCAGGTGTCCTATTGTTGTTTATTTTTTTTGTTTTTTTAGCATTATCTTAGTTCCCCTAAAATCAAACTCTAGGTTAGTTACTTGATTTTGTTGTACAATTTTGAATCTCGCCATTTTCTTTAATAAGTAAGTTATTTCCAATTTTGTTCAGGATTCTTTGGGTGAATAATAAGTCATTCAAGACGAGGTCAAAATTATAGGTGGTGATCTTGATGGAGTTCGAATGGATTAACAATCCGTCAAGGTGAAGATAAAAAAAAGGGGAATTCCCATATTGACTGGTAGGTATTTGTTGATTCATGGCATTCCCATCATTTTTGTGTTCAAGGTAGCTTCATTTAAGACACACACACACACACACACACACACACACACACACACACACACACACACACTCTTTTATTAGTGGCACATATTAGGCATTTTCAATTAAGTCATTTTATTAATTCAAATTCATATATTCATCATTGTTATGTCAATTTCGGTGTTATAATCTATTATTTCTTGATTCCATGTATCAGTGTTTTAATTGGGATATGATGCTGCTATAGGTTCAATCAAGAAGGATCTTATTATTTTTTCTTTTCATTATAAAGGATTGCCAGTTTTTTGTTCGCATTTTCAATGAGTATTTTGAATTTTCAGTTTGAATGTTCTAATGTCAATTATATGTTCGTATTTTCAATGACAACTTAATACGATGTAACTGATTGTTATTTCTGTTGTGTTTTAGGGTTGAAGTTGTTCTAAAATATAAAGCAGTTGAGCATATATTACATTTACAAAAGTGAAAATTGACTATAGGGTTCAAGTGTGTTTAGTGTACTTCATCATAAATTCAAATCTCAAAAGTTGCAATTATTGTTCAGTTTAGAAATATGGAATCAGAGTGTAAGTTTGGGAATAATCCCAATTCAGTATAAATAGTTCCAAGTTTAAATTAACAATATTAAGATTTCCTTTTGGACATTTTCTCAACAACCAAACAAGTATTTCCATTCCTAATTGAATTTCGTGATGTGGTTCAACTATGGATGATATGAAATTCTTTAAGTGTGTCTTTGTTATGTTATGAATGCAGATGGTGGACGAATGCAAAAATTGCCGACCAAAATTCAGCGCGTAAACCAAGAAAGGTTTGTAATAATTTATTCTTTCCTAAATATCGTTACATATGTTATGAAATTAGTTTTTATCACATGTTATAGAGTAGATCCTAGAATATCAGTGTTCGATTGTGCATTGGGACAATTATTATTTATATTTGTAAATTTATTATTTATATTATTCTTATTAATTACTAAAGTATTTATATGTTATTGGCTATATGCATCAGGACAGTAAATTGTGATATCTAATATGCCTAAGTCTATAGATATTAGAGTCCAGTGTATCAATATTAATTGACAAATTTGCTAGACTTTTCTTCATATTGAAGTCCAAATAGATAAACATAAATCAATTAAAGTAAGTTTATAAGTTGTAAATTGGGTGTGCATTTCATAACTATAAAGTGAGGTAAATATCCAATTTATGTTAGAAAGTGAAGTTAAGGAGCATTTCATAACATACGCATACTTCTTGATAGGTATCTTTGGGATTAAAGCGACTGCAGGTCTAAAGGAAGACCAAAACATCCTCTCTTCGTGCATATACTCCATATAGCTGTATATCCTGATGATTGTTTTTCAAGAGGATCTTTGCTAAAGCTCTACATGGTCTGACTACACAGCTACAAGATTCCATATTTGTATTTGATAGATCTTTAACATGTGTGGCTTCTTCCATAATGTCATCTGAGCTGCCTAAAAGATATTCCAAATTGAAACTACTCGTGCTATTTTCTGATTTGGTTAAATCATTGTGAAGCCTTCTTAAATCACTTATGATATAATCTGGCAGTGCTTCCAAGCCGATGGTTTTCTCTGCCCAGCTTGAACTGTTCATTGAAGTCCAAGGTTATATCCTCTCGCCATAGAAATAGGTGTTTACATGCACTTCACACCTAATGCCCGTTTCTATATATAAACAAATGTTTACAGGTATATGCGTGTTTTGATTTTAGCTCTGTTTCGACATTATGTCTATTTCTATTTATGGCAATTTTTCGGTAACGATTTGGTTAGTACCCATATAATCAGGTATGGATATATTTAATCAGGTATATATAATCAGATATTAATATTTTGCTTTATCTTTTTACACACTTACCCCATCTCAAAACTCTCCCTATCTACCTATGTCTCACACGTGGCTCGAGAAGGTAAATGGTTTCTACAAAAACAAAAATAGCAAACAATAGAAAGTAGCGAACATAGAGTAATCCAGTTTTATGAGATCTTGATAAGCTTTGAGTGGAGTTGATCTCCATCTTTATCGTTAGAAGATATAAAAATGGTGTTGGTATTGGCCGTAAAGGAGTACATCAATCGGATGCTACAAAACGTATCTGACACGAAACCCCTCATTCTTGATTCCCAAATGATACTTCACAAAATGAATCCCATGTTATCACAAATTGGAAACGGCTGAACAAGTAATAAGTGCTCTTTGTACTAATTTCTTTAGTTTCTAAATCCATTGTTGGAAAATAGGAAACTCCATAATGTAGGAACATCCATATCTGTTCATTTTTATTTTCGAAATCTCTCGCTGTTATTTCATTTCTACATTTCATGTTATGTCAGTTATAAAATTAAAATAAAAAGTTGTTGTTTTTTTATTCCAAAATGATAAATTAATTCTAAAATTAATTTTGTTGGGGTGTTGAATTATTTATCAATTTATACTACAGGTTCTGCTGATGAATATGTAAAATGTTTATCTAATGATTTAGTTTATCAGGCTCTGCAGTGTACATATGTACATAAATTGGCATGTACCTGATAGACACTACATATGTACTAAAATATGTACACTGCATATGTACATATTTCTAATTGATAGTAGAAACAAATTCAAATGCCCATAACTTCAAACAACTTCAAGTAAATTGATATGGGGATTTGAAGTTATTTTCAAACATATGTACCTCTTGTAGTTATCTTGGGACTCTCTAACATAACTTTCAAAAAAGGAAATTTATTTTCAAACATATGTACCTGCAGTGTACATATGCAGTGTACATACAACAGGTACATATGTCTGCAGTGTACATATGCAGTGTACATATACCTATTGTACATGGGCATAACTCATGCAGTGTCTATCAGGTACATATTTCTAATTTATGTACTAAAGTAGTCAACATGTACTATCAATTAGAAATATGTACATTTGAAGTTATGCCTATAGAAATATGTACATATGTCTATCAGGTACACATCAGTTTATGTACTAAAGTAGTCAAGTTATGCCCATATGTCTATCAGGTACATATCAATTTGAAGTTATGCCCATAAACATTTGAAGTTATGCCCATATCAATTTGAAGTAAATGCCCATAAGAATTTATCTTGAGTTAGAACATATTATGAGGTAACTTAATGTTATTGTTAATTTTTTGTTTTTGTAATTCAATTAATTCTCTGTTTGGCCAGTAACAGGTATGTGGGGATGACATATTCAACAGTGCTCAGGCAGTTGGGGAGAAACCTACCTATCTGTCTCTTGAGCTTCTTCGCATCCCTTTGTATAGACCACCCATGGTGCCTGGCTTCCTCTTGAGCTTCTTCCCATCCCTTTGTATAGATCACATGTCATTACCTTCAATAGATGACTGTACGGAGATGTGATTATTGTACCATTTCTCTAATGGTCATACTTTAATTAGCAACGAGCTTGGGGCACACCTCTTCTTGTCTATGTCGGTCTCATAATAGAAACATTCAATGCTCATGCCCAAACAAAGGAAGAGGGGGATCTCACGATTAAGAGTTTTCTACTATTTACTTTACTCTTATTTCTTATTTAGGTATCTCACCATTAGATAGCAGAAACATCCAATAATAACCAGTGTTTGAAATTGCGCGCATTTTGGCCAGAATTACAGATGTTTCGATAAGCGCACACTCATGAGGAGCTTTGCATAGATTTTGTGCCGATATGATATGTATGTTTATTATTTGACTATTTATTTAGAGATTGAGATTTATTGTATATTTTAATTTATTTATGTTTATGATGATGTATGTCTATTTGACTATTCATTTTACATCCTATATTGTTGAATTCACTTATACGCTCTGTTTTAATATCGGAAACACAATTATTTTGACTTTAATAATGAGTATGCGTCTTTGATCATGACATATCTTCAATTTTTGTTGTTGAACATGGAGATAAACTAAACATGGAGTAAGTGAATTGCATAATATTTAGAACACTTTCCCTTGGCGCAATTATTGATAGGAAACTACGAGGTGCGACATCTCCCCAAGGTAATAACAAATGGTATTGGTGTGTGGTTGTTCATCGTGAAAGCAATCGATTAATTGATACGAAGCTAATGAAAATGAGATCTTTAGTGGGATGGAAGATAGGAAATCGATAGATCTTGCATCTACCATTTCTCTTTTTTTCTTCAAAAGTGTTTTCATAAATCAAGATGATGTATGTTGGTAATATTGAGAACTTATTATAGACAATGATATTATAATTGAATTACAAGCTATTAGTTTTTTTTGTTGATGTATTTCTTATTTATTATACAGGGCTGAGAATCCTATAAACAATGGAAACTCTGTCCAAAATTTTAAATTGTTTACAATTATTTATTTTATATAAAAACATTAGACTTAAACTATACATGACTTGATATTTTGAAAAAAAATCTTCGTTCCGTCAGTCAAAGGGCAAGACGCTTAACTGTAGGATCTTGAATAGGTGGATGTTGGCTTGTTTACCGCCATATATGAAGAGGTTGCTCCCGTGTTTCGAATCCGAAACCAATCGTAGCTTTGGTGAGGGCATTTGCCATCGCACCAAGGCACAACTTTATGATTTTAAAATTAGCAGCGTGCCTTCAGGCACAGGCATACCCTAGTGTGTGTGTGTGTGTGTATATATATATATATTTATTATAATTTAAAAAAGGCATACATATACATATTGCCAAATGACTTAAGAAAAAGTTTTTTTTAAAGATTATTCTCCTTTTTGTAAAAATGAGTCAAAAATTTATTCAAACCAGTTAAAAATATATGAACCGTATTTCCATCAATAAAAAATTCACAAAATAAAAAATATTTTCCACGAAATAAAATGATTTTCAGCATAAAAGTAAGTTTTCCATAAATAAAAAAATAAATTACAACATGAAAATAAAAAATAAAACTGAATTTTAGCCAAAAAAAATATATTTTACAAATATATTAAAATAAAACTGATTTCAATTAGAAATAATAATTTCGGCCAAAAAATATTAAAATAAAACGGATTTCAATTAAAAATGATATTTAAAAAAAGGGAAAAACTTTCTACCTAGAAAAATGATTTCTGCCATATTTCCAGGAAAAAAAAACCTCCAACTATAAATTTCATCTATACTTCCCAAAACAAAAACTACAGCCACTGATTTTCAATATTATTTGCAGAAAAAATAAAAAATATTATTTGCAGAAAATCTACCCAAGAAGAAAATATAATAAGAAAAATCTACTCAAGAAGAATATGATTTCCACCCAAAATTACTTTACCAATTTCTTCATTTTGCAAAAACAGTATTCATCATTTTGGTTTGAAATACACTTAAACCAAAGTCTTCTTCAACACCCCCTGCCATCACCAAAGTCTTCTTCAAATGCCATCACAATCCCTCTTTCATCTCACCCAACAAAACCCTAAAACCTTAATTTCAAAACCCACTTCAATAACCCAATTACCACCGACCAAAACAAAAATAAGCCATTAAGAATCCATGCGGTAGTGAAGAGTCTTACCAAGTAGATAGAGTGTAGCGATTCATTGCGGTGATGAATGGGTTTTATCTTTGTAGAGAGTGAGAGAAAAAAAAGGGAAATGAAAAAGAATTGCTTTTATCCATAATGTTTACATTCATTAACTTTTACATTGGCTTTGCTGATATTGTTTTATTAATAACCAAGGGGTATTTATGGTATTTGAGTATAGATGGTATAGTTATTAAATGGCCGTTAGGTGAAATCGTCAAAATAACACCCAACCAACTAATACGAAAACTAACGTAACCTAAGCATCAATTATTATAAACAAATGTAACCTAGACAATAAATGACTCTCAAAAAAACAATACACGAAGCATCATCCCACACCAGCAATCCTCCTCCCCACTCAACCCGAGACCACATTTGTTAGAAAATAATGAATTTTAAACATGAAATAAGTTAACTTTACAACCAAATAAAAATGGAACCCGCAGACCTTTTGAGATGGGTCCACATATCAATACGTTCCTCTCTATAGTATATTCACACGTTTAGATTTAACTAGGCCTTAATTTTTTACCCAGTGCACAGTTTAAGCTGAACCATTTGGAAAACAATTCGAACCATTATTTTCTAATTGTCTTGGTAGTTAATTATGTCTGAAAATATCTTATAAAAGGGCTTTGTCCGTTCAATTTTTATCTGAAAAGTTATGTCCTTTGGTTCACGTGATTATTCTAAACATACGTCCACCTATTCAGAATAGACACATATTTTCCTATATATATATATATACTAGTGTATGCCCGTGCCTGAAGGCACAACGAAAATTTTCAAAGTACGTAATCCCAAAACGGTAAAAATTTCCAAAGTACGTAATTGCAAAACAAAAAAAAAATCGTTCCCCCAAAAAACAAAGTGTAATTTTAAAAAAACAATGGTTATAATTTTTGAAGTTGTGTGTAACATGACGCTAATTTTCGAAAGTGTACGCCATTTACAGGACCACACGTCATATTTAGTTCGCACCATATAAATAATTTTTGAAATAAGCTATGGTACGAACCTATTAGTTTTAAAAAAAAATTGGGCAAAATTTCCTTTGTTTATGAGACAATCCATCTTGTTAAGAACAAAAATACCAACTATAACCAAGTTGTGTTTATTTTGATTGAATTCATTTTTTGTTAAAAATATTGTCTCCTTAGATCGCGTTCGAGATAGGTAAAAAACAATGTTTATATGGTGCTTATTTTGCTTTTTTTATTCAAAAATATTTTTTATTGTTCCACTTTGACTTGGGTAATATTCTTGATAGCTGAAAAGAACATTTTTTCATGTTCTATCGTAATGTGTCGTGTTTATTTTAGTCTTATTCATTTTTAATTAAAAAAATAATTTGTATGGTAGCCCTTTTACTTGGCCACCAAATCCCGAAATATCTTTTCCCTATACAATTGGTGCTTTTAGTTTGGTCTAAATTGTGAGAATACCAATTCAAAAGTTTAATAGCCACTAAGAAAAATGTTGAAGTAGATCAAACTTTTAAATTCATTTCAATGTGCATTGAGCTATGTGCCTAATGTGTTGATTTGCTGAGAAAGATGAATAATTGTTAAAAGTACATCTAAGTACAGAACCATCTTGGAAGATGGAATAAAAAGTTAAGATATCAAATATTGATGTCGTCAGTAGTCATTTCAAAGGGGCATGTGAAGTATTGTTCAAGTCATAAAATCCTGTCAAATTGATTTCTTCGTTATATGTCCTAGAGCCATGTGCCCATATAATAAAATTATAATTTGCCCATATTTTTATCTGTCAAAAAGAAAAAAAATATCATCCGAATCATTTTCATTGAATTAAAATTGACAATAATAAAAAAAGGTGATAAATAGTGGCATGTAAAATGATAAAAAAAAAAATCAACGTCTGTAATTTCATAAAATGGTAAGGACTTTAAGCCTCACAAACCTTAATAATCCGCAAGATGTTTATACATATATAGTCGGAAACATAATACATCTATACGTCATGCATAGACTCACATAGCGACAGTCTTAGTTTATCTCCTGGAGTGGTAAACAAACTTTCGATTCAAAACTTCCATCAGCTTTGTGTACTTCTTTGGATACTTAAGTACGGTTATAATAAATGATATATGGATGAAATCTCACATATGATCTTTAGTTAGATTATTTTTTTAAACTGTTTAATGCTTTACATGACATAGTAAGTGTGAGTTTACAGTGTACTGTTTCCTTCATCTAACTTGGAACCCGTGTAGATTTTGACTGCCAAAGGCAGTATATAATAAATGACACATGGATGAAATCTCTCTCTCTCTCTCTCTCTCTCACACACACACACACATACACATACACACACACACACACACACACACACACACACACACACACACACACACACATATATATATATATATATATATTATACTATCCGTACATAACTTTGTTCTACTATTCATAACAGTCCGTTTGTACAATCTTTTGAGAGATGTTTTGTCCCATTCAATCTTGACATATCTGCCTTGGGCAGCCTTGATATATGTATACTATATATAATATTATATATTGTGTAAAAGATTTTTAACCTTTGAGCCCAATATTATTATGCAACTGTGTCATTGTTTATTATATATATATTCCTTATTTTGAAAAATCAACAGCACAAATACTTTTGACACATATTATCAACTAGGTCTAGTATCCTATATTGCAGAGCTATTATCTTTGCACAAATACTTTTGACGCATAAAATCAATAGCGCAGATAATTTCAAAGCAGTGTACTATGTTTTAAAGCAACAAACATTAATTGTTTCTTACAATTAGGACGGTTTCTCTCTACCTCTACCATATTTAAAAGAACATACATAGCCATACATAGATCTGATAGGCACCATCATCAAAGATTTCTTTAATCCAACGATGACATCAAACAACAAAATGATATTCAAAAAAGTTTCTTAATAACACAACTAAATGTACTAAATAAAAAAGTCGAGGGAAACTCAGCAATCCCTAAAAGTGTACAAACATGTAAAAGAAGATCATGGACGAACACTTATTATCCCTACAGGTGAAACATTAATTAGTTACAAAAATTCACTACACCCAATCTGCTGAATTGTCATGGTTATTGACCTTGACAACTTCAACTTGTCAAGGTTAATGACCGTGATAATTCTAGGCGAGACAACTTTTTTTGTCATGGTCAGGTCACTGTCATTGACCGTGACAAGTTAATTAGACGTGTCACAGTCGTGTCACGGTCATTGACTGTGGTAAGTTTTTTCACGGTTTATAACCGTGACAAACCTGTGACATTTAATAAAAAAACTATTACGGTCATTGACCGTGATAACTTTATTTGTCAAGGACTTGTCACGGTCAATGACCGTGACAATTCTGAGCAGAATTGAAAAAAATCTGCTGGGCAGTATGGCCACTGCCACTGCCTAGCAGTATATTTGTACCTATTATAGCAACGAACGTTGTACATGTTCAAACATCTTATATCCAAATAAACTAGAGATAATGCAAATATACATTCAAAATAAAGACAATATGCATCACGATATAATCCAAATATAATTCAAATGTACCAACTTAAAAACAATTCAAATGTACCAACTTAAAAACAATTCAAATGTAGCAACTAAAAAACAATACAATTCAATTCAAATAATGTCACTACATGTCTCGGGTAAGGTTAAATCCGAGGAGGTGAGTAGGCCACATGATATACGAATTGACACACCCACTGATATACATCGTGTCGCATTGTTCGCGCAACCACAAGGGGGAGTTCTTCCCGGGTATCACATGCGTGATGAGCACCCTGGACTCGATGCCTTGAAGCTCACGTCCATGAACTATTCCACCATGGATGATATTCGTGTCCCTCAACCCCCGCCCTATCCGCTGGCCATCAAATATGTCCAGTATAAACACGCTCGGCCAACCAAGCGTCGACATCGGTCGGTCGAAGGGAGCCAAATAGAGAAGTGGATCATCAAAGTCTGCACATATCGGCGATGAAGCAGTGAGGTCCACATCCTCGTCATCCCGCACCTCGTCCTATCGCACCCCTCCCCCACCACCTTCTCCTTCCCTTTCCCCTTGCGTTTTCCGCCGCCCAATGAACGCTTCATGAATGAGAACATATATTGGACCATCGCCTCCAAACGGGACAGCTTCGCGTCATGCGAGTCCACCGTTCGAGCCAACCCGGTGTCGCTCGTGATCCTAGATTTGGCCACCCGCGAGCTCACCCCTCTTGTCCTCCCCTTGCGATCAGAGCCAAGAACTTGTAGTGCCACCCAAACAACTAACTTGAGCTCATATGGCACCTCCTTCCAACTAATGTACCCCGGGCCGATGGCCATCCCCAATTTGCCATATTTGGGGAGCCTAGCACTACACCAAAATGGGCAAATTCTCACATTTCAGCCGTCCAGCCTTGTCAAGGTCATTGACCGTGATAAAAAAATACGCGTTTTATGTCACGGTCATTGACCTTGACACGACCGTGACAACTAATTGTCACGGTCATTGACCGTGACAAGTCCGTGATAAATTTAATTGTCACGGTCTTGTCACGGTCAATGACCTTGACACGACCGTGACAACTTTTCCAGCAAAAACCCTTTCCCCCTTCTTTTTTCCCTCCCACCGTTCCCTCCCTCCCTCTCTCTCTCTCTCTCTCTCTCTTCCATTTATATATATATTTGTGTGTATATTTATGTGTGTATGTGTATATATATATGTGTGTATGTGTGTGCGTGTGGGGGGGATGGGGCGGGGTGGGGCAGGGTGGGGGAGGGGGTGGTGGAGGGGGGCAGGGGGTGGGGTGGTGTGTGTGTGTGTGTGGTGGTGTGGGGTGGGGGAGGGGGTGGTGGAGGGGGCAGGGGGTGGGTGGGGTGGGGTGCGGTGTGTGTGTGTGTGTGTGTGGTGGTGGTGTGTTTTGGGGGAGGGGGGGTGGAGGGGGCAGGGGGTGGGGTGGGGTGGGTGGGTGTGTGTGGTGGTGTGTGGTGGGGGAGGGGGTGGTGGAGGGGGCAGGGGGTGGGGTGGGGTGTGTGTGTGTGTGGTGGTGTGTGGTGGGGGAGGGGGTGGTGGAGGGGGGCAGGGGGTGGGGTGGGGTGGGGTGGTGTGTGTGTGTGTGTGTGTGTGGTGGGGGAGGGATAATTCACGGGCTTTAGCTAAACTAGGGTTTTATAGAGTTTCGTTCCTACTACTTGGGCAATGACTATACTAGGGACCAAAGATAAATAAATAAACTAGATTCAAAGTAAATACTAGGAAATCCCAATTTATAACCGTCTAATTTATATCCTTTATTTATTTAATCACGATTCATTCCACTAAATAATCATGATTGCACTCAAATTTAATTATTTATAAATCACTCGAAAGAATGTGTTCTTATTATTAAAGTTGATTACGGTATATTATGATTCCCCACGTTATGTTTTCGATACCCTCTTGGTTAAATAAATTTTCTACTAACCGATTTTAATGAATATCTGATCAATTCCTTGATTCTAAAACTAAATTCTATAAGATTATAAAATAGTTCATCGGTCGGGTAAACAAAACATATAAGTCTATCAAGGGGTATCACAATCCAAATTATTTCTTGGACGTGAATTCCTCCAAATTATGATCTCATGCCTATTCACACAATGATTGACCAACTTGCGAGGATCTATTGTTCTAACATATAATTGAACTTCACCCATCGCAATCGAAGAAATAATTATGAAATAAATTTATTATCCATAACCCTAGGGATTAAGAATCTATGAACTTTTTGCAAATGATATGAGATTTCCCATGTTTAATCAAGAACATCCTTAGACTTGTAGGGGGTGGGGTGGTGTGTGTGTGTGTGTGTGGTGGTGTGTGGTGGGGGAGGGGGTGGTGGAGGGGGGCAGGAGGTGGGGTGGGGTGGGGTGGGGGGTGTGTGTGTGTGTGTGTGTGTGTGGTGTGTGGTGGGGGAGGGATAATTTATGGGCTTTATCTAAACTAGGGTTTTATAGAGTTTTGCTCCTACTACTTGGGCAATGACTATACTACGAACCAAAGATAAATAAATAAACTGGATTCAAAGTAAATACTAGGAAATCCCAATTTATAACCGTCTAATTTATATCCTTTATTTATTTAATCACAATTCATTCCACTAAATAATCATGATTGCACTCAAATTTAATTATTTATAAATCACTCAAAAGAATGTGTTCTTATTATTAAAGTTGATTACGGTATATTATGATTCCCCACGTTATGTTTTCGATACCCTCTTTGTTAAATAAATTTTCTACTAACCGATTTAATGAATATCTGATCAATTCCTTGATTCCAAAAAGTTAATTCTATAGGATTATAAAATAGTTCATCGGTCGGGTAAACAAAACATATAAGTCTATCAAGGGGTATCACAATCCAAATTATTTCTTGTACGTGAATTCCTCCAAATTATGATCTCATACCTATTCACACAATGATTGACCAACTTGCGAGGATCTATTGTTCTAACATATAATTGAACTTCACCCATCGCAATCGAAGAAATAATTGTGAAAGAAATTTAATATCCATAACCCTAGGGATTAAGAATCTATGAACTTTTTGCAAACGATATGAGATTTCCCATGTTTAATCAAGAACATCCTTAGACTTGTAGGGGGTGGGGTGTGTGTGTGTGTGTGGTGGTGTGTGGTGGGGGAGGGGGGCAGGGGGTGGGGTGGGGTGGGGTGGGATGGGGTGTGTGTGTGTGTGTGTGATGTTCAATTTAGTTGGTCCACAAACTAACGGTCAAAGTAATAGTATATAATTCCAACATTTCAAACTACTTGAACATCACAAATGGATACGAACTTAAAATATAAATTGAGATAACGTTAGAATCTAATTAGGGTAAAAATATAATGGCATCAACTAACATATATGTAGGGGTGGGGTGGGTAGGGGTGGGGGTGGTGTGTGTGTGTGTGTGTGTGTGTGTGTGTGTGTGTGTGTGTGTGCGTAGGTGCGTAGGTGTGCGTGTGTGTGTGGCGGTGGGTGGGGGTGGGGGTGGGGCACCCATTTAATAACTCTTTAAATATTGGAAAAAACATAATATTACAAAATTGAAATGAAATGGTATTGACGGAACTTACACATACGTTATAATATAGATGGAACATTTTTTTATCTGTACTATTAATTCAATTAATTCAATTAGGTAAAACGAAATGTGTACTATTAACATTTTTTTTTTATCTGTACTAATAACATTTTTTTTACAGCAAAAATGTCTCCTGCAGATGTTAAGGCGAAGATGATGATTCTGTTTATGATGATGTCGTCTGGGTTCGGTGGTAGCGGAGGCGACGAGGGCTCCTCCGCCGCTAGGCTCCCCAAATATGGAAAATTTGGGATTACCGTCGAAAACAAGTCGGAGCTTTTACCGAGATCCCTCGAGCTGCTAAAGACGGTCATCGGCCCGGGGTTTATGAGTTGGAAGGAGGTGCCGTATGAGCTCAAGTTAGCTGTTTGGGCGGCACTACAGGTAATATTTATATGAATATTTCAATTTATATTTATATTTATATTTATTCGCAACTAACATTGTATTTGTTGGACAGGAACAATTCAACTTGGATCCAAAGCTACGCGATTCCGTCTTGGAGCAGTTGAGGGAGCAACACAAGACGTAGAAGAAAAATATGCGGACACGGTACTTTGGAAAAACACGAGAGTCCATTTTACAATGGCGCGGATCCGTCCCGCCCAAGGAGCCGATCTCATTGGCACAATGGCAAAAGTTCATTGACAATGAGATCGAGGATCGACAATTGTCATCTCGCCAATCGGGGAGGGAAAATCGGGCTAAAAAGACGGACGTGCACTACTCCGGCCGGACCTCTTACGCTGAGGTGGAGCATAGGATGCAGGTAAGATTTAATTTATCTATAACTACATAAATATATTATTGGATATTATTTTACTTTACGGGGCCGATACTAATTTTACTTTACTCTATTTTATTTCAGGGGGTAGGGAGTGGGCCAGGGGGTAAGCCACATAGGCTCGATACTTATGTGGCTCTTCGAACGAAGAAGGGGAAGGACAAGGAGGTGTCCCCGAGCGTCGCGGCCACGTTTGTAAGTAATCCGACAGTTTAATTATTGTTAATTATGTTATAATTTTTTAGTTTACTTATTTTACTAATCATGTGCTTTTTGTCGTTTCAGGCAAAGCTTAAGGAAGTGCATGAGTCGCAGTCTGATGCCGACAAGGCATCTTTGTCCACAGACGCACTCAGCCAAGTGCTTGGCTCTGATCGCAAAGGGAGGAAAATGGGAGTGAGCTCGCGGGTGGCCAAATCTAGGATCATCGGATTGGAGACGAGCGACAACGGGTTGTCTCGAATGGTGGATTCACACGACATGAAGCTGTCCCGTTTGGAGGCGACGGTCCAAGATATGTACGCATTCATGAAGCGTACGTTGGGTGGAGACCGTAAAGGGAAAGGTAAAGGGAAGGAGAAGGCGGTGGAGGAGGAGGTGCGGGAGGACGAGGCGCAGGATGACGAGGATGTGGACCTTGCTGCTTCATCACCGACACGTTCGTACTTCGACGATCCACTTCCCTATTTGACGCCCTCCAACAGACCATTGTCGACAATTGGTTGGCCGAGCGTGTTCATATTGGACGTATTTGATGGCCAGCGGATAGGGCGGGGGTTGAGGGACCCGAATATCGTCGAGGGTGGAATAGTCCATGGATGTGTGCTTTAAGAGATGGAGTCCAGGGTGCTCGTCACGCATGTCATACCCGGGAAGGAGAACTCCCTATTGTGGTTGCGCGAAAAATGCGGCACGACGTATATTAGTGGGTGCGTCAATTCGTATGTCGTGTGGCCTACTCACCTCCTCAGTTTTATCCAAGACATGTAGTAACATTATTTTTAAGTTTGTCCATTTTAATTAAATTTGGATTATATCGTCATGTATATTGTTTTTACTTTGAATATTTGGATTATATCGTCATGAATATATATTTGCATTATCTTTAGTTTGTTTTGGATATATGATGTTTGGAACAGGTACAACGTTGCTATAACAGGTACAAATATACTGCTGGGCAGTGGCGGTGGCCATACTGCCCAGTAGATTTTTTTTAAATTCTGCCCAGAATTGTCACGGTCATTGACCGTGACAAGTCCGCGACAAAAGTTTCCACGGACGTGTCACGGTCAATGACCGTGACAATTGGGGTCACGGTTATGTCACGGTTTAGAACCGTGACAAATGTGTCACGGTCATTGACCTTGATATGACCGTGACACAAAACGCGAGTTTTTTGTCAAGGTCAATGACCGTGACACGACTGTGACAAAAAAAGTTGTCTCGCCTCGAAATGTCACGGTCATTGACCTTGACAAGGTGAATTTGTCAAGGTCAATGACCTTGACAAATGGGCAGATTTGGTGTAGTGTAGGGGCCGAGGAGACCTCTTCGCCTCCGCTACCACCGAGCCCAGACGACATCATCATAACAAGCATCATCATCCTCGCCTTAATACCTGAAGGAGACATTTGCTATAAAAAAATGTTATTAGTACATATCAAAATGAATTAAAAGAAGACATGCAAATAAACTAACAATTAAAGTATACAATTAATAATTTACTAATTTTCAATGAGGGGCAATCCTACTTTCATAACTAATCATATATTAATTTACTAATTTACAATGAGGGGCAATCATATATTAATTTACTAAAAAAATTAATAACCAATCAATTCGTTTACAATGGGCATTACGCACAAACACGCACACTGCACACACATATACACACATGCACACATACACACACACCCGCGCACATTCACACACACACACCCGCCCCCACCCCCCCATGCCTTCCCCTCCCCCCCTCCCATCTCCTCCATCTCCTCCTAAGGGTGAGTTCAAGTATGTTTCATTTAATTTTAAGTAATTTTCAAAAAAAAAGTTGAAAATCCCAACCCCATATGGACAATAATCCAGTGGTCATGTCACTTTTAAAAATAACCAATCCAACATCGATCCACTATAATCTAACAACAATGTCAACAACAAATGTGTATCCCATACTCCTTCTAATTCATCTACTCAATTAATTCATTTCATCAATTAAACTAACAATTAAAGTATAACAATTATTAATTTACTAATTTACAATGAGGGGCAATTCGACTTCCATATGAATTGGCACTAATTATTAATTTACTTTCATATGAAATGGGTACTAATTATTAATTTACTTTCATATAAAACTATATAATTAAAGTTACAATTAAAGCTATACAATTTATTAATTAAAGCTATGCAATTGTTGAGATTGCCCCACCACACACACACACCCACACCACCACCACCACAACCACCACACACCCCTCAATTTTGAATTCCAAAACAGCAGCATCTAGATCATAATATGTACAAGAGTGAAACATCCCCACCCCTACTGCCCACGCACACTACACAAGAGTGATACAACGTAATTTTAAAAAAAAAGTTGAAAAATTCCACCACCATATAGACATTAATCCAGTGGTCATACCACTTCTAAAATTAACCAACCCAACATCGATCCACTATAATCCAACCGCAACCACAAATGTGTATCCCGTACTCCTTCTAATTCATATACTCAATTAAATCATTTCATCAATTAAACTAACAATTAAATTATACAATTATTAATTTACTAATTTAGAATGAGGAGCAATCCTACTTTCATATGAAATGGACACTAATTATTAATTTACTTTCATATAAAACTATACAATTAAAGTTACAATTAAAGCTATACAATTTATTTTATTAAAGCTATACAATTAAAGTCATTTCGAATCTCAACAATTATCTATTAATGAGGGGCAATCCTACTTGCATATGAAAGGGACAATACATATTTTATTAATCAATTTGTCCGTTTCAATTGTTGAGATTGCCCCACCACACACGCCCCACCACACCCCCTCCCCCACCACACACACGCACACGTACACGCACACACACCACCCACCCCCTGCCCCCTCCCCCCACCACAAACACACCTGCACACACACACATACACCCCACCACCCCCTGCCCCCCTCACCCCACCACACACACACGCACACACCTGCACACACCTGCACACACACATACACACACCCACCCCCCACCCCCACCCACCCCCTATCCCTCCCCTCCCTAGACCCCTGTCCCTCCCCCTCCCCCCACCACACACGCACACGTACATGCACACACACACATACATACATACACACACACCCCACCCCCTGCCCCCTCCCCCCACCACACACCACCACACACATATATACACACACATATAGAAATGAAATAGAAAGAGAGGAAAAAAACATACCCTAGAGAGAGAGAGAGCTCGAAATCACTTAGAGAGAGAAAGAGAGGGAAAACCAAAATCGATGGGGAAAAAAAGAAAGCGTAGGATTTTTTTACTGAACAAATTTTCACGGACGTGTTACGGTCCTTGACCGTGACAATATTATAAGACTTGTCATGGTCATTGACCATGACAAGTCCGTGACAAGTGTCGTTGTCACGGTCAATGACCGTGATAAAAAATGGGTGTTTTTTTTCACGGTCAATGACCGTGACAAGGCTAGCCGTTGGATGGGTGCCAATTTACCCCTTTTGGTGTAGTGATTACAGAAGGTCATGGGTGAACACTTATAGTGATCTTAAGATAGACTATAACACTATATAGATCATTAGAAGTGTCTTGTAATAAATATTTCACTATAGTCATTAGTGATATTAAAATCCAGAACGTAAAATATATTTATTTACACACCTTAATTGTGGCCTTTTATCAAATACATGGTATTCACACTACAAAAACAACATACACAAGAAAATAGTTATTTCAGCAAAATATGTGTGGACCTACAAAATAGAAGGCATATCAAGTCATCATCAAGACAAACGTTAATTAATAAGATGTAGAAATTTGTGTTTTAGAGTATAAAAGCATAAAAATAAAAATTCAAAGAAGCTTAAATATAAGAGGAATGAATATCACATATTCATGATGCAAAAATTATTAGCGTGATTCATAACAGTATATTAAATGCAAGATTTTCTACCCCAAAACCAAGATTGAATTCCTTCAAATTCATAAATTAAATCGAAAACACCATTTTTGAATTAAACACCCCTAAGAAATGGAATCAAATGCGAGGGAGAGATGTGAGAGATAGACGAGAGAGAAGTCATTACCTTTCGTGTGAAAAAATCCAGTTGTAACTGCAATACAATGATGTGGTTAGTTCATCATAGAAAAAAATCAACTATTCAAAACCTAAAAATCCAAATCTCAGATTGAAACTCCCAAAAACATGATTTAAACCCAAAAAATAACTTCAACGAAGATCAAAATGATTGTGGTTCACCACATGGTTCCAGAACAATCATGATGAACAAATCACCATGGAGAACTATAGGGGGTTTGTGAGTGGATGGGGAGGAGTGGAGATGATAGGAGGAGGTGAGGCGGAGAAAGGAGGAGGGTGAGGCAGTTTAGTGAGAGGGAAAGGGTTTGGGGAGAGAGAGAGAGACAGAGAGAGAGATTCTTAAGAAAACTCAAATGAAAAAGGCACACCTTTACCTCAACCATCATCGTTCCATCGCCATAGTAGGAGAAAATGAACATAAAACGGATGATTCTCGAATGGAGAATGCGGGATCAGTAGTTGGATTTTGTTTTTGAGGAGGAAATTCAAGTGTAGAGAGAAGGAAAGAGATACAAGAGAGGGTAGTCACTTAGAAGATTTGAGTTAAAGTGGGTAGGTTGTACTTTAGCCGTCGACTAATTGTGAGTTCCAATGAGAACTTTGTCCACGTAAGCAATCCGAGCCATATATCTGTGAATGATTCCCAAGCATTAGATCCAAGCACCCCACATTCAATCTCACTCGTGTAATATGTTATCTTGTTATTAAAAAGTAAAAACACCCTTACTCGTTATTTTATTTATATATATATATATATATTCATTTCATCCCTGCATTGATTCTCTTTGAAAACAATTGCAAATTACTTCTAATCAATTTGTACATCAATATCTTCGAGTCTAGATGAGCAGAGAGCTCCTCACAGAAACCTTGGTTCGTAGGCAAACTAGATTGGAGTATTTGTGTGATCATTGTATTCTATGAGGTAGTCGTTCAAAGTGCCGTAAGTACCGTAGTGGGGTGTAATTTCCTTAAGGACATGTTGTCCAATAGTAGCCTCGATAAAAGTGTGCATTAATATTGTGTTACTCCAACCTGTAAGTTAATTGAATTTTCTATTTGCGCTGCTATTATTATTAATAAAAATACAATTTTACTATTTTTGTCAATTTACATATTAGTTTAAATAATCGTGTTCTTGAATTTGTTCATGCATTCCAACAACTTTCAGTTGAATCTCCATCCTTCACACTGACGACAACTTCCCCCTATCCCAACAACTTCTCTCTCTCTCTCTCTCTCTCTCTCTCTCTCTCTCTCTCTCTCTCTCTCTCTCTCTCTCTCTCTCTCTCTCTCACACACACACACACACACACACACATGCGCGCGCACATATTTTCCCACCACCAACCATCGTTTGCAAATCTAAAAATTGATTTTGAAACTAAAAAATCCAAACAGAGAAAAATGAAACCAAAATCAAACCCAAAATAATTTTAATTTTCAAATATGCATTTGAAACCATTTTCATATCATAAATTAGTGTGTGTATGTGTGTGTGTGTGTGTGTGTATGTCCCATTTACTACTTACTTACATGTAACCTGCGCGATGCGCGGGCATTTGATAAAATAAAAAATAAATACTTAAAATTTGTTTATAATAGTCTTAATAACTATAAATAGATGGTATTTATAAGAATGTATATATATTGTGCTTAATATTTCAATGGCGAATGAGTAGAAAAAAAGGGACTCAAAATGAAGGGTGACAATTTTTGGCACGACACAATATACAATCCGAATTTGATTCAAAATTAACATGATATGTCTTGTTTGAGAAGTGTTCATGTGGGAAATTTTGGCATGAAATTATGTCATGATTGGGTCAAAATCATGATTCGTGTTATTATGTCATGTTACTCGTGGTTTCATGCATTATCATATTTTATTTGGTGTAAAAATTATTAGTCGTGTCGTGTTTTAAATGGACCATATTCATGTTAGGTAAAAAAAATTATCGTGCCCATGTTTAAACGTGCTTATCATACGGTCTTGGGTTAAACACCACCCAAAAACATGAATTGACCAAAAGTTATACTCACAAATGAATAAACAAATTAAAGTAAAAATTCACATGATAATAAGTTTATGTTTGCTAATTTATGAACACACAATCATAGGAAAATAAGAAAAATCATTTGCTTAATTTTTATAAGCTGTAATAGTATTTTGCAATACTTTTGTGTCATTTCTCATTATTGTAACAACCCTCGCTTTTGAGATTCTATTTATTATTTAATCTTCTAATTATAGTGATTAGATAAAGATGTTGATTTGTGGAGTAGGTATTAATTTAAGAAAGATAAGTTAATATCTACTATGATGTTGCATATTTACTGTACGTAGAGGTGAATTTTGCTATGTTATGTTTTATTTTGTCCTAAGAATTTAAGATGACATTGGGCTTAAAATGGAACCGGAACCTAAACGGAATTATAAAATCTCCAAATGATAATTTGGAGGGTGCCCTTAGTTCCGAGAGGTATGAGATAGTCAAATTTTGTGCCATATTGTATTTCTAGTTTCTCGGCACTTTTGACTAGTGGTAGTGTATATGAGTAGATGCGTATTGTTTTACCGTATGTAAATCACTTAAGCTGGAATTTTTAAGCATAAGCCACGATTTATGTCTTCAACTAAGTTACAATTCCTTAAATTAAATTGGTAAACCTAGAGAGAAGAAGAAGAAACCTAAGGAGAGAAAGAGAGGTTGAAGTTGGGTGTTGATCTTGCCTACGATCCTCACCAAATCTGAAGTTACAACCTTGAGGCAAGTTTTCTACTTGCTAGTGTATGGTTTAAGTAGAGTAATTTGCATTGATAGTTATGGTTATGTACGATTTATGGATATTAGGGCTTTTTAGTGGATTTAGGGGTTTTAATTCCTTGGAGGTTGATTTAAATTATTATTGGTATAGATTTTGGGTGTTGTAAGCATTTAAAATCTTTTGGTGGCAAAATATGGTGTGGAGATTTGTTGTTGAAGAAGAAGGGTTTTTGGGTCTGCCATGACTGGTCGATCGCGTGTCCAGGACCGGTCGACCGGGCCTTCGGGGGAGGGCACACTGCTTTCTCACTAAGGCCTGATTTTGGCGTACGGTCGACCGCGGTCCGTGACCGGTCAACCGACCCCCTCTTCCTGGACTTTCTGCTTTCCTACGAAGGATAAAGATTTGAGACGCGGTCGACCGCGCCCTTCGGACCGGTCGACCGGTCCCCTGTTTTTCACTCTTAAACTTTATTTTTGTTTCCTAGGTTTTCCTTCTCATAGGGAATAGGGGCCTTCTTACATGAAGTAAACTAAGAGTTTTAGTCGAGTTTGGTCGTTACCCTATAGTTGAATGGGATCACTTGGGGTTAATTCAGGGGTACTTGGAGTGATGCTTAGGTATCACTTCTCTTTTGGGTAATTAGTTATAGTTAGAGTTCTAAGCCCATATGGGGAGATGATAGAAACCCTTTGGTGGAATATAAAACCTTGGGTCTTATGAGAATTCGAGAAATGGTTTAGAGAATACTTTGCGACATAATGATATGATGAAATTGTATAAGAAATATTCAAAGATAAGTGTTTCAAATAAAATGAAATACATGAGATTCATGATAATGAAAATGGGATAAATTGGTAATTGTTAAATTACTTAAACACACCTCTCTAAATGCTATCATAAGGGAATCTCGTGCATGAGGTGATGTCCCCTGGCTATTGAATGCAGGTTGACTATAGTCCTCGGCCATATGCGGGTTTTGTGTATGTTTCTCTGCGCTAGTGAGGTAATTTCGGGTGTGGTTATGACTCACTCGCAGGCATATGGCCACTTCCCGACGTGTGTTAGGTGCCCAGGTTGTCTTGTGTAGATAGGCCCTGGAAGATGATAGTCATTTAGGGGCGCGCCCAGTGGGGAAACTCTTAGGGGCAGTCTTAGAAACATTATATGTATATGAATATAACCTTTCTAACTCAAGTGGGACTTGAGGTATGTAAATTTCCATATGATCTGTGATGGTAATTATATTCCTGTTAAGGAATGAAAAAGGATAAGATATGGGAAGAAATGAGAATTTGTTTAATCTCTTGCCTAATTTCATGATTTTTTTTTTAAACTTACATAATTGCATTATTACATTTTATGTTTAGGTTGTTAGATTTTCATTCACATGGTTTTATAATTCATTGTCCGTATCTATCATGTTTCTTACTCTTCTGGGAATCATATATAAATCGGGCCCTGACCCGTTCATCTTTCTATGTTGTGCATATCGTGGTATCCGCTCAGGTGCTCCTCCGCAAGGGCGCCCGTTATGAATTTCCATTCTTATGCTTGTGACGAGCTGTATGACCTCGAGGATTATTACAGGATGTTGTTAGACGCCCTCATCTTTGGAATCTAGTTATGATTGGGTCTTACATTCGGGCTAGTGGCCCTTAATTTGTAATTGTTAATGTATGTAGTATGTATCATATATTAGATGGTGAAACACTGTGATGTAACTGTGGACCGACAGACTATTCGGTTCTTTTATTGTATATTGTTTTGGTTAACTATCTATATGTTCTATGGAAATTCCACTTTTGTCAGATTTGGGTTGTTTAATTTATTTCTAAAATCTTTCTTTTAAATCAAAATTTTGACAACCTGCTTTCTGATTTATGGAGTGGCTTGCCTATATACCTAATTATTTTTATGATGCTGAGGATGATATCCATTCATGATTTCGT
This sequence comes from Sambucus nigra, assembly GCA_949130495.1. NCBI lineage: Eukaryota > Viridiplantae > Streptophyta > Magnoliopsida > Dipsacales > Adoxaceae > Sambucus > Sambucus nigra. The sequence continues at coordinate 543,403,815 of OX422214.1, read as the reverse complement.
TATGACGAGGTATCGGGCTGGCTACCCCTTATTTCGGAGAGCGGGTTGTCACAGATGGTATCAGAGCATCAGGTTCTAGAGTCTTTTGGATCTTGTGGACTTGTCACGTTCTACCGTAGTGTTCTTTGACATAGAGCCTAATGTTAGGACTGCTTGTTGTTTATTCTTACGACCTTCTGCAAATATAGATTGTCTTAAGTGAAATTCTAACTCTATTGTTCTCTATCTTAGATGCCACATAAAAGAGGTCGCCCGGCGAGATGCAATAGGATCTTAGATGAGGATGTTGGTCCTCCATCGCCTCCACAAGGAACATTTAATGCCGCGGATGTGGCGAATATAGTGGCTCAAGTCGTTAATGCGGCCATGACAGCAGTGGCCCAACAAGCGCCACAGGCTCAGCAGAGAGTGCCAGATGCCCAAGTTCTTACTGGACCTTCTCCATGGGAGAGAGCTAGGGAATCTTTTCTGAAGGGTCAGCCCCCAGAATTCGACGGGAGCTCGGATGTTATAAAGGCGAATCAATGGAAGAAGGATATTCAACGCCATCTATGTATGGTGGAGTGTGGTGAGGATAAGAAACAAGTCCTTGCTACTTTTAAATTGGTTGGTGCCGTATTACACTGGTGGGAGTCTGTGACTACGCCAGAACAAAGGGATACAATGTCCATCTCTGAATTATGGGTTTTATTTGATCGTAAGTATTTTCCTCCCGCAATTCAAGGGGAGATGATAGGGAGATTGCAGGGCCTTGTACAAGGGGAGAGGTCAGTAGCGGAATATGAGGAGGAATTCACCCGATTAGCAAGCTTCGTACCGGATGAGGTGACTCCTGAAGAAAAGAAAGTTTCAAAGTTTTTGAGAGGGTTGAACTGGAGGATCCGACAACACTTGCTGGGTAATCCTGCTTTACAGACTTTCGGGGAAGTGATGAATGCAGCTCTATTACATTGCCAAGAGAATAGACTCTTTTTGCAAAGTGGTAAGAAGACCTCCGTAGTGGGGCAAGGTGGAAGGCCGGGAGGTGGTGGGATTGGAGGAGGAGTCTTTCCCTCGTCCCAACCTTCGGGCAGTAAACAGAAAGAAAAGGATCCCTAACAGGGGGACTTGTCTAAGAGGCAGCGTTCTGGTGGGTTTCATCGGGGGAACCAAAATAATAGACAAGGTCAAGGTGCCCCATAACAGCAAGCTGACCGAGGTGGTCAGGGAGGCAGAGGCCAGCAGGGCCAGGGTGTAAATCAGTTTAGAAACAATCGTGGTCGAAATGCCGAGAATATGATAGGTCGGTGCTTCCAATGTGGGGAAGCGGGTCACTATAAGAGGGAATGCCCTCATTTGATCGGGGGCAGTTTCCTTGAGCTCCACAGTAGCCGTACGTTCAATTCCCTCCATAGGTACCTAACCCAGTTGCTCCTTCACAACAGGGTCAGTTACAATATGGTAGGGTCTACCATATTCAGGATGCTATGCTTCCTCCAGCTCCGCCTGCACCGCCAACCATTGAGGGTAAGTTCCTTATTCAGGGACATATGGGTCGTGTTTTATTTGATACCGGTGCAACACATTCGTTTATTTCTAGGAGCTTTGCTCAAACCACTGAGTTGATTAAATCTGCCGAAAGAACTTTTACTAGTGTGGAGTCCTCTATGGGTGATGGTTCACTCATCTTCTTTGTTTGTAAAAATATAGAAATCTCTCTCGATAACTTATGTTTTGAGGCCGATTTACTCATCCTGGATATGGTCGGGTATGACGCGATTTTGTGTATGGATTGGCTGATGAAATATCATGCTATTGTAAATTACAACGGGAAGAGTAAAGTCTTCGCCGTGCCGGGACAAGAAATGTTCCTGGTAGTTTTACCTCGTTTAGAGGGGAGTACTTGTACTTATTTGTATTGCATTGCCTAGGAGACTTCTAAGGATGTAGTCGTTCCTTTGGATTCCATTCCAGTTGTGAAAGACTTTGAGGATGTTTTTTGAGAGATACCGGGTTTACCTCCTAGTCGAGAGATTGAATTTGTGATTGATTTAGCGCCAGGAACGAGGCCTATTGCGAGGGCTCCATACCGAATGGCTCCTATTGAAATGAGGGAGCTAAGAGATCAAATTCAAAAGTTGTTGGAGCAGGGATTTATACGGCGTAGTACATCGCCATGGGGTGCTCCGGTGTTTTTTGTTAATAAAAGAGATGGTTCTCTCCGGTTATGTGTGGACTATAGAGAATTGAATAAAGTCACCTTCCGGAATAAATACCCTTTACCTCGTATCGATAACTTTTTTGATCAACTTCGAGGAGCGATGTACTTCTCTAAAATCGATTTGAGGATGGGGTATCATCAATTGAGGATACGAGAGGAGGACGTGTCCAAGACTGCTTTTCTTACGAGGTACGGATCCTATGAATTTTTTGTTATGCCCTTTGGACTAACCAATGCCCCTACTGTATTTATGGATCTCATGAATAGGGTCTTTCGGGATTTCCTGGACCAATTTGTTATTGTGTTCATTGATGACATTTTAGTCTATTCTCGAATGAAGTCTGATCATGCTATGCATTTGAGGTTGGTCCTACAGAGACTACGAGACCATCAACTGTATGCCAAGTTCGAGAAGTGTGGCTTTTGCTTGCAGGAAGTACAGTTTTTGGATCATGTGGTGACGTCCCAGGGTGTATCAGTGGATATAGGCAAGATAGCTGCGGTGAGGGAGTGGGGTCAACCCACGACACCTACCGAAGTTCGTAGTTTTCTGGGATTGGTGGGTTATTACCGTCGGTTCATCAAGGGTTTCTCTAAGATTGCTAGCCCTTTGACAAACTTGAACCGGAAAGGGGTGAGCTTTATTTGGGATGATTCTTGCCAAGCTGCATTTGATGAACTTAAAGATAGATTGACTTCGGCTCCGGTCCTTGCTTTGCCAAAACCAGGATTGGAATATCTAGTCTTCACCGATGCATCTCTTCAAGGATTGGGAGGTGTACTTCAGCAAGAGAGACGGGCTATCGCTTATGCTTCCCGTAAGTTGAAGCCCCATGAAAGAAACTATCCGGTGCATGAATTAGAACTAGTCGCAGTTGTTTTTGCCTTGAAAATATGGAGGCATTATCTCTTAGGAGAGATGTTTAGTCTTTTCACGGACCACAAATCACTGCAATATTTATTTTCATAGAAGGACTTGAATATGAGACAGCGCCGATGGTTAGAGTTCGTGAAAGATTATCAATTTGATATTCATTATCATCCGGGTAAGGCCAACGTGGTAGCGGATGCCTTGAGTAGGAAGCCTAATGGGGAATTAGCTGAGGTTTGGAAAGATAAATGGAAGGAACTCAGTTAGAAGGATGCGATGGTGAGAGCATTCATGTCGGTAATGACTGTTACTCCTACCATTGTGGCAAGGGTGGTAGAAGCTCAAGGAAGGGATGAGGAGTGTCAAGGCCATATTCGTTGATTGCTGTCCGAGGGAGCAGAGTCCTACTCGATTGGTTCCGAGGGTGGGTTATGCTTCCATGGAAGACTCATCGTTCCGAAGGAAGGAGATTTCAGGCGGACAGTGATGGCCGAATCTCATGGGTCTAGGTTTACGGTTCATCCTGGTGGGGACAAAATGCATCAGGATATGCGCCGTCAGTATTGGTGGTCGGGTATGAAGAGGGATATTTCCGAATTTGTGTCCCAATGCACTACTTGTCAACTGGTCAAGATTGATCATCAGAAGCCGACAGGTTTATTGCAACCGCTAGAGATCCCCGTGTGGAAATGGGAAAGTATATCGATGGATTTTATCACGGGCTTGCCGAGATCACAAAGCGGGTGTGATTCTATTTGGGTAATTATCGACCGATTGACAAAGTCGGCACACTTCCTACCTGTGCGGACAGATTATGACACCGCCCGGTATGCTCGCTTATTCATCGAGGAGGTGGTGAGACTCCATGGGGTACCTTTGAATATAGTCTCCGACAGAGACAAAATTTTCGTTTCCCACTTTTGGAGGAGTTTCCAAGAAGCGATGGGGACCGAATTGAGGTTAAGCACTTCATACCATCCTCAAACAGACGGCCAAACTGAGAGGGTAAATAAAATGTTGGAGGATATGCTTCGCATGTGTATGCTTGACTTCAAAGGTGATTGGGAACAATATCTCCCATTGGTTGAGTTTGCTTATAACAAATCTTACCAATTCACAATTGGAATGGCACCTTATGAGGCTTTGTATGGAAGGCCGTGTAGATCACCCGCTTGTTGGTTGGAAGTGGGTGATAATAAATTTCTTGGGCCTGAAATGATCCAAGATACTTCCTCGAAGATTGAGTTGATTCGGAATCGCATTCGGATAGCCCAAGATCGTCAAAAGAGCTATGCTGATGCGGGTCGTCGACACATGGAATTGGAGGTTGGGGACCAAGTTTTGGTTAGAGTGTCGCCCATGAAAGGGATAAATCATTTCGGTAAAAAGGGGAAACTTGCGCCGCGCTTTGTTGGACCATTTCCAGTTATTGCAAAGATGGGTCCCGTGGCATATCAACTCGCTTTACCGGAACCATTGCAACAAATTCATGATGTGTTCCATGTTTCCTCCCTAAAGAAGTATAGGAGGTGTGAAGGTGCGCTATGGCACATTCCTTTCGAGGATATTGATTTGCAACCCGATGTTTCATATGAAGAACAACCGGTTGCAATATTAGAGCATGGGGAGCGTAGATTGAGATCCCGTGTCTTGCCCTTGGTGCGGGTTCAATGGAGTCACCATAATGCCAAGGAATCTACGTGGGAGTGCGAGAAGGACATGCGGGAGAAATATCCGCATCTCTTTATACGAGGTACGCTTGAATTTTGGGGACAAAATTCTCATAAGGGGGGAAGTATGTAACAACCCTCGCTTTTGAGATTCTATTTATTATTTAATCTTCTAATTATAGTGATTAGATAAAGATGTTGATTTGTGGAGTAGGTATTAATTTAAGAAAGATAAGTTAATATCTACTATGATGTTGCATATTTACTGTACGTAGAGGTGAATTTTGCTATGTTATGTTTTATTTTGTCCTAAGAATTTAAGATGACATTGGGCTCAAAATGGAACCGGAACCTAAACTGAATTATAAAATCTCCAAATGATAATTTGGAGGGTGCCATTAGTTCCGGGAGGTATGAGATATTCAAATTTTGTGACATATTGTATTTCTAGTTTCTCGGCACTTTTGACTAGTGGTAGTTTATATGAGTAGATGCGTACTGTTTTACCGCACGTAAATCACTTAAGCTGGAATTTTTAAGCATAAGCCACGATTTATGTCTTCAACTAAGTTACTATTCCTTAAATTAAATTGGTAAACCTAGAGAGAAGAAGAAGAAACCTAAGGAGAGAAAGAGAGGTTGAAGTTGGGTGTTGATCTTGCCTACAATCCTCACCAAATCTGAAGTTACAACCTTGAGGCAAGTTTTCTACTTGCTAGTGTATAGTTTAAGTAGAGTAATTTGCATTGATAGTTATGGTTATGTATGGTTTATGGATATTAGGGATTTTTAGTGGATTTATGGGTTTTAACTCCTTGGAGGTTGATTTAAATTGTTATTGGTATAGATTTTGGGTGTTGGAAGCATTTAAAATCTTTTGGTAGCAAAATATGGTGTGGAGATTTGTTGTTGAAGAAGAAGGGTTTTTGGGTCTGCTATGACCGGTCGATCGCGTGTCCAGGTTCAGTCGATCGGGCCTTCGGGGGAGGGCACACTGCTTTCTCACTAAGGCCTGATTTTGGCGTGCGGTCGACCGCAGTCCGTGACCAGTCGACCGGCCACCTCTTCCTGGACTTTCTGCTTTCCTACGAAGGCAAAAGATTTGAGACGCGGTCGACCGCGCCCTTCGGACCGGTCGACCGATCCCCTGTTTTTCACTCTTAAACTTTATTTTTGTTTCCTAGGTTTTCCTTCTCATAGGGAATAGGGGACTTCTTGCATGAAGTAAACTTAGAGTTTTAGTCGAGTTTGGTCGTTACCCTATAGTTGAATGGGATCACTTGGGGTTAATTCAGGGGTACTTGAAGTGATGCTTAGGTATCACTTCTCTTTTGGGTAATTAGTTATAGTTAGAGTTCTAAGCCCATATGGGGAGATGATAGAAACCCTTTGGTGGAATATAAAACCTTGGGTCTTATGAGAATTCGAGAAATGGTTTAGAGAATACTTTGGGACATAATGATATGATGAAATTGTATAAGAAATATTCAAATATAAGTGTTTCAAATAAAATGAAATACATGAGATTCATGATAATGAAAATGGGATAAATTGGTAATTGTTAAGTTACTTAAACACACCTCTCTAAATGCTATCATAAGGGAAGCTCGCGCATGAGGTGATGTCCCCTGGCTATTGAATGCAGGCTGACTAGAGTCCTCGGCCATATACGGGTTTTGTGTATGTTTCTCTGCGCTAGTGAGGTAATTTTGGGTGTGGTTATGACTCACTTGTAGGCATATGGCCACTTCCCGACGTGCATTAGGTGCCCAGGTTGTCTTGTGTAGATAGGCCCTGGAAGATGATAGTCATTTAGGGGCGCGCCCAGTGGGGAAACTCGGAGGGGCGGTCTTAGAAACATTATATGTATATGAATATAACCTTTCTAACTCAAGTGGGACTTGAGGTATGTAAATTGCCATATGATCTGTGATGGTAATTATATTCCTGTTAAGGAATGGAAAAGGATAAGATATGGGAAGAAATGAGAATTTGTTTAATCTCTTGCCTAATTTCATTATTTTTTTTAAACTTACATAATTGCATTATCACATTTTATGTTTAGGTTGTTAGATTTTCATTCACATGATTTTATAATTCATTGTCCGTATCTATCATGTTTCTTACTCTTCTGGGAATCATATATAAATCGGGCCCTGACCCGTTCATCTTTCTATGTTGTGCATATCGTGGTATCCGCTCAGGTGCTACTCCGCAAGGGCGGCCGTTATGAATTTCCATTCTTATGCTTGTGACGAGCTGTATGACCTTGCGGATTATTACAGGATGTTGTTAGACTCCCTCATCTTTGGAATCTAGTTATGATTGGGTCTTACATTCGGGCTAGTGGCCCTTAATTTGTAATTGTTAATGGATGTAGTATATATCATATATTAGCTGGTGAAACACTGTGATGTAACTGTGTACCGACAGACTATTCGATTCTTTTATTATATATTGTTTTGGTTAACTATCTATATGTTCTATGGAAATTCCACTTTTGTCAGATTTGGGTTGTTTAATTTATTTCTAAAATCTTTCTTTTAAATCAAAATTTTGACAACCTGCTTTCTGATTTATGGAGTGGCTTGCCTATATACCTAATTATTTTTATGATGCTAAGGATGATATCCATTCATGATTCCGTTATGACGAGGTATCGGGCTGGCCACCCCTTATTTCGGAGAGCGGGTTGTCACAATTATATATATATATATATATATATATATATATATATGACCAAAGTACACCCTCATACTCTGAGAAGCAACGTCGTCTGATAACATCGCCGAGTCGCTTGAAGAATCCTACCAGCCAAAAGAGGGGTCGTCCTGATAAGGGTTAGCCCAATATGCATTACCCTCGGGCGAGATCATGAGCCGATAGCAACAACAGTTCTATGGGCTCACAAGGACTAGTCTCATATACTGAGGTAGCCGACAGCAAGAGTGACCGCATTTACCTAACGTCGGCTAACTTGTTTAGCCGAGGTTCTACTTATGATTGAAAGCTCAATAGTCATGTCGGAGTCAACAACTTCGTACTCAGTCAGGCCGAGGTTCCATTAGATGATGTCAAGCATTCTAAGCATACGCAAGTACAAAAGAGACCAGGAGCTCATGGGCAAAATCGTGATAACAAGATTATCCCCGTACGTGAGGGAATATTTTATCATCATGATAGACATGTGGCATAGACAGGTGTCCATGCTGGATTGGCTAATAGCTACACAACCATGCAAACAACGTGCTTAGGGGGTACATTACATCCCTTAAGCATTATATATATGATTCATCTTCTACATTTCAAAGGGGAGAATTCAAAACCCTACTGTTACTCTATCTAAATACACAGAAGAGAGAGAAACCTTGAGTGATGTATCGCAGGCCATTAGTGCCCTCGTTATAGTGAATTTACACACACACACTCACACAGTGGATGTAGGTCTAATTGGTTGAACCACTTACATACTGTCTTCATTTCCTAACCTCACCACCTTCTTAGTTAATTTACTGCTATTTTTGTGCTGGTTTGAGCTTGCTTACCATATTGACTTGGTTGTACCATTTCTGGTATCATCAATTTGGCACCGTCTGTGGGAACGAGAAGCTTTATCACTTCCATTTCATAGTTTGTCCTTGCCCGAATCTCTGGTGGTGACCCAGTCCTCCCCCTTTGTGTGGAGTTGTTTCACCATTGAGAGAGTTCCTATTGGGCCCTTAAGCTTTCAGTCTTCCTATCATAGCTCAAAGTTCCAGGACAACAAATGGCACCTGAACTACCACCACCAGGAGGAGGTCCCAACTCTAGTCACGCGCCACCCCAGTCCAAGATGATTGCAGCCTTGAAATCCTTGGTGGACATCTAGCAAGTGATGCAGGAGCAATTTAAGGAGAAATTCGCCGCCCTAAGCCAAAATATGATGATGAGGCCACCAGGGGTCATGCCGGAGATGATAACTCCGGTGTGACACCCCACCTAATTAAATACCATGTAGCTACTCCTTTATCTCATTAATACAAAATATCAAGTTGGTTCAGTTCTAGCATCATTGTCGAAAGCATTTTCATTAATTACTAGCCACCTAATATTTAAAAAGAGTGATGTCAAATTTTATTAATTGAAATAATCATCAACCAAATAATTTAAAACATCATTCAACAATCGCATTAACAATCCCATATGAATAACCAACGAAATGAAGTTAACTGACGTCTGGAGTAAACAACCCAATAAAATGGTAGCAAAGTTAAATAAACCCAATACAACCGTCTGAATAAAAATAAATAAATCCAACAACGGAAATGAAAAAGATGACTGAACTAATGTCTTTGGATAGAAATGGACGACATGCCCTGACAGATGCAGATGCTCTCTAAATAGAAATCAAAGGAAGGTGGAGTCGTCTAATACCGAGGTCCTGTAACTTCCACAACAGCTACATCACGTCAACATAATGGAACTCCTATGCTTGGCTTACCTGAAGCTGGGCACCTAAAAGGTTTTTACGAGAAAAATAGATTTGAAAGCAAGCCAGTCAGAGCCCGAGGTGAAAATATTTTAAAATAATAAGTGTTCAAATTACAATTTAAACAACACATATATTAAACATGTTAGTCACGTGCCCTCACTTGAGAATCTCACCCCTCAACTATTGTGCATGCCTAACATATATTTATATATCTAGATACCTAATTTCTAGTTACACTAAATAGCCTAACCAGTCTCTATCCATCCTATACTTAATCGTATTACCTTATGTTTATACTTGATAATCCCCATTTATTAAATACTAACATATTTCGTATTTCATTAACCGAATTCACATCATTTAAATACCCAGGTTTATTTCAACCGTATATTCATTATCTTGGAACCTCATTTTATATTTTCTACTCAGCAACACAGTAGAATAAATACAAGCATATATATTTATCTACTCAATATATATATAAATACAGCGCCCCTAGGCTGAGCTGCGGTGCATACGTACTCTGCTATCAAGTCCCGATACATCACGTACATAAGGATCACGAGTTCCGAATATCTCCAAAACTGAATCAAAATAAATCACACATATTGAAGGCGAACATAGTTCACATACCCATGGGTCACGCACATACCTACGTTCCCATGGTCAGCTGACTTATTAACTCACAAATAAGTCTTCACAGTCCTATGTTCTTGAGGTACCAATATGAATCCCCCCAAAGTCACACAAAGATAGGATGGTCCTTTCTCGAAAATCAACCTCCGGTCATAGCAAGTGTGGTAGGTATGTCATACACATAAAAATCCATATACTAAGTAGTCACACAACTTAGATGATTATCATATCAGTATAGGTATATTCCATCCCTATATCATAGTCTCACACATATAATAGTATCATCCCGATTATTTTGTGTAATAAGTTTAGCGCGATAACTCTTATCGTAAAATTCCGAGTACTTAAACCTAACCCAAAAGGTTATTAAGTCTCCCACCTGTCTCTAAGGGTATCTCAGTAATTTACAGCCTCCTTAATACTGTTCCAACCCTCAAATTACTTTCTAACCGTATTAAATTTTCATTATACACACTTTTGAATCGCATTTGTTCGATTAATCACTCTTCTTTTCCCCCAAGTCAATCCCATCAGCACTAACATTTTTGGGTCTTAAGTGTGTCCTACTGGTCTCCCCTAAGTCCCAACGTATTCAATCAATCATCCCTAAGAAGTTCTAAAGGTTGGGTTTCAATCAATTTAATAAGGGGATAATTCACATTTTCTAGAGGGGTCGATCAATCGAACAAATAGGTCGATCGATCGATCGAGCAATTATCTATCAAGATTTTCCTTTAACAGTTACGGGTCTCCCAATTATATACCTCCAATTCTCCATTACAACATCCCAAACTCCCAAACAAGTTTACTAACTATTAAATCAACATATCTACATAAGTTTTAACGTCCAAGAATCATTAAACAATCATGGAACATCAATTTCTTGGATCAAAGGTCATGAGTATTACACAACCCTAGTTCTTAAAGATTTCTACAATAATCATCATAAATCTCAGTTTAATCTCGTGATTCTTAACCCTTAATTCATAATTTCATTCATTCAATGTTTCCAGAAGATCCACTACATGCAAACCCACCCAAATTCAATAATTAAGTCTCCAATTTCATATTTTTGCCATTATTCATAAATTGACATCAAACCTAATCTAACATGTACAGAATAAACTTAAATCATTGCATATAAATCACTTGCTTGTGATTAGAAGTTTCTAAACCTTTGATGACGAAGTTAGTTAGTTTTCCCTCTCTTTCTGGTCACAGATGCGGTGATGGTGTGTGTATGGTAGTTGTTTGGCCTTGGAACTCTCTTAAAACCTTACTTTCTTCTCACGTTGCTCTATCTCGTGTTTAACATTTAATGGACCTAATAACACTAGGGGTTTGCTGATATATAAAACCTAAATTTAATAGGTTACTATTCACCAAAATGTTAAATGACTAAAATACCCTCCCGATTTATCGGTTTGGCCTAAAACTAACCCGGGACCTAATCTAAACCCCGGGTAGACTTTTCTGACTATTTCGACCCTTTAGGACACTTTGGCTCTCTCTGAAAGACCATATGGATGATATAAAAATAATTTACTTTTCAAATCCATTAAATTAGTCCCGATACGATTGACACGCGCGTCTCAACTAAATTATCAAAACTGTCACGCGACAATATTAATAAAATCCATAATCATATATTACTATACTCTCTCAGTAATATGAAACATCATTATCATAATCAAATACTAACTCTCGTCTCGCTAGTATTTAAATCCAGATTAATTTCTAAATAAATTCCCATTTTAATTCAATTAACCCGATAATTTCAAATAAGTAAAAATACGGGGTATTACATACTTCCCCCCTAATAAAGGAATTTCGTCCCGAAATTCAAAAATAAGGTATACCTGGAAAAAATAAGTCTGGATAATGCTCGGGCATCTCATCCCCACGCTCCTAGGTAGACTCCTCGTCATTATAATGCCACCATTGAACACGTACTAGCGGTACTACCTTCGACCTAAACTTCTTCTCGTTATGGTTTAGGATAGCAATCGATCCCTCATCGTAGGAACTATCAGGATGTAAATCAATCTCCTCTAAATCAATATGAGTATGGGCCAACTCATCTCGAAGTTATCTCCTCAATGAAGAAATATGGAACACGTCTTGGATCCTATGCAAGTGTTCCGATAACCCAAGTCTATAAGCAATTGGCCCAATTCGCTCGATGATAGGGAATGGTCCCACATATCTAGGCGCCAACTTCCCCTTCTTCCCAAAATGCATAATCCCCTTTATAGGAGACACTCGTAGCAACACTTGGTCCCCCACATTAAACTATAGGAAAAACCGATTGGCATCGGCGTAACTCTTCTATAGATCCTGAGCAACCCGAATACGGCTCCGTATCATCTCTATCCTTGCCAAAGTATCCTGGATCACCTCCGTCCCAAGTAGCTTGTTGTCCCTGACCTATAGCCAACATGCTGGGGAACAAAAAGTTCTACCGTATAACGCCTCGAATGGAGCCATATCGATAGTAAATTGGTAGGAGTTATTATAGGCAAACTCCACTAGTGGAAGATACTGCTCCTAGGCTCTACGAAAGTCGAGGATGCACATACGCAACCTGTCCTCTAACATCTGATTCATCCGCTCGATCTGTCCATCAGTCTGTGGGTGATAGGCAGTACTCAAATGCAAATCTGTACCAATAGCTTCCTAGAAACTCCCCCAAAATTGAGACACAAATATCGTATCTCTGTCAGACACGATATCGATAGGTACCCCATGAAGTCTCACTATCTCAGGAATAAATTACTGGCCATACTATCTGGTGGTGTAGTCTTTTCGGGCTGGCATAAAGTGAGCTACCTTGGTCAATCGATCCATAATCACACATACGGAATTGTGAACCCTCTGCGATGTAGGCAGTCTCGTGATGAAGTCCAGGGAAATGCTCTCCCATTTCCACCTAGAGACTTCCAGTTGCTATAGGAGTCCTGCCGGTCTTTGATGGTCCACCTTTACCAATTGATTAGTGGCAAATTTTGACATAAACTCGATAATATCCTTCTTGATCCCGCTCCACCAGTACTGTCGCCTCATATCCTGGCACATCTCATCCTTACCGAGATGTACCGCGAATCGTGAACTATGCGACTATGTCATCACCTCGTGTCCTAAGTCTTCCCCCTCAGGGATAACCATTCTCCCATTTGAAACGTAACCCCTCATCTGAATCAACAGTATAAGACTCGGCCCCCTCTACTAGAAGTTGCACTATCCGATTATGACATAACAGATCCGCTGAGCCTGTACTACTCTCGTAATGATCTGGGGCATAACTGTCATCATAAACATGAATGATAGAGCCACTGCGTCCTGGTGTCTCAACTCCTTCCATTTCTCTTTCCAAACCTCGGTCACCTTACCTACTGGCCTACGGATCAACGCGTCTGCTACCACGTTAGCCTTCCTGGGTGGTATTGGATATCGAACTGATAATCCTTCAATAATTCAAGCCACCAACGCTGACGCATATTCCGCTCCTTCTATGTGGAGAGGTATTGTAGTGACTTGTGATCTATGAGCACGCAAAATTTCTCTCCCAATAGATAGTGTCTCCTAATCCGAAGTGCAAACACGATCGATACTAGCTCCAAGTCGTGGGTGGGGTAATTCCTCTCACGAGGCTTAAGCTTACGGGAAGCATAAGTTATAACCTGATCCTCCTGCTGAAGCATACCTCCAAGTCCTAGTAAGGACGCGTCAATGTAGACTAGATACTCCACTCTCGCCCTGGGCAATGCAAACACTGGTACTGAGGTCAGCTTGTCCTTCAACTCATGAAAAGCCAATTGGCAGGCATCACTCCAAATAAATGGCACCCCTTTGCGAGTCAGATATGACAATGGATCCTCTATCTTTGAAAACCCCCGAATAAATCTCCTGTAATATCCTGCTAGACCCCCAAAACTACGTATCTCTGTCGGTGTCATGGGATGTCCCCACTACCTCACCATTGACACTTTCCTCGGATCTACGGATATCCCACTATCATAAATAATCTTCCCCCAAAACTGAACCTCCTTCAGCCAGAACCCGCATTTCTCATATTTTTCAAACAACTTGTGGTGACACGGTGTTTGCAAAACCTGCCTTAAGTTCTCGTCATTCTCCTCCTCGATCTGGGAGTAAACCAGAATGTCATCTATGAAGACAATGACAAACTGATTCAGGAATTCTCTGAACACCCTATTCATTAAGTCCATAAACACGGCTGGGGAATTGGTTAACCCAAAAAGGCATAACCCCGAACTCGTAGGAATCATATCTCATAAATAAGGCAGTCTTCTGGACATCCTTCTCCCTGATACTCAAATGATGGTATCCCGATCTCAAATAAATCTTTAAGAAGAAGGAAGCTCCTCTCAACTGATCGAATAATTCATCGATTCGGGTAACAGATACTTATTATGTATCATGACTTTCTTCAGTTCTTAGTGGTCAACACGGTCGTAAAGATCCATCCCTTTTCTTCAAAACTAACATGGGAGCACCCCAAGGTGAGGTACTCCTCCAAGTGAATCCTTGACCTAACAGCTGCTCAGTCTGGTCTTGTAACTCCGAGTATTCGATAAGGTTAGGCTCAATTACCATAATAATTTCAGCTATAATATCCTCCCTTATTACAACGATTTATTCACGATGTAAGACTTTTAACAATGCTTCTTACGTCGTATTATACGTCTCTATTGGCCGTGAGGAGTAATATAATAAATCTTAAGGTTATCGTTTCCCTTGCGAATGAAAACCAGGGTACCAACCCGTTTACTAAAGGCCAAATATTCTCAGCTCCCGACATTCGCTAAGTTTCATGCGTGGGATGTATCGCAACTGTGACACCCCAACTAATTAAATACCGGGTAGCTACTCCTTTATCTCATCAATATAGAATATTAAGTTGGTTCAGTTCAAGCATCACTGTTGAAACATTTTCATTAATTACTTGCCACCTAATATTTAAAAAGAGTGATGTCAAATTTTATTAATTGAAATAACCATCAACCAAATAATTTAAAACATCATTCAACAATCCCATAAACAATCTCATATGAATAACCAACGAAATGAAGTAAACTGACGTTTGGAGTAAACACCCCAATAAAATGGTAGCAAAGTTAAATAAAACCAATACAACTGTCTAAATAGAAACAAATAAATCCAACAACAGAAATGAAAAAGATTACTGAAGTACTATCTCTGGATAGAAATGGGCCGCATGCCCTAACAGATGCAGATACTCTCTGAATAGAAATCAAAGGAATGTTGAGGCGTCTAATACCGAGGTCATGTAACTTCTACATCAGCTACAACACGTCAACATAATGGAACTCCTATACTTAGCGTCCCTGTGGCTGGGCACCTAAAAGGTTTTTCCAAGAAAAATAGATTAGAAAGCAAACGGGTCAGAGCCCGAGGTGAAAATATTTTAAAACAGCAAGTGTTTAAATTACAATTTAAACAACACATATATTAAACATGTTAATCACGTGACCTTACTTGAGAATCTCACCCCTCAACTATAGTGCACGCCTAACGCATATTTATATATCTAGATACCCAATTTCTAGTTACACAAACTAGCCTAACTAGTCTCTATCCATTCTATACTTAATCGGATTACCTTATGTTTTTACTCGATAATCCCCATAAATACTAACATATTCCGTATTTCATTAACCGAATTCACATCATTTGAAACCTAGGTTTATTTCTCACGTACTTTCATTATCTTGGAGCCGCATTTTATATTTTCTACTCAGCAACACAGTAGAACAAATACAAGCATATATATTTATCATACTCAATATATATATATATATATATACACACACACACAATACCCCTAGACTGAGCTACGGTGCATACATACTCTGCTATCAAGTCCCGGTATATCACGTACGTGAGGATCACGAGTTCAAAATCTCTCCGGAACCGAATCAAAATAAATCACACATATTGGAGGCGAACATAGTTCACATACCCATGGGTCATGAACATACCTACGTTCACATGATCAGTTGACTTATTAACTCACAAACAAGTCTTCACAGTCCTATGTTCTTGAGGTACCAATCTAAATCCCCCCGAAGGCACACAAAGATAAGATGGTCCTTTACCAAAAATTAACCTTCTGTGATAACAAGTATGATAGGCATGTCATACACATAAAAATCCATATACTAAGTAGTCACACAACTTAGATGATTATGATATTAATATAGGTATATTCCATCCCTATTTCATAGTCTGACACGTATCATAGTATCATCCCGATTATTCTATGTAATAAGTTTAGCCCTCGTCATAAAATTTCGAGTAGTTAAACCTAACCCAAAAGGTTACTAAGTATCCCACCTATCTCTAAGGGTATCTCAGTAATTTACAGTCCCCTTACTACTGTTCCAACCCTTAAATTACTTTCTAACTGAATTAAATTCCCATTGTACACACTTTCGAATCGCACCCGTTTGATTAATCACTCTTCTTTTCCCCCAAGTTAATCCCATAAGCATTAACATTTTCGGGTCTTAAGTGTGTCCTACTGGTCTCCTCTAAGTCCCAACATGTTTAATCAATCATATATAATAAGTTTTAAAGGTTGGATATCAATCAATTTAATAAGGGAATAATTCACATTTTCTAGAGGGGTCGATCAATCGAAGAAATGGGTCAATCGATCGATCGATCGAGCAGTTATCTGCCCAGATTTTCCTTTAATAGTTATGGGTTTCCCACTTCTATACCTCCAATTCTCCATTACAACTTACCAAACTCATAAACAAGTTTACTAACTATTAAACCAACATATCTACATAAGTTTTAACGTCCAAGTATCATTAAACTATCATGGAACATCAATTTCTTAGATTAAAAGTCATAAGTATTACACAACCCTAGTTCTTAAAGATTTATACAATAATCATCATAAATATCAGTTTAATCTCGTGATTCCTACCTCTAATTTATAATTTTGTTCATTCAATGTTTCCAGAAGACCCACTACATGCAAACCCACCCAAATTTAATAAATTAAGTCTTAAATTTCATATTTTTGCCATTATTCATAAATTTACATCAAACCTACTATAACATCTAGAGTATATGCCTTAAATAATTGCAGATAAATCACTTGCCTTTGATTATAAGTTTCTGAACCTTTGACGATGAAGCTAGTTGGTTCTCCCTCTCTTTCTGGTCACAAATTTGACGATGGTGTGTGTATGGTAGTTGTTTGGCCTTAGAACTCTATTGAAACCCTTGCTTTATTCTCACGTTGCTCTCTCTTGTGCTTAACATTTAATGACCCTAATATCCCTAGGGGTTTGCTGATATATAAAACCTAAATTTCGTAGGTTACTATTCACCAAAATTTGAAATGACTAAAATACCCTCCCGGTTGCCGGTTTGGCCTAAAACTACCCCAGGACCCAATCTATGAAGAACCTTATACCTTTGACTTACTTAAGTCTATAATGAATAAGTGTTCAACTAGTTTGGAAATAGTGACTAAATTGGTTGTCTAACCTAGAATCCAAAGAACCTCAGAATTATTCTCTCTAATCCTCTTCAATGATCCAAGAAGGTATAAATTGAATCACACTAAACACATTAGAAGTGCATACATGTGTATATTTTGCTTAAAATTGATTGTGTGTTAAATTCCCCTTAAAATGTTGTTTTAATAATTTTTTGGGAATTTTTAAACATTTTTAAAATAATGTTTTCATTAATAAAAATGTGATTATAAACTTTGTGGGGTTAATATGCTATTTTGAGAAATTCATTTTTCATTAGAATGTTTGATTGGGTAGAATGTAAATGCGCTAGAGACTTCAGGGTGCTGCCTGTAATTATTTTTGACGCGCGTTTGCAAGCCAATTATATACCAACACTTGTCACGTTCCTGATGTATCATTTTGTGTTTGTTATGTGAGAGGGTTGCCTGGTGGTTTGTGGATCATTAGATAAAACCTTATCTATGGCCTGCATGCGTTTTAAGTCTATCCTTGTGCTATCTCTATGGACCAATCACATTCAATTTAACCACCGCTTTATTATCACCCTTGGATCAGGTCAATATTAGGAAGACCTAATCTCAACCCTTGATTGGCTTAGACAATCCAGAACCTTCCTCCACTCTTATATAAGCCCTCTAATTCTCAACCTTTCAAGACTTTTGGCAGTCATCATTTTTTAGAGAAAAAATAGAGAGAAGAGAGAAGTGAGAGAGAAGAGAGAGAAAGGGAAACTGTGTTAACCCTAACCCTAACCCTAAACACTTCATATCTGATTCAAACCTTCGTATATTCAAAATCCCAAACACAACCTTGAGTGTTTGAGAGAGAGTGGTGTTACTGGTTTGTTCATTTGAAGCTGTAACCTCTTGATCTGTGATCTTATTACCAACTTAAACATTTTTGTGAAGATCTGTATTTCTTCTTCATAGAAATTGTAGATCTACACTTTGCATGTTATATTTCACTAGATCTGCATATTTCTTTCTCGATTTAAGAAAATCTTTACTGATTTAGTTTTGTAAATGTTTTATGGTTTCTATTCTTATGAAACTTAACCTTGACCTAGTTGGATTCACACTTGGAGATTTTCAATCTCAAAAATATTTTTAAAACACAGATTGATTAAGATCTTGACCGATTTAGAAGCAAGATATCCATGGAATCTGGGATATATTTAAAGGTAAAAAAGGTTTCAAGTTCTGTAAGAAAGAAAGAAAAGAAAATCACAGCATATAGTCTTTATATGTAATTTTCTAGGACTGTCTATAAAAACTAAGTGTGTGTGAGTTCATGCATGTTGATAGGAATCACATCACAAACACTTAACACACTACCACACTGGAAGTGTTGTGAATAAGATCAAACATTATTGAGTCGACGCAAGGAAGCTAAAGCAAAGGAGAAGTTATCAAACTGGAAGAACATCATCAACAATCAGATCTATGAGAAGTTAGAAGGACACCAAGTGGGGTATATTCCTAAACTTAGAATAGGTTGATTTGTGTGCATGTATGTTGTATTGTTTGTAACTGCTATTTGTTGTTAGTGGATTTTTACTTTCATGACTTAGAAGTCACCGTGGATGTTTCCTCTATTGGGAGAGATTTTACCACGTTAAAAACTGTGTGTTCTGATTATCTTCATCTCCTCATCTCATTCTATAGTGTGCTGAATTTTTGAAACTATCTTAGTTTTAAAACTTATTACAAAGTCTTAGTTATTCTCGTACATAAGTTTTTGTAAACACATCTTTTTGTTTATCATTTTTATTTTCAAAAGAAAAGGGTTTCTTCAACAAACATCTCGGAGTTGCCTATACAGTTTAATCTTGTAATAAATGGCATTAGCAACGTTTTTCAATTGGTATCAGAGCCCTGTAAACTTTTATTTCAAAAAGATCTTGTGTTTCTGAAATCGTTTTCTGAAAAATCCTAACTATGGACGAGAAGAATGAAAGGTTTGGTAATCTGTCCAGACCTCCACTCTTTGATGGAAACAACTTTGCTTACTGGAAAGTAAGAATGGTTGCCTTCATCCAAGGGACTTTAGGTGATGATGTCTGGGACATTATTGAAAATGGATATACTTATCCTACTAAACCAGCCACTGAAGGAAGTGATGAGAGGGTAAAGAAAATCTTAAGTGAGTTTACCCAAGAAGAGAAAACTATTTCTCGCAATAACAATAAAGGCAAGAATGCCATCTTTATGTCTATTAATGCGTATGAGTTCAAGATAATCTCATCATGTGCCACTTCCAAGGAAGCTTGGGACACATTAATCACTGCCCATGAAGGAGACTCAAGAGTTAAAGCTGCTAAAACTCAAATGCTTACCCAGCAGTACAACTCTTTGATTATGTCTGACTCTGAGTCTTTTGATGACTTTTACATGAACTTAACTGATATAGTTACTAAGTTGCATGCTAATGGTATTACATATGATAGGAATGAGATTGTTTCTAAAATTCTAAGATCATTACCTCAGAAGTTTGACAGCAAGAGGTATGCTATTGAGGAAATGAGTGATCAAAACCTTACTCCTGAGTTACTCAGTAGCAAACTTAGGACTATGGAAATGGAATTATACTTTAAGAAACAATTAAATCATTCACAAAGAAAAAAGCCCAACTCTAACTTGAGTTTTGCCTCTAAGATATCTAAACTTGAGACTAATTTGATCAACTCTGACTCTGATGAGGAGTGTGATATAGACAAACTAGATAATCAGATTGCCTTAATGTCCAAACAATTTAAGAAAATTGTTAAATTTAGAAACAAACAGGCATCTAAACAAGGCAAGCCTAATTATCCTACTCTGTCTAATCCAAAACCTCATGAGAGAGGTCTTGACAAACATCCTAAGGACAACAACTTCAGATCTAACAGAGACCTTAAAAAGATTGAATGTTTTAGATGTGGGAAACTAGGTCACATTGCTTACGATTGCAGAGTTAATCTGAATAAAGCCAACACACACAATAGAGCCAATGTCTATAAAACTTGGGATGATTCAAGTGACTCTGATGAAGAGGAACTTGAGTCATCAAATGTACTTGACCCTTGCATGTCCTTTTATGCTAAGATCATTTACAATGATGATATGCCTGTGTGTGATAATGATGCTCCTACTCCTGCTTGTGTGAATACTGCTTTGACTGGCCTAGATGCTTTATTATCTAAAAATGTTGCTAGCTCTAGTTTCGTGTGTGTGAGTCAAAGTGATCTCGATAACGACGATGTAAATGGGTGCGTGAGTACTAAAACTAAATCGTTAGGGGTCACTACACACACTTCACTTAGCGACTCAGACACAGATGACCTCCCAGATATTCATACTTTGTATGCTAAAACTCTTAAAAAAGGCACTAGACTGGAGAAGACTGTTAGAGACCTGACTAAGAAATTAGATGATCTAAGTCTTATTGTGAAGCTGAATGCCGAAGAGTACACTAACCAGTGTCTGTCTCATCAATCCGAAATTGAAACTTTTGATCAAAAAATAAAAGAGTTGACTAAAACTAATGAAACCCTGGAAATGAAATACAAGGGAACATTATTAGAACTGGAGGAAGCAAAAACAAAGACAACTACTATTTTCAAAAAAAATTCTAAGTTTGAAAACAATTCAAATTGTTTCACTGACTTTGTTGTTGACTCCAAGACCAATTCTGATGATAGAGCCGGTATTGGATTTTGCCCTAAGAATAAACCACAAACTACAAATCTTAAACCTATTAAGTCTGTGTCTGGGGGCAAAAGGCCAATTGAAACATGTCCAGATTTTCATTTTATTAAAAAGGAATTTGATCAAAAGCAACAACAGAAAGACATTGGAGAGTCTAGTAATTCTAAGGCTGACACTACACTTAAGACTAAATACGTCTGTCCTTTGATCAGAAAGGCTGAATCTACCTTTAAAACCATCCCTCCTAGGAATAGGAATTCTGAACAGAATGCTGTTAAACCCATCTTTAGAAGTTTTCCTAAGGAAGTTCATCCCTCAAGAAATCAATATTGCTCCTACTGTGACATTTATGGTCATTCCTTTGAAGGTTGTTATGCTAGGCGTCTAAACACCCCTGTGTACAACACTCCTGTTTACAAGAAATTTAACTATTCTAGGAAAAATCGTAACCATTATGTCCTTCCTAGACAACCTGACAAGAACTCTAACTACAAGAATAGAAACACCAAAACTAAGAGTTCATTTAAGAGAAAGGCTCCCAGAAACTTTCCTAAACCAAAAGCTCAAATTTTCCACAATAATCAGTTTGTTGCTCCAAATGTTTTTCGACAAGAAACTACTTCTCAAAAATTTTATCAAATAAGGGCAAACCTGCGCAAAATTAAAACAAGAGCTATTTGGGTTAGAAAAGATGATCTTTTACCCCAAATGAAGTGTAACATTGTTATCACTGCCTTAAAAGCTGAACACACTTCATCTGGTCGGTACTTAGATTCAGGATGCTCCAAACATATGACAGGAGATGAAACCAAACTCTTAAACAAAACCAGATTTGCTGGAGGCAAGGTAGTTTTTGGGGACGGAGTTTCATCCCAGATCATAGGTAAAGGAACCCTAAAAGAAGAGGGAATGCTTGTTCTGGAAAATGTACAATTAGTTAAAGGCCTTAAAGCCAACCTCCTAAGTATATCACAATTTTGTGACTCTGACCATACAGTTACCTTTTCAAAGAACAATTGTAAAATTCTAAATGATAAAGGTGAATGCATTATTATCGAATTTAGAACACCTGACAATTGTTATACTGTCAAGACTAGTTCTGAAACCTGTAACATTGTCAGAATGGATGACAATGAAATCTGGCATAATCGTATGGGTCACTTAAGTTATGATACCCTTGGTAGATTGTCTAGTCAAGAGATTGTTAGAGGAATTCCTAAAATTAAACCTATTTCCAGTGTTGTCTGTGGTCATTGCCAGGAAGGAAAAATAGTTAAGACTTCGCATAAAAAAGTTAAAGACATTCTCACCTCTAGACCTTTAGATCTCATCCATATGGACCTTATTGGTCCCTCTAGAACTGATAGTCTTTGTGGACACAGTTATATCCTAGTCATGGTTGATGATTTCACACGATTCACTTGGGTTGCCTTCTTGAAACATAAATCTGACACGTTTCAGAATTTTTTGAAAATTTTACTAAGAATTGAAAATGAGAAGGACACACAAGTCAATCGCATTCGTAGCGATAGAGGAGGAGAGTTCATAGACACAGGAATTATTGAATATTGTGACTACAACGGTTACAAACACGAATTCAGTGCCCCTAAGACTCCTCAGCAGAACGGTGTTGCCGAAAGGAAAAACCGAACTCTTCAAGAGATGGCACGTGTCATGCTGCATGCCAAATCTCTACCTAAGTACTTCTGGGTAGAATCTATTAGAACTGCTTTTCATATCATTAATAGGGTTTATCTTAGGAAAAACACTAAACAAACCTCTTATGAGTTGTGGTACGGTAAGAAGCCTAATCTGAAATATCTAAGAACTTTTGGTAGTTAGTGTTATGTCTGTAAAGATAGAGAACATCTGTCTAAATTCGAGACGCGTGGTGATAAAGCCATCTTCTTAGGGTACTCCTCAAACAGTCGTGCTTATCGTATATACAATCTGCGTACTAAGACCCTTATGGAATCGATAAATGTAATTGTAAGCGACACTATTGTCGAAAATAAGATATCTGAATCACCTATTGTGGTTGAATCTAAAAATGAATTCAAAACTGATTCACCAGAAATAGATGACTCATTACCTATTGAGAGTCCTGAAGTACCTGGCTGGGTCTCTAAAGATCATCCCATTGACAACGTGGTCGGTAATCCTAATGAGCCAGTTCGTACTAGATCCCAGTTAAGAAATTATGCTAATTATGCATGTTTCGTCTCCCTTGTGGAATCGAAAAATGTTAATGAAGCATTGAATGACACACACTGGATCTCTGCAATGCAGGAAGAACTTTTACAATTTGTCATTCACGATGTCTGGTATCTTGTACCGCGGCCTCAAAACAAAAATGTTATTGGCACACGTTGGATCTTTAAGAACAAATCTGATGAAAATGGGGTAATCCTTAGAAACAAAGCTAGACTAGTTGCTCAAGGTTACTCACAAATAGAAGGGATAGATTTTAACGAGACATTTTCCCCTGTCACTCGTCTTGAATCTGTTCGACTTCTTTTCGCCATAGCGTGTTACTTAAAATTTACACTTTATCAAATGGATGTCAAGTCTGCCTTCCTCAATGGAATTCTGTCCTAAGAAACGTATGTAGAACAACCCAAAGGGTTCATTGACCCTAAATACCCTAACCATGTCTTTCGTCTAAAAAAGGCTTTGTATGGCTTAAAACAAGCTCCTCGAGCTTGGTATGAACGCCTTTCCAATTTTTTGTTGGATAAGGGTTTTAAGAGAGGAGGAAATGACCAGACCCTCTTTGTCAAACATTTTGACAAAAACATTATTATAGCCCAAGTCTATGTAGACGACATCATTTTTGGGTCTACTTCAACATCTGAAGTTAAATCTTTTTCTGCTATTATGCATAAGGAGTTTCACATGTCCCTTATGGGGAAGCTACAACTTTTCTTAGGATTTCAAGTGAGACAGAATTCTGATGGACTATTTGTCTCTCAAACTAAGTATGCCTTAGATCTTGTTAAGAAATTTGGTTTAGATAATGCTAAAGTTGCCAAAACACCTATGAGTACTACTGTTAAATTATGTAAAGATGAAAATGGAAAGTCTGTTGATTCCACACTTTATCGTAGTATGATTGGTAGCCTACTCTATCTAACTGCCTCACGACCAGATATAATGTATGATGTATGTCTGTGTGCTCGTTACCAGAATAACCCTAAAGAGAGCCATTTATCGTGTGTAAAACGTATAATAAAGTACATAAAAGGCACTCTTAATCTTGGACTTAGGTGCACTAATGATACCTGTAGCACCATCATAGGGTATACTGATGCTGATTGGGCCGGTTGTACTGATGACAGTAAAAGTACATCAGGTGCCTGTTATTATGTCGGCAATAATTTAGTAGGTTGGAGTAGCAAAAAACATAATTGCACATATTTATCTACGGCTGAGTCCGAATATATAGCAGCTGGAAGTTGCTGTGCTCAATTGTTATGGTTATGTTAAGCGACTATGGGATTAAAGAAAATCAGTTACAATTGTATTGTGACAATCAAAGCGCTATTAACATATCTAAAAACCCGGTTCAACACTCGCGAACTAAGCATATTAAAATAAGACATCATTTTATACGAGAACTTGTTGAAACTAAGGAGTTAAAAATCCATTACCTGCCTACTGATCTGCAACTTGCAGACATGTTCACTAAACCTCTAGACTATAACAGATTTATGTATTTGCGTAATTCTATAGGTATGGTATGTGCAGATTAAACTCTGAAGACCGTAATTTTTTTGCCCTTTGTCCATTTGAGACAAAATGGGGGAGAAATTTGAGTCTTACGGGTTCAATATTTTGTTCACATTTCATCTAAACTGCTTGATCTTAGTGTGCATATTTGCAGGAATCTCTTCTACTGATTGTCTACCATTTCTAGTGTATAAATTTGTAAATAGTTGAGTTATGTAATTTTTTGACTTTCTAGGAAATGGGTAGGTAGTATCTTTTGTATAGGACTAGGTTTTTTTTTTTTTGGGTTCCCTAAGAGTTTAAGCTAACTCAAAGGATATTTTGTCTCATATTTCCAAAGGGGGAGATTGAAGCACCTTATACCTTTGACTTACTTAAGTCTATAATGTATAAGTGTTCAAATAGTGACAAAATTGGTTGTCTAACCTAGAATCCAAAGAACCTCAGAATTATTCTCTCTAATCCTCTTCAATGATCCAAGAAGGTATAAATTGAATCACACTACACACATTAGAAGTGCATACATGTGTATATTTTTCTTAAAATTGATTGTGTGTTAAATTCCCCTTAAAATGTTGTTTTAATAATTTTTTGGGAATTGTTAAACATTTTTAAAATAATGTTTTGATTAATAAAAATGTGATTATAAACTTTGTGGGGTTAATATGCTATTTTGAGAAATTCATTTTTCATTAGAATGTTTGATTGGGTAGAATGTAAATGCGCTAGAGACTTCAGGGTGCTGCCTGTAATTATTTTTTACGCGCGTTTGCAAGCCAATTATATACCAACACTTGTCACGTTCCTGATGTATCATTTTGTGTTTGTTATGTGAGAGGGTTGCCTGGTGGTTTGTGGATCGTTAGATCAAACCTTATCTATGGCCTGCATGCGTTTTAAGTCTATCCTTGTGCTATCTCTATGGACCAATCACATTCAGTTTAACCACCTCTTTATTATCACCCTTGGATCAGGTCAATATTAGGAAGACCTAATCTCAGCCCTTGATTGCCTTAGACAATCCAGAACCTTCCTCCACTCCTATATAATCCCTCTAATTCTCAACCTTTCAAGACTTTTGGCAGTCGTCATTTTTTAGAGAAAAAATAGAGAGAAGAGAGAAGTGAGAGAGAAGAGAGAAAAGAAAAGAGAGAAGAGAGAGAAAGGGAAACTGTGTTAACCCTAACCCTAACCCTAAACACTTCATATCTGATTCAAACCTTCGTATATTCAAAATTCCAAACACAACCTTGAGTGTTTGAGAGAGAGTGGTGTTAGTGGTTTGTTCATTTGAAGCTATAACCTCTTGATATGTGATCTTATTACCAACATTTTTGTGAAGATCTGTATTTCTTCTTCATAGAAATTGTAGATCTACACTTTGCATGTTATATTTCACTAGATCTGCATATTTCTTTCTCGATTTAAGAAAATCTTTACTGATTTAGTTTTGTAAATGTTTTATGGTTTCTATTCTTATGAAACTTAACCTTGACCTAGTTGGATTCACACTTGGAGATTTTCAATCTCAAAAATATTTTTAAAACACAGATTGATTAAGATCTTGACTGATTTAGAAGCAAGTTATCTGTGGAATCTGGGATATATTTAAAGGTCAAAAAGGTTTCAAGTTCTGTAAGAAAGAAAGAAAAGAAAATCACAACATATAGTCTTTATATGTAATTTTCTAGGACTGTCTATAAAAACTAAGTGTGTGTGAGTTCATGAATGTTGATAGGAATCACATCACAAACACTTAACACACTACCACACTGGAAGTGTTGTGAATAAGATCAAAGATTATTGAGTCGACGCAAGGAAGATAAAGCAAAGGAGAAGTTATCAAACTGGAAGAACATCATCAACAATCAGATCTATGAGAAGTTAGAAGGACACCAAGTGGGGTATATTCCTAAACTTAGAATAGGTTGATTTGTGTGCATGTATGTTGTATTGTTTGTAACTGCTATTTGTTGTTAGTGGATTTTTACTTTCGTGACTTAGAAGTCACCGTGGATGTTTCCTCTATTGGGAGAGATTTTACCACGTTAAAAACTGTGTGTTCTGATTATCTTCATCTCCTCATCTCATTCTATAGTGTGCTGAATTTTTGAAACTATCTTAGTTTTAAAACTTATTACAAAGTCTTAGTTATTCTCGTACATAAGTTTTTGTAAACACATCTTTTTGTTTATCATTTTTATTTTCAAAAGAAAAGGGTTTCTTCAACAAACATCTCGGAGTTGCTTATACAGTTTAATCTTGTATTAAACGGCATTAGCAACGTTTTTCAATTTAAACCCCCGGGTAGACTTTTTTGACTATCTCTACCCTTTCGGACGCTTTGGCTCACTTGAAAAGACCATATGGATGATATAAAATAATTTACTTTTTAAATCCATTAAATTTTTCTCGACACGATTGATACGTACGTCTCAAATAAATTATCGAAACTCTCATATTTCAACTCGCGATAATATTAATAAAATCCATAATCATATATTATCATACTCGCTAGTTAATATGCAACATCTTTATCATAATAAAATACTAACTCTCGTTCCGCTAGTATTTAAATCCGGATTAATTTCTAAATAAATTCCCATTTTAATTCAATTAACCCCATAGCTTAAAATTAATAAAAATATGGGGTATTACATCCGACAGTGCCGAATGGACATCAAAAGGAGGCCAGGGGACCATCCCCGGCACCACACAAAGATCTACCTCCTCTCCAAAAGCGGAGGAATGTTGCTGACCCTAGGCGTTTACACCTGGGGAAGCAAGGAAAACCTTGCCCAGAGGACAAGTACGATGATATTGAAGCTAAAGACCCCCCAAAAGACTGTTGGGATACATATGAAATATCAAACAATACCGTACGACCCATCCAAGAGAGCCAAGGTCGTATCAGAAGGCAGAGCCTAGATCTCCATCCAAGGGGTTTGACATTCAACCGGTTGAGTAGAGGGTCAACCTTTGAGAGGCTCAGCCTAGTCAATGACCTAAGAGAGAGGTTATCCACGTCAAGGAGAATTACTGGATGTAGGAGGGATCTAGGAGGGAAGGGATATCCCTACATGGCCGAGACGGGGGTCACGGGGAATTTAACAATCGACGACGACTAACGACAGGTGAACCCTCAGTCCCGCCTGTGGAAGTAGTAGGGGATAACATCGGTCAGGCCGATGTAGTGGGACCATGGATTAATTCTATCCAAATTCTTGAGAACAAGATCGGTGATATTCTAAAAATTCGAGACCTCTTACAGAGGGGTTACTCACAAGGTTATCCTTTGGTGGAGAAAATAGTCAACTTCCAACCCGACTAAATTCAAGCCGCTTGAGGTAACTCCAAGATATGATGGGAGCACAAACCCAGTCCATCACATTGAGATATACCAATCGAAAATATATATCTATTTTATCTCAAACGAGATGAGATGTTGTGAATTTTCAAGCACTCTGACCGGGGCTGCTTATGTTTGGTATACTTCTCTTTCGAAAAATTCTATTGACAGCTTCAAACAGTTCTCTGAGCATTTTATCCATAATTTTTATTTTGGAGTCAGACCTCAGAATAAGACTACTCACTTTCTCTATGTCAATCAAGGGAAGAATGAGATTCTCAGAAACTACATCGCGAGGTTCAACAAAGAGAAGCTGGAGATGGTAGACTATGAGGAAAGCATATCTATGACATCGCTCATAGGAGGCCCCCATAAGGGTAAGCTATTATGGAAGCTAGTTGGAGACCCTCCAAAATTAATGGATGAGTTGCTAGCAATGGCTGGGAAGGTCATAAATGCCAAAGAAGCAATGACGGTAAAGTACAAGGACGAGAAAGGAGGAAACAGTGGAGGTAAATTCCAAAAGAAAGGCAAAGACGATAAAAAGAGGTCGGCTGGTGACAAGCAATCAGATTACACTCCTTTGATAGTGAGCTGCGAGCATATTTTGAATAAGATTAAGAATGATAGATCCTTGAGATGGCCTGAGAAGCTAAGGGCTCCACCGCATAAGAGGGACAGAGCCTTATGGTGTGAGTTTCACCAGGATCACGACTACTTGACTTGTAAGACAATATTGAGAAAATGTTAAAATCCAGGAAATTGGGGAATTATGTGGATAAAAGAACTTCCAAGGGAGGCCGAGCTGACCCAAGAAAGAAGAGGAATGATAAGTGTAGAAAAGATGCCCCGATCGGGTGAGATGACCCTTCAGATGATGACTGTGATGATCCGGATCTACCACCAAAGGATGATGATGTTCCTGTTAAAAGGCTCAACATGATCTCATTTGGGGTGAACATAATCTGTGGTGGCCTAGCTGGAGGAGGCTCTGAGGTAGCTGACAGAAAAACACATGTGGCCGAGGCTAAGTAAATTACAAAGGCCGAGGTTGTACATTCAACCTCCATTGAAGTGAAATCTGAGAAAAGGAAGAAGGTGGATGTGGAAACCCTCGTAGTCGGCTTTTCAAGACTAGATTTTAAGGGTATCATAGCTCCACATGACGACCCTCTTGTCATAGCAACCAGAGTGCATGGATGTGAAGTACCAAGGATCTTGATCGATGGAGGAAGCTCTACAGATGATATGTTCTGGCCGTGCTTCAAAGGCTTGGGACTTAGCCAGGCCAGGCTCGTGCCATACCATCATTCTATAATAGGATTCAGTAGAGAGAAGGTTCAACCCCTGGTAATGTATGAGATGGAAATAAGTATGGGGGAAAAGTGGCCGAAGCAGTTGACTAAAAAGATTATTTTTTTCATTATGGATGAAAACGTATTCTCAACCTACAACCTCATACTAGGACGAGTAGTACTCAAAGAGTTTGAGGTTGTGCCTTCAATGGTCCACCAAATGATAAAATTCTCGACTCCTTACGGAGTAGGGGAAGTTTAAGGTGACCAAACGTCGGCATGAGAGTGCTACTTTAACTCGGCTGAGGAGAGAGTAGCACACAAAAAGGAACCACCACTTACAATATTGACACCTTAGATCCTAGAAATGAGATAAAGCTCAAGAAAGGTGAAGCCGTGAAAGAGGTAGAATCCATCTTTCTCAATAATAACGAGCCAAAAAAAATCATCTAGGTCGGTAAAGCCCTAAAGCAGGAGATTAAAGATGAGATGATCAAGTTGCTGAGGAGAAGACATAACATATTTTCTTGGAGTTATGCAATTATGCCAGACATCGACCACAAGATAATGTCTTATAAGCTCACTGTGACGGAAGGTGCTAAGCCAGTCAAGTAGAGAAGAAGAATTTACTCTCGTGAGAAGTATGAGGTCATTAGGGATGGGGTTAACAAGCTTGAAGAGGTAGAGTTCATCAGAGAGGTCATCTACCCTGAATGGTTATCTAACGCAATCATAGTGCCAAAGGCTAATCGGAAGTGGAGAATGTGTGTAAATTTCACTGATTTGAAAAAATCTTTCCCTAAGGATAGTTTTCCCCTTCCTCGTACTGATCAAATGGTGGATGCCACAACAGGCCATGAGCTGATGAGCTTCATGGATGCATACTATGGATATAACCAAATTTTTATGGACCTGACTCACTCAGAGAAAACAACCTTCATAACAAATAAATGAACTTACTGCTATAAGGTTATGACCTTCGACTTGAAGAATGCTATCTATCAACGTCTAGTAAATAAGATGTTTGAAGGCTAGATCGAAAAGTCCATGGAGGTTTATGTTGATGATATATTAACTAAGAGTCTGAAGGTCGACACCCACATGACCTACCTTGAACAAACCTTCGATACGATGGACAAGTACAAGATAAAGCTCAATCCAGCAAAATGTACCTTCGACGTCGGGGCTGGAATTTTTTTGGGTTTTATCGTCAATCAGAGGGGGATAGAGGCCAACCGAGATAAGATAAAGGCTATGCTAAAGATGAAGACCCCAAAGAGTATCAAAGACGTTCAAAGGCTTACGAGATGAGTGGTAGCCTTAAACATGTTTGTTTCTAGAGCCACCGATAAATGCCTTCCATTTTTTAAAGTTCTTAGAATATCTTTTGAATGGGATAAAGAATGTGAAAAAGTCCTACCTAGGCTCCCTACTCTTATTATCTCGTCCTATTCAAGGAGAGAAACTTTATGTGTACTTGGTTGTATCTGAGTCAGCTATCAGCGCAGGTATAGTACGAGATGATGAGGGTGTTCAGAGACTGGTATATTTCAATAGCAAGGACCTTTAAGAGGCCGAACTGAGGTATCCAAGAATGGAAAATTTAACCTATGACCTGATCCATGCCTCTAGAAAAATAAAGTTATACTTTCAAACACACAACATGGTCGTCCTAACTGACTCACCACTCAGGTAAGTCATCCATAAACCTGAGAAATCGGGTAGGTTGATGGTCTGGGCCATTGGATTAGGAGAATAAGACATAGTTTATCGGTCGTGAATGTCAATCAAAGGGCAAGCTCTGGTAGATTTTGTAGTAGAATTCACTTGGTCTGAAGCAGACAGTGAAGATGAAAGAAGTTGTACAACATCAACTGCGACTGATGCTGAGTCGATAGCATCCTCGTCTAATACAGAGAAGCCTCCTACAGTCGAGACCGATAGGTTTTTTCTTAGGGACAGAGTTATAGATAAAGGACCACTCTCGAAGGGTTCAATGTGGAATTTTTTTGTTGATGGCTCGTCCTATGAAAATGGCAATGGGGCCGACCTCATGGTGTCAGCCCCTGATGGAACAGACGTAGAGTATGCATTGAGGTTTAATTTTAAGGAATCAAATAATAAGGAAGAGTATGAGGCACTTATAGCTTGAATATCCCTTGCAAGAGCCATGAATGTCAGCCAACTCCTAGTCCATAGTGACTCTCAACGGGTGGTTAATCAAGTCCTAGGAGTTTATGAAGCCAAAAATGATAGAATGGTCAAATACTTAGCAAAAGTGAAAATGGCGATGAAGGATTTTCTAAAGATCAAGGTCATAAGAGTGCCTCGGGTGGATAATAGCCAAGCCGATGCTCTAGTAAGGCTAGCCTCGACCACCCACACAGAAATCAGGAGGACAACGCCAATAGAAATCTTGCCTTGGCTGACCATAAAAGAAGAAGACTTGAAGCTGAGCTTTTGCTTCAATTTGAACCTATGACCATCTTAGATGAACCCAATTATTCGACACATCAAAGAAAGAACCCTTCCAGAATCTAAAACTGAAAGAAGAAAACTGAAATATAAAGCTATTTAATCATAGCAGATATTTTGTACAATAAAGGATTTTTTCTCCCTCTACTCAAATATGTCCACCCATCTGAGGTAGACCACATACTCAAAGATGTGTATGAGGGTTCTTGCTCAAGCCATATAGGAGGAAGATCTTTCACCAAGAGGTTAGTAACCCAAGGATATTGGTGGCCGACCTTAGCTAAAGATGATGCAGCTTATGTTAAGAGTGTAGAGGGGACTTGAAGATAATCTCGAGATTATATATAATCCCCCCAATTAATACAACAGACTCAAGAGATTAAGGAAGTGAATCATCTCAGCGAGGCAGCTCAAGTGATGCAGCTTAAGCGAGGTAGTTCAGCGTGGCAGCCTAGAGAGATCTTCCAACGAAGAAACTGATCGAGAGAGCTCATCCTTTAGTTCAATTATTTTACTTAGTCTTGTTATATCTTTTATTTATATTGACTATGAGCTGTAATTATTATAATGATTATTCAGTGTGACGTGAAACGGTACTCGCGAGAAACTAGGCCTGGCAGGGTCTGGGAGAGCTTTCATGCTCTATCAAATGACCTCGCCGTGGGAACATAAGAGGAACTTGGTTTGGAGGATTGAGAAGTAAAGCATCGTTGGGGATTTTCCGGACCATCTTAAATACACTTGGTAAAACACCGAAGGGTTTGCGATCGTTGAACCTTAGGCGAAGCAGCCTTGAGTTCCATTAAGCATTGAGTTGTGAACCAAATAAACCTCTACTTAATGTCACATATACTTTATGTGATGTCACTAGCCAGCTAGGCAATGTCAAATCTGCACTTGAGTAAACCACTATGGTATTTGGGGTTGTCAGACAGTTGGTGAGCCACCTTTGTGATAACATCCCCCTGACGCACAATGGTTAGGTAAAAGGCATTTCTTGTCATTTAATGTTTATGACGTGGAGCTGACCAGTCCATCAGTCATTTAATGTTTGTGACATAAAGTATGAGGGATGTCTTTCACAGTAGTAGAGGACTGAGGCATCTCGAGAATGGTGTGGGGGCTATTTATTGGCCTCAACCACTTCTAAGATAGGCATCTAATCTTTTAGAGTTATTTTCCTAGAGATTTTGTTTGGGCTATAGAGAGAGATTATTATCAGAGTGAAAGAAGTTATTGCAAAACCAGAGCTCTTACTCGCCCACCATTAATCATTTACTACGAAGCTTTTAATATTTGACTGGAAACCTTCGAGGGTTGGTGTGTTTGACTGCCTACCAAGGTGCATCAAGGGTTCTAACTTCTCCCTCCCTCTGAATGAGTTAATTCTAGGTTCATTATTATCTTCATAGTCATACACGAGAGATTTGTGAGTTCAAGCCGAGTTTATCTCCACTAGGTTGTGATTATGTGTCTTATGAGTAATTAGGAGTGTTCCCAGTTAACTTATCATTACTATACTCAAAAGGGGTTACGCTTCCATCTAATCTAAACTCCCATCTTATAAAGAAATGTGATAAATGTCAAAGGTTCGCCAACATCCCTCACCAACCTCATCATCCTCTGACCTCCAACACCTCTCCATGTTCGTTTGCAGCATGTGGCATTGATTTAGTTGGACCACTTCTAAGGGCCATCGAAAATTATTGATACATGATTATTACAATAGACTATTTTTCCAAATGGGTGGAAGCTGAGGTTATGGTCTCCATAACAGAGAAGGGGGCATTTCAATTCATATGAAAGAACATCATCTGTAGGTAAGACTTCCCTAACACCATCATCTCTGATAATGGAAAACAGTCCAAGAGTGTCTCTTTGGAGAAATATTGTCAGAAGGTCGAAATCAAATAGTTCCTCTCCTCCCTAGGTCGACCCAAGGCCAATGTCCAGAATGAGGTTACAAATAGAACTATCCTTGAAGGGATCAAAAGGAGGCTGGAAGATGTAAAGGGAAGATGGACTGAGGGATTATATGCAGTGTTATGGGCCTACAGGAAGACAGTCAAAACTCCTACAGGGGAGACCCCTTTTATGTTGGCTTATATTTCAGATTCTATTATCCCTATCGAGATTTAGATTTCCTACTCATAGAATTCAGATGTACGACCCTCAAGGAAATGTGGCAGAGAGAAGAGTCGACCTTGACCTGATTAAAGAAAGAAGAGAAGATGCCGAGGTGAGGCAAGCTGCCTACCAGCAAAGGACGACCAAATTCTATAATCAGAGGGTGAAAGAAAGATTCATAGTTGTAGGAGACCTTATTTTCAAAAAGATATAGAAGAAACCCAACAAGCTCCATCCCAAATGGCATAGACCTTATAGAGTTACTGATGAAGTCATCCCAGACACCTATCGGCTGGAGAACCTTAAGGGAGAACCTTTCTCAAACCTCTGGAATGCCAATCATCTGAAGAAATATTGTCAATAAAAGCGTAGTGTTATTGTAATAATGTATATGATTTAGAAGAATGAATATCAATTAATCAAAGAGTATCAGTGTTCCCTCATCATGCTTGTTTTTTTAATGTTTTGTATTTATTTATCTTAAGCCACAGAACATCATCCGTGGTGAAGTAGGCTTGAGAAATCCTTGGTGCCCGAATGAATTCTCCTTCGATTGAGACGATAGTGCATGGATTGGATGACCATTCATACACTCATAAAAGACGAGGGAGGGGGTAGTGTGATGAAACATCATTCATTTGGTGATCACAAATCCTAAAAATCATTAATTTCGCGACTAATGAGATAAAACATCATTCATTTAGTGATCTCAAACCCTAAACATCATTAATTTGGTGACTAATGAGATTAAACATCATTCATTTGGTGATCTCAGACCCTAAACATCATTAATTTCGTGGCTAATGAGATGAAGCATCATTAATTTGGAGACTAATGAGATTAAACATCATTCATTTGGTTATCTCAGACCCTAAGTATCATTAATGTGGTGGCTAATGAGGTGAAACATCATTTATGTAGTGATCTCAAACCCTAAACATCATTAATTTTGTGACTAATGAGATTAAACATCATTTATTTGGTGATCTCAAACCAAAAACATCATTAATTTGGTGACTAATGAGATGAAACATCGTTCGTATGATCTCAGACTCTAAACATCATTAATTTGGTGACTAATGAGATGAAACATTATATGAAATATCATGATGAGATGACAGTATTAAACATGAGATATAATGGAATAAGAGTTTCATTAAGAACAAACAAGCTACAAAAAGTTTCGTAGAAGTTCATGATAAGAAATGGGTTACAAAAGCTTCACAAGCGAGTGCAAAAGTAGAGAGAAGCCCTCAGAGCTAAACTTATCCCTCGGCTGGGGCCAACCCATCACCAGGAAGAGCAGTTTTGTTCAGTCTAACATTGGTGACTTCTACCTCATCCTCGAGGTTAGCAGTGTCTTCATTCTCAATAAACTCAAGAGGGATCATCTTTGTAGGAGCTGCACCAGCACTCTCAACCTCTCTCAAAGCCTGCGCAAGATGAGCATCACCAAAGCTGAGGTTTACAAAGTCTTAAGGGGTCAAGATCCTAGATTCACCATGTTTGAGGGCATCCCATCGGCCAGCATCCATGATGACTCACTCAAGATATTCAAAACCGAAATCTAAAAACTTGTCAGAATTTTTGTAATTGGCAATGATTTTTTCCTCAGCCTCGGCCAATGGAGTTTTAACGGCCTCGTCAATCTTAGCTTGGATGCTTTCATCTTTGTATTTTAGAGCCTTGGTGTGCTCATCCTTCAGACAGGTAATTTGGTCGTCCTTTTCCTTTAAATCCTCCTTGGCCTTCCTAAGGTAGGCCTTTAACCCAGTCTCCATCTTCTTGGCATCATGACCCTTTTGGATTAGAGGCATCCTCTTCAGGGTCCAATTGGCCAGGCGGTGAATTGAAACCACTCCTTTCAGGAAAAGACCATATACATAAGTATTAATGTTTTAAGAAATGCAGAGATAAAACTTTAAAAATAACTGGTTCATCAAAACCTGGACTGACCCATGTAGAGCAAACTCCACCAGTAGAGGAACATCCAAATATTAGAGAAAATGATTGTCCTCCACGGTAAGGATCCCACCAATGGAATCAACGGCTTTCAAACTGTGACCAATCACACTGTCACTGATCTTCAGTTGTGATAGCCGAGAAACCAAGGCGTCATCCGTAGAGATTAAGATAGCATGATCAGAGTGTTGAGTCTTATTTGGCCAAGAGGAAATGGGGTCTGTTGGAGATTTCCTCTTCTTGGTAGCAATATCAGCCTTAGTAGCGCCGATATTCTTCCTAGTTTGAGCTGGGGGAGGAACTGTCTTACTACCTCGTTTGTCAAGGAGCTTGCCGAGATTGGGAGCAAGCATTTCCCAAAAGTCATCTGATAAACCTTTTGGTCGATCTGCAAAAATACCAGTCTCGGAGTTAGTACGTCAGTTATATATAGATATGAGACATAACATAATAAAATTTTGAAACTTACAAATCTTAGCCAAAGGGCGACCCCCTAAATCTATCTGGGAGAGAGAATAAGGGGTCATCAAATGTTCATACTGGACGAGACGACCATTCCGGCCTTGACTACGAAGCTCTTTGATGTCCTTATAGTTATCTAGACTTAATCCAGGGTCAACTTTGGTCGAAACATAGGCTTTTTCCCACCTCAGAGGGGTTCTCAACTCAGATGTTCCGCAAGCCTGGTTTGGGCCAAACTCCCAGGCACCCGAGATAAAAAAGTATCGGGGTTTCCAATTGTGATTTGAGGTTTGAGTGACAAAGAACAATTTCTTCTCGAACTTTCTAGCTACGAAGTGGTAATAGCCAAGATGTTTTTTAGCAAATGAAGGGGTATAACAACCGATAAATACTCTAACTGGAAGGTCAGTATGGTGAACAACTTTCCAGAGGACGATGGCTCCGATCATAACCCTCCATGAATTTGGAGATAACTGGGAGGGAGCAAGGTTTATGTAAGAAATAATGGCTCATATCGTAGGATGGATGGGTAATCAAAATCCTAACTTGAACATCTACTCGTAAATGCAGATCTCGCCATCTTGTCCATCAAAGGCCCTCTTATTTTTTAGTGGTTTCCTCAGGGAGATTAAAGGACTTATTCCATACAGGTGTCTGAATGCTAAGAGGTCAAAATCAGTGATAGAGCTCTCATACTCAACAGCTATAGATGTGTCCATATCACCCTCTTCCTCATTATTATCTTTAACAACCTCAGCCTGAGTGCTGGTAGGGATACCAGTAGGAAACCGTTCGGAAACCTCAGACCTAGTGGCAGCTGATAATGGAATGGAATCCATTGGGGAAGGAAAGGCGGCGTTGGGATCTATAATTTCTATGGAGGAAGAATCGTGTGAAGTACCAGCACCTTTAGAAGACGAGACATGGGAAGAAACCTCCTCATCACCAGACACCCCATTTCGTTTAGGGGAATAATCCATAGCCTCCTCGTAAGAGTCCACACTCTCGGCTGCAGAGGTGGAAATGGGGTCTGCGATAGATGACTCAGACATGGGGTCACAGGCCTCGGCAGGCTCATGGTATATAATAACTAAAGGAGGTGGAAAAATTAGACGAATGGGGAAAGCCTTGGCCTTTTGGCTCTCGACTTGAGCTAACTCTACTTATCTGATTTTGTCAAAGCACTTCTCTCTCAGAGTTAGAAACTCATCTGCTAGCTTATATAGAGGTCGTAGCATTCGAGAGACGAGGCTACACTGTGAGTAAACTGTTCTTCGTCAATCTAGGATCTTGACCCCTTAAGACTTTGTAAACCTCAGCTTTGGTGATGCTCATCTTGCGCAGGCTTTGAGAGAGGTTGAGAGTGCTGGTGCAGCTCCTACAAAGATGATCCCTCTTGAGTTTATTAAGAATGAAGACACTGCTAACCTCGAGGACGAGGTAGAAGTCACCAATGTTAGACTGAACAAAACTGCTCTTCCTGGTGATGGGTTGGCCCCAGCCGAGGGATAAGTTTAGCTCTGAGGGCTTCTCTCTACTTTTGCACTCGCTTGTGAAGCTTTAGTAACCCATTTCTTATCATGAACTTCTACGAAACTTTTTGTAGCTTGTTTGTTCTTAATGAAACTCTTGTTCCATTATATCTCATGTTTAATACTGTCATCTCATCATGATATTTCATATAATGTTTCATCTCATTAGTCACCAAATTAATGATGTTTAGAGTCTGAGATCATACGAACGATGTTTCATCTCATTAGTCACCAAATTAATGATGTTTTTGGTTTGAGATCACCAAATAAATGATGTTTAATCTCATTAGTCACAAAATTAATGATGTTTAGGGTTTGAGATCACTACATAAATGATGTTTCACCTCATTAGCCACCACATTAATGATATTTAGGGTCTGAGATAACCAAATGAATGATGTTTAATCTCATTAGTCTCCAAATTAATGATGTTTCATCTCATTAGCCACGAAATTAATGATGTTTAGGGTCTGAGATCACCAAATGAATGATGTTTAATCTCATTAGTCACCAAATTAATGATGTTTAGGGTTTGAGATCACTAAATGAATGATGTTTTATCTCATTAGTCGCGAAATTAATGATTTTTAGGATTTGAGATCACCAAATGAATGATGTTTCATCACACTACCCCCTCCCTCATCTTTTATGAGTGTATGAATGGTCATCGAATCCATGCACTATCGTCTCAATCGAAGGAGAATTCATTCGGGCACCAAGGATTTCTCAAGCCTACTTCACCACGGATGATGTTAGTGGCTTAAGATAAATAAATACAAAACATTAAAAAAACAAGCATGATGAGGGAACACTGATACTCTTTGATTAATTGATATTCATTCTTCTAAATCATATACATTATTACAATAACACTACGATTTTATTGACAATATTTCTTCAGATGATTGGCATTCCAGAGGTTTGAGAAAGGTTCTCCCTTAAGGTTCTCCAGCCGATAGGTGCCTGGGATGACTTCATCAGTAACTCTATAAGGTCTATGCCATTTGGGATGGAGCTTGTTGGGTTTCTGCTATGTCTTTTTGAAAATAAGGTCTCCTACAACTATGAATCTTTCTTTCACCCTCTGATTATAGAATTTGGTCGTCCTTTGCTGGTAGGCAGCTTGCCTCACCTCGGCATCTTCTCTTCTTTCTTTAATCAGGTCAAGGTCGACTCTTCTCTCCGCCACATTTCCTTGAGGGTCGTACATCTGAATTCTATGAGTAGGAAATCCAAATCTCGATAGGGATAATAGAATCTGAAATATAAGCCAACATAAAAGGGGTCTCCCCTGTAGGAGTTTTGACTGTCTTCCTGTAGGCCCATAACACTGCATATAATCCCTCAGTCCATCTTCCCTTTACATCTTCCAGCCTC
Source organism: Sambucus nigra (assembly GCA_949130495.1). Lineage (NCBI taxonomy): Eukaryota > Viridiplantae > Streptophyta > Magnoliopsida > Dipsacales > Adoxaceae > Sambucus > Sambucus nigra. The sequence continues at coordinate 543,364,432 of OX422214.1, read as the reverse complement.
CTTTTGATCCCTTCAAGGATAGTTCTATTTGTAACCTCATTCTGGACATTGGCCTTGGGTCGACCAAGGGAGGAGAGGAACTATTTGATTTCGACCTTCTAACAATATTTCTCCAAAGAGACACTCTTGGACTGTTTTCCATTATCAGAGATGATGGTGTTAGGGAAGTCTTACCTACAGATGATGTTCTTTCATATGAATTGAAATGCCCCCTTCTCTGTTATGGAGACCATAACCTCAGCTTCCACCCATTTGGAAAAATAGTCTATTGTAATAATCATGTATCAATAATTTTTGATGGCCCTTAGAAGTGGTCCAACTAAATCAATGCCACATGCTGCAAACGAACATGGAGAGGTGTTGGAGGTCAGAGGATGATGAGGTTGGTGAGGGATGTTGGCGAACCTTTGACATTTATCACATTTCTTTATAAGATAGGAGTTTAGATTAGATGGAAGCGTAACCCCTTTTGAGTATAGTAATGATAAGTTAACTGGGAACACTCCTAATTACTCATAAGACACATAATCACAACCTAGTGGAGATAAACTCGGCTTGAACTCACAAATCTCTCGTGTATGACTATGAAGATAATAATGAACCTAGAATTAACCCATTCAGAGGGAGGGAGAAGTAAGAACCCTTGATGCACCTTGGTAGGCAGTCAAACACACCAACCCTCGAAGGTCTCCAGTCAAATATTAAAAGCTTCGTAGTAAATGATTAATGGTGGGCGAGTAAGAGCTCTGGTTTTGCAATAACTTCTTTCACTCTGATAATAATCTCTCTCTATAGCCCAAACAAAATCTCTAGGAAAATAACTCTAAAAGATTAGATGCCTATCTTAGAAGTGGTTGAGGCCAATAAATAGCCCCCACACCATTCTCGAGATGCCTCAGTCCTCTACTACTGTGAAAGACATCCCTCATACTTTATGTCACAAACATTAAATGACTGATGGACTGGTCAGCTCCACGTCATAAACATTAAATGACAAGAAATGCCTTTTACCTAACCATTGTGCGTCAGGGGGATGTTATCACAAAGGTGGCTCACCAACTGTCTGACAACCCCAAATACCATAGTGGTTTACTCAAGTGCAGATTTGACATTGCCTAGCTGGCTAGTGACATCACATAAAGTATATGTGACATTAAGTAGAGGATTATTTGGTTCACAACTCAACGCTTAATGGAACTCAAGGCTGCTCCGCCTAAGGTTCAACGATCGCAAACCCTTCGGTGTTTTACCAAGTGTATTTAAGATGGTCAGGAAAATCCCCAACGATGCTTTACTTCTCAATCCTCCAAAACAAGTTCCTCTTATGTTCCCACGGCGAGGTCATTTGATAGAGCATGAAAGCTCTCCCAGACCCTGCCAGACCTAGTTTCTCGCGAGTACCGTTTCACGTCACACTGAATAATCATTATAATAATTACAGCTCATAGTCAATATAAATAAAAGATATAACAAGACTAAGTAAAATAATTGAACTAAAGGATGAGCTCTCTCGATCAGTTTCTTCGTTGGAAGATCTCTCTAGGCTGCCACGCTGAACTACCTCGCTTAAGCTGCATCACTTGAGCTGCCTCGCTGAGATGATTTACTTCCTTAATCTCTTGAGTCTGTTGTATTAATTGGGGGGATTATATATAATCTCGAGATTATCTTCAAGTCCCCCCTACACTCTTAACATAAGCTGCATCATCTTTAGCTAAGGTCGGCCACCAATATCCTTGGGTTACTAACCTCTTGGTGAGAGATCTTCCTCCTATATGGCTTGAGCAAGAACCCTCATACACATCTTTGAGTATGTGGTCTACCTCAGATGGGTGGACATATTTGAGTAGAGGGAGCAAAAATCCTTTATTGTACAAAATATCTGCTATGATTAAATAGCTTTATATTTCAGTTTTCTTCTTTCAGTTTTAGATTCTGGAAGGGTTCTTTCTTTGATGTGTCGAATAATTGGGTTCATCTAAGATGGTCATAGGTTAAAATTTAAGCAAAAGCTCAGCTTCAAGTCTTCTTCTTTTATGGTCAGCCAAGGCAAGATTTCTATTGGCGTTGTCCTCCTGATTTCTGTGTGGGTGGCCGAGGCTAGCCTTACTAGAGCATCGGCTCGGCTATTATCCACCCGAGGCACTCTTATGACCTTGATCTTTAGAAAATCCTTCATCGCCATCTTCACTTTTGCTAAGTATTTGACCATTCTATCATTTTTGGCTTCATAAACTCCTAGGACTTGATTAACCACCCGTTGAGAGTCACTATGGACTAGGAGTTGGCTGACATTCATGGCTCTTGCAAGGGATATTCAAGCTATAAGTGCCTCATACTCTACCTTATTATTTGAGTCCTTAAAATTAAACCTCAATGCATACTCTACGTCTGTTCCATCAGGGGCTGACACCATGAGGTCGGCCCCATTGCCATTTTCATAGGACGAGCCATCAACAAAAAAATTCCACATTGAACCCTTCGAGAGTGGTCCTTTATTTATAACTCTGTCCCTAAGAAAAAACCTATCGGTCTCGACTGCAGGAGGCTTCTCTGTATTAGACGAGGATGCTATCGACTCAGCATCAGCCGCAGTCGATGTTGCACAACTTCTTTCATCTTCACTGTCTGCTTCAGACCAAGTGAATTCTACTACAAAATCTACCAGAGCTTGCCCTTTGATTGACACTCACGACTGATAAACTATGTCTTATTCTCCTAATCCAATGGCCCAGACCATCAACCTACCCGATTTCTCAGGTTTATGGATGACTTACCTGAGTGGTGAGTCAGTTTGGACGACCATGTTGTGTGTTTGAAAGTATAACTTTATTTTTCTAGAGGCATGGATCAGGTCATAGGTTAAATTTTCCATTCTTGGATACCTCAGTTCGGCCTCTTAAAGGTCCTTGCTATTGAAATATACCAGTCTCTGAACACCCTCATCATCTCGTACTATACCTGCGCTGATAGCTGACTCAGATACAACCAAGTACACATAAAGTTTCTCTCCTTGAATAGGACGAGATAATAAGAGTAGGTAGCCTAGGTAGGACTTTTTCACATTCTTTATCCCATTCAAAAGATATTCTAAGAACTTTAAAAAATGGAAGGCATTTATCGGTGGCTCTAGAAACAAACATGTTTAAGGCTACCACTCATCCCGTAAGCCTTTGAACGTCTTTGATACTCTTTGGGGTCTTCATCTTTATCATAGCCTTTATCTTATCTCGGTTGGCCTCTATCCCCCTCTGATTGACGATAAAACCCAAAAAAATTCCAGCCCCGACGTCGAAGGTACATTTTGCTGGATTGAGCTTTATCTTGTACTTGTCCATCGTAGCGAAGGTTTGTTCAAGGTAGGTCATGTGGGTGTCGACCTTCAGACTCTTAGTTAATATATCATCAACATAAACCTCCATGGACTTTTCGATCTAGCCTTCAAACATCTTATTTACTAGACGTTGATAGATAGCATTCTTCAAGTCGAAGGTCATAACCTTATAGAAGTAAGTTCATTTATTTGTTATGAAGGTTGTTTTCTCTGAGTGAGTCAGGTCCATAAACATTTGGTTATATCCATAGTATGCATCCATGAAGCTCATCAGCTCATGGCCTGTTGTGGCATCCACCATTTGATCAGTACGATTTTATTGACAATATTTGATATTCATTCTTCTAAATCATATACATTATTACAATAACACTACGATTTTATTGACAATATTTCTTCAGATGATTGGCATTCCAGAGGTTTGAGAAAGGTTCTCCCTCAAGGTTCTCCAGCCGATTGGTGCCTGGGATGACTTCATCAGTAACTCTATAAGGTCTATGCCATTTGGGATGGAGCTTGTTGGGTTTCTGCTATGTCTTTTTGAAAACAAGGTCTCCTACAACTATGAATCTTTCTTTCACCCTCTGATTATAGAATTTGGTCGTCCTTTGCTGGTAGGCAGCTTGCCTCACCTCGGCATCTTCTCTTCTTTCTTTAATCAGGTCAAGGTCGACTCTTCTCTCCGCCACATTTCCTTGAGGGTCGTACATCTGAATTCTATGAGTAGGAAATCCAAATCTCGGTAGGGATAATAGAATCTGAAATATAAGCCAACATAAAAGGGGTCTCCCCTGTAGGAGTTTTGACTGTCTTCCTGTAGGCCCATAACACTGCATATAATCCCTCAGTCCATCTTCCCTTTACATCTTCCAGCCTCCTTTTGATCCCTTCAAGGATAGTTCTATTTGTAACCTCATTCTGGACATTGGCCTTTGGTCGACCAAGGGAGGAGAGGAACTATTTGATTTCGACCTTCTGACAATATTTCTCCAAAGAGACACTCTTGGACTGTTTTCCATTATCAGAGATGATGGTGTTAGGGAAGTCTTACCTACAGATGATGTTCTTTCATATGAATTTAAAGGTTCCTAAATGAAAACCAAGAACAGTGGTTATGAACTTAACCGGAGATGGTGATCGGAGGATCACTTAAGAACTTAAAAATGGACACCAAGGCCAACTAGCCCCTCAAATCAACTAGAGGATACCTAAAAACCACTAAATAACTAGGTTCTTAGTCTTAAAAGGCCTAACAATAGTGGCAGTGATCATCGAAAAATATGGAGATTGTCGAAAAAATAAACAAAAGACTGGAAAACTAAAAATGTAGAAATCAAAGGGCAAGGAACAATACCTGAGCAAGATTAGATGCTTGGGGTGGAGGGAGAAAGGCAGGAAGCAACATGAATTCACAAGTGATGAAGATAATAGGCTATGGAGGTTTTTGAGTTGTTTCCAAGAAATTACAAAAGCGGGAGAAAGTGAAAAGAAATAAAACGAAGGAAATTTTGGGGTTTTCAAATACCCAGACAATGATTGCGTGCATTTCCTAAGACACTTCATTATCACACCACAAAACCCTAAGCGTGTAGCCGCCTAACTTGGCTTGGGGTAGACGCTAACCAATTACAAGGGTGACATGTGTCCTTATGCTAGTCCATATATAACCAATTCATCAGAAACGTCCTATCACAGCCAAGTACATGTACCCCTCAACCTCCTATTCACACATAACGCTAAGGGTTAGGGGTGATTGATATGACTAAAGTACACCCTCATACTCTAAGAAGCAATGTCGTTTGATCACACCGCTGAGTCGCTTGAAGAATTCTACAGCTAAAAGAGGAGTCATCCTGATAAGGGTTGGCCCAATATGCATCACCATATGGATAGATCATGAGCCGATAGCAACAGTAGTTCTATGGGCTCACAGGGACCATTCTCATATACTGAGGTAACCGATAACAAGAGTGATCGCAGTTACCTAACCTCGGATAACCTGTTTAGCCGAGGTTCTACTTATGATTACAAGCTCAATAGTCATGTCAGAGTCAACAACTTTGTACTCACTCAGGCCGAGGTTCTATTGGATGATGTTAAGCAGTCCGAGCATATGCAAGTACAAAAGATATTAGGAGCTCATGGGCAAAACGGTAATAACAATATTATCCCCTCACATGAGGGAATATTTAGTCATCATAATCTATATGTGGCATAGCCAGGTGTCCACGCTGGATTGGCAAAAAATTACACACATATGCAAACAACGTGCTTAGTGGGTACATTACATCCCCAAAGCATAATATATATGATTCATCTTCTACATTGTAAAATGGAGAATTCAAAACCCTATTATTACTCTGTTTAAATACTCAAAAGAGAGAGAAACCTTGAGTGTTGTATCGCATGCCATTAGTGACCTCGTTATAGTGAATTTACACACACACACACACACAGTGGATGTAGGCCTGATTGACTGAACCATTTACATATTGTCTTCATCTCCTTAGCCTCACCACCTTCTTAGTTAATTTACTGCCAATGTTGTCTTGGTTTGAGCTTGCTTATCAGATTGACTTGGTTGTACCATTTTTGGTATCATATATATATGTATATATATACATAGAGAGAGATGCTCACTTACATCATGATGTATACATCACACCATACATCACATTTAGTTATAGGGATTTATGTTTGTAAGAATCGTCGCCTGTGATTATGGTAATTTTTTTTAATATATGAGGTTGCATGGAAAATATATATAAAAGGATCAAATCTCCTTTGCGGGAAAGACATTGTTGTCAGGAGCTTAAAAATGAGATGCAAAAAGAAAAGATAAAAGGCTAACATACATACATACATATATATATATATATATATATATATATATATATATATATTCAAAAATAGTATCTTTAAAAGAATTTGGATATATGTTTAGTTTTTTAGGGTATTATATTTCAAGATCAACGGGTTTGCATAATGAATCATAGTTATTCTTATCATGTCATGACGCTATTGATTTGTAGAATTATTAAAATTCCAGGCTTGTGTACATTGTGCTTATTTTTTCATTGAGTTCAATTTATTTATCACTTGAGGCTAAATATTAGTTTGATAAAGTTTTGTGGTCAAATAGAATTCCTCTTACATGCTTGAGTAATTGGGTTATATTTCTTTTGTTTCTAGTTCACTCTTATTAATTTCATCCCAAATGTTTAGACACATCGATACTATGCTAGTGTGTAAGATTATGTGTTTGTGTCATTTTTGTGATTGTTAATACCTATATATATATATATATATATATATATATATATATATATATATATATATATATATATATATATATATATATATAAAATAAGGAGTAATGGTATTATTACTGTTTCATAAGTTTATAAGATAGATTAACGGTTGAGAAGGAATGTGGGTGTTTGCATCTAATGGTTTCACAAGACGCCACGTGGGGCTGCAAAATTGCAAAGCATATCACGCCAATGGCTCTGCCGAACTGTACCCACCTCGAGCCTCTCACGACTGTCGAATCCCTCACCCACTAACAGAGCACAAGGCTCGATGGTCTCTCTCCATCACTCATTTTGAACTCTTACGGTTGATAATGCTCTTCAGACACTATTTATTTCCTTCCAATCAGAGCACCTTCCAAAATTGTCACAACCTCTACTCTTCAAACATTTTCTCCTCATTATTTATTTCGAGTTTAGATCTGATAAAAGCAGTCTTATCTTTCTCTCTCTCATGCGCTCTCCCTCTTTACTTTGCCTAGGTGTATTATCTTTCTCTCTCTCATGCATAAGAACCTTGAATATTTATTTTTTCATTTTTTCTTCTCATTTTTTAGGTTGGTGCTCTGTTTTTATTTATTTATTTTATGTAATGCTGGGACTGGTGATTTGTTGGTGGTTTATGCCTCTATGTTTTTGGTCATTTAATTTTTTATGTTGAGATTATAAAGCTGTGATGGTTTTCTATTTCGTTATTGGGACATTATAAAGCTGTGGAGGATAGTTCTTTCTCTCTCTGGGATGGATCTCTTTCGCACAAGTTCAATCTCTTTCTCTTTCTCTTTCTCTGTCTAAAATTAGTTTGGATATGAGTTTTGTAATTTTAAAGGTTTTAAAATGTGTTTGGAGTGGTCGATTGTGGTGGTGCCATGGTGGTTTAGGGCGGTGCTGTATTCTTCCATCGCATCTCTGAAGAAATTGGATTTTTTTTCCTTTTTATGTTACCTTAGCCGTCGTATCTATTTTTTCTATTTTACTCTCTTAATGTACTCCCTGTTTTATTTTTTGCTTTCAGGTGGTAGATGAAGATTGGAAAATGGGTATCTCAAAGGTCAAAGATGGAACCTACGTGACTGTTTTCACTCCGTCAAAGATGGTTCAAGGTGGTTCACTCATGATCCGACGCCAACCCACCACCATGTTTTCAGTCCGTCAACGCCTCCCCCGCGGTTTACTTTTTCTGGTGTGGGGTGATGACTAGCGTTGAATATTTTTGTTGTGATTACGGTGTTTGGCTTTTTTTTTTTTCTCAGTTTGTATCAAATGGTTGAAATTGGTGCTTTCAAGTTTCAATATGTGCTGGGTTGGTTTTTAGTTGCGATTTCTGGTGTGGGGTGATGACTGGGGTGGAGTTGTTGAAACAGTATAAGGAATGTGCTTTGGATATGTGCTGGTGTTTTGATTTTTGATTTTGTGCTTTGGAATTTGGATATGTGCTAGGGATTTTTGATTTTGTATAAGGAATGGCTAGGGATTTTTGATTTTGTGCTTTGGATATGTGCTGGGTTGGTTTCAACGGGTATACATATTTGTGTATGCAAATAAGAATGCATATTTCAACTTTGTATACCATCTAATAATCTATTAAAACACAACAATCCTTAACGTGGACTTTAAAGATATTTACTTAAAAATTTGTTTTGATGTGTCATTTTTTTAATCGTTAACATGCGACTTTAATGAAAACAAAAATGATGGTTTTATGTTTTGGTGTGTGATTTTACTCATTAAAATTTGTGTTTGGTGTGTGTTTTGACTCTATTAATATAGGTTGCATGGGTGTGTTACAATTTTTTATAAATAAGGGGTAAAGACCGAAAAGATTTTAAATTTCCTCCATCATACAAAAGTAGTTTGGGAGTTGGGATGTAGAATTTTGTTTGTAGAACCTTCTCCTCAAAATATTGAGTAGAAATAAATATTTATTGTTTTGACATGTTTTGGAAAAAAAAATGGGTAGTGGAAAAATCATGTTTTTGGATGGGTGTTTGGTAAATTAAAGCCTACAAAGTAGGCCTCCCTCCTCAGCGTGCCTTTAGGCACGGGTATACCCTAGTATATATATATATATATATATATATATATATATATATATATATATGCTAGTGTGTAAGATTATGTGTTTGTGTCATTTTTCCCTCTTTTACCATTCTGACCTTAACTTTGTTTCAAATTAGTAGGTATTTTTGTAAAACCCCCACCCTCCCCTCAATCACCTCATGATCACCTCAATCTCAGACCATACCCATTCTATCTACTTTATTTCAAACACGCAAAAATGTGATCCACGCACCTAATTTCAAACATAAGCACACCCACAATGGTCACTTTCTCTCTCTTACTTAACTCTACTCATTTTCTCCCTCCCTTTTGCCTATGACTTCATCCCGAGCCATCCTCGCTTTCCTCTCTTTCCATCCTCTCTTTTACCCCAAAGGTAATAATTTTTGTAAAATTTTATGCCGAGTTAACATATTTTGTGTTGAGGTTATAAATTTTGTGAAATTTTTGACTAGCATGTTGTGACCAAAAAAATTTATGACCTAGAAGATGAACTTTCATCCCTTACTATCTTGCTGTGCCACGAGCTAAATTTGTTCGGAAGGGTTTGGGTATTATTTGTTTGGGGCTTTTAGTGAGACACTCCCACGTTTCGAGTCTCTCTTCGAAGGGTTTTGGTTTTTCGATCCCCGGTTCCTTAAACATTTTTGTTGTTCTGAATCAGATCTTTAGACTGACCTATAATCGTTGAAAACCATATATGCTTCTTAAACATTTTTTTGTTTATGTGTGTAATACTATTGTTGAAACTATGAAATTCTAAACCTGAGTATCAGAATGGGGGTTTTCTTTGTATTTTTTTTTCTTAATTTGGTTTTCTTCAAACTGAAATTTGATAATGTGTTTTTTTTTGCTTTCTTCAGTGACGACGATAAGAGACAGAGAGATGAAGAGAAACTTTTGAGGTGTCGGAGGGGGGAGCGGGTATTGTCGAATATGGATCCGGTGGTGATGAGACGACCGTTGCAACGGTAGGAAGGGGTAGGTTTTCTCTTCCTCCTTCAAATCATATGCATATTAATATTTTGATATAATTTCATTTGAGGTCTCTTTTTTCATTCTCTTTCTTTTTGCAATTTTTTGGTTTGTTCAGCAAATGCTTCAGTTCCTTTTGTTATTTTTGCAATTTTTTGGATTGTTCTGCAAACTGTATGTAATAACCCAAGCAAAGAAACTCCCCTGACGTTCTCCTCCATCCCTCATTTTAGCCATTCTCTTTAAATCCCAGGGGACACTTTTGGTTTCACAGGTATGGTTTTCTGATTTTACAATTTTTAAAACTCATTTTTCCTTTCACCAGTTTCAATTTTATTATCAATGATTTTATCAATTGATTCACTTCTGCTAAGGAACCGGAAGTTGCTGAAATGGGTGTACTACTTTTGTAATGTTTTTTGTAGTTGTATAGTTTAAATAAAACTAAAATTTATGTAGCTTAGTTTTTGTTCTATTTAAACCAGATTCAGAACTAGAACTTATGTAGGCTAGATTTTTAGAACATGTTAATGCTTAATGCCCCAACTTTCCTATTTTTTTGTGTACACGGTTAGGCCTCCTAATCTAAAATAACATGTTAATGCCATAAATTTTAACATTATATTAATTTAGCATTGCATTATTTTTTACTATTCAGGTTTTTTTGTGATGAAAAGTTTTAATTTGGAAGTATGGAGTGGGGAAAATAGTTAGATTCCAAACAGCAGAGTCAGACACATTCATCACTAAAAGCTGAGGAATGAGGAGCTGGAAGAGATGATGATGAGACTCTGTTAATGCATACCTAATGTTTTTCCTTCTTTATTGTTAATTGATTGCGCCTTTATGGTTATATGGCGATGGTCTGAGCACGATATGGCGATGCTCCAACGATATGCAGTGATAACAGAGCGTAGCTATGAGAGGGATACTGCTGAGTGCGATATTTCCACCCTTCCTTTCCAAGGGGCTTCGATGAATGAAAATCACATCACTACAAATCCAAATTTACCCGAAAACAGAGCGATACATCACACCAAATGAATCATATGTTTGACCTGGCCGAAGCTAAATACGACCCTATGAATCTTATTGAAGGTGCAAACGCTCATTGTTTCGATTAAATCCAATTCACCATCGACTTTGGAAGCAACACAATCCTTGAGGTATAAAACTTTATTTTTCATTTAATATTTTATCCGTCTATAAACCCATCTGCTCTTTAGAGCTGCACTCATTTTCCCAAGCACCTGCTGCTGTAGTGTCTCGGGGGCCTGACATAGCTTGGCTTAACTCCTTCAAGAGAAGCATGCCCTTTCTTTTTCTTTTTTGCTAGCTTCTCTATATGTCCATACATAGAATGATACTCAATGTAGACTTTAGTGGCCACTGAACGATATATTATACTTCCGATGTACACAATGTATACTGTCTAACTTAATATGCATAGAATAGTACAGGTAGAGAAGTACACTATGTATACTGTTCATACGTTGCGTATTATTCCATGCATATTTATTTGCATATTATACAAATTATACTATTCATAGGAGTACAGAGACGTACACAATGTAACACAATGTATATTTTCCATAGAATGTATACACAATGTATCATGTCCAGAGGACTACAATGCATATCAATGATGTTGTAGATGCCTAATAATTTATATTCCGGTTGGGCAATAATTTTTTTGGCTAATTGTAAATAGTTTTTAAAATATGGAAACAAAAATTACTAGGGTACAAAGTGGCACGCTTATGTCCGTGCTTCACTACACTCATGTTTGTATTTATTGTAAACTCCATCTCGCTCATCAGGTATATACTCTTAGATCTATTTTTCATTTTTTTTATGTTGATTATTGTGGATTTTGTATTCATTTATATTTTTGTATTCATCCCGTGCCGAAATGACTTTGTATTCATTTATGTTTATTTTTTACTTTTTTGCTTTTCTTGCAACAAAATGGGAAGAAAACAAGCTTAATGCTTATGCGTAAATGCAGGTACATAAATTTATGTTTTCTCTCCCCGTTTGTATTATTGTTTATATTATTTTAGTTTCGTTAGATTTGGTAAATATCATAATATTGTTTAAGATCAATTATGATTTGTTTTGTCAATATACTATATTCATTTATATCAACCTGCAAGTGAGGTTTATGTCGCATATAATTAGTTTTATTTGTGGAGTAATGGTTGAGAACAGGTTATATGAAGGTGAGTATATGGAGCTAAATAATGGATACGTACACTGGATGAAAAAACAACATGAAGAGGATGCTTATAGTCATGTGACTGTTTTCACCCATTGTGCAACAAACTGTAATTCTGCAAGAGTATAATTACTAGATCTTATTTATATTATCTCTTTAGTTCTTTGTGTAAATGTGGCTGAATGTATTTGTTATTTACTCGGCATTGTAAAATCTAGATGTCTTTCTGATCTTGAATTCTAACCGGATGTTTTAAGTCTAATTGTATTTTTTGTTTGTATTTAATCTATCCAACTTCTTTTTTACGTAATTAATATGTTAGTGTTGAGTTTATTGTAATCGAAATGCAACTTACATTATGTGACTGACACTTTGTTTGATTATCCAGTGCACTTGGGTATGTTAGTGTTGAGTTTAAACCAAACCCTTATTTAACTTCCCACACGCAATCAATAAAAATAAGCTACCACACGATGGTCCAAACTTGCTCAATGGCTACCAAACCCCACTCCTATCACCCCTCCCACACCATTCACCGATGCCATATGACGCCCTCACGCATCCCTCTTCGGCCATGACCTATATGATTAAGGTTTGAGATAAAGATTTCATTTTATAGATCTAAGATTTTTTTTCCAGATCTATGAATAGCGATGTGTATATATATTATTCAGATCTAGATCTATTAATCCTTGATTTTATTTTCGCTTTCCAAGTTCCTCGAGGGCATACGATTCAATGAGGTATCTCATCCCACTCTCCAAAGTACAATTTTTGTTTAGTGGGGTTTTGCAATAGGGGTTTTTGGGTCAGAATTAGATATTTTTAGTTTGGATTTTGCACAGGTTTTTATTTGTTGGTAAATAGTTATTTTATGGGTTCTCAATTTTGTCCTGGATTTCATTTATGTTTTTTGGGCATTTTCTAGGGACATTTGCCGTAATTTTTCCATTTATTGTTATCAATATTTGAGGCATTTCACACTTTCAGGTACAACTCATAAATTTTATGAGTTATTTGGCATGTCTGTTGGGTAATATTACTTACATTTATGTGTATTTCTAAAATATATTAAATTTTAAGTCTCAAATTGATCTGATTGTGTTTGATCATAAAGTATTTTGGTTTTGGGTGTACAAATTGTGCATGTATCATTTTTCGGCAAGTGTATCATTAGCACTTAAAGCACATTCGCTAAATTCGGTATACACTTTTTTGGTAAGTGTATCATTTTTCATAAAATATGGTCTAAATTCAGTATTTTTTTTTATTGCAGGTATTTTTTCTCCTATTTCCCACATGGTTAGGTATACCTAAATCCTATTTTTTCATGTATGGCATTTGAGGTTTTTAATAATAATTTTGTGGGTTTTATAATATGCCACTCCTTTTGTGTATTGGTATTTGTGTTTATGTATATTGAATAGTAGAATTAACAGGGGTTTGGATAGTTTTTTACATGCGTTTTGTGATAAAATGTTGTCTGAGATTGACTTTGTATGATTTAATAAAATTATTGACATGCGTTTTGTGTTTTATGAACTTGCGGTAGTTATTTGTTATGTAAGTGTAAGATTTTTTTGCCAATTTTGTATCTATGGCCAATTTGACACCCAAATAAGTATATTCTTGAAATTTAGGATTCCAGATTTTTTCAACAGGATTTTTAAATTAACTTTCATTTTTCATAGGGTGCTTTGATGAAGGAAGTTCTTGGAGGAAGTCTTCATATATATTTTTAGTAAGGTGCTTTGGTTTGTACATTTTTTCAATCTTTGTTTCATTTATTGCATACAGTTGTTGGGTGCCCAAAATTGAAGCTTTAACATTTTTAGTTCCATTGCAAGTGTTTGAAGAAAAACCCATATGAATATTTTGCTATGGAATTCAAATAGGTTTGAACTTTTTCTTGCTCGAGCCTATTAACCCGGTTAGCTTGCATATGTACTAGGCCTCTGGTTTTGCTAACTGTGGTTATGGGCCACAAGTTTATGGAGTATTTTTCTTAGTTCCTTTTTGAGGAGTTTTTTTTTTTCATGAAATAGTGTGTGTGTGTGTGGGAGGGGGGGGGGGGGGGGGGGGGGGGGATTTTAGATTCGGTTGGCTTTTATTTTGGATTTTATGGTATTTTCGGTTCAGATTTTTTTTTGTTTTGATTTGGGATTTTCTACGGATACGAGTTCTAATATACTTTATTGGTGGAGTATATACATAAAAGTAGCAAGCATCATAGACATTAACAAATAGTGTGAGTCTCTACTGGAGTAAATACATAAATAAAATCTGAAAAAACTAGAGTAGAGACTCGCACTATTTGCATGAAATGTCTATGATGATTTGTGTTTCAGTTAATGTCTATGATGATTTGTGTTACTCCAGTTTTTTCAGATTTCATTTATAATTTGTTGGATGTCGGTTATTTTTATTCTTTAAGTATTGTCAAATTGACAGTTTTGTAGTCATTTTCAAATCTTTTATTTTTGGCGGGAACATATTTTGATGTCATTTTTTATTACTCTTATTAATTCTTATGACTTAAGTGGTATGCATTAGAGCAACCCTTATGGGTAGTCTAAATATACACATTGCTAGTCTAAATATACCTGTTAAAAAATTAAGAAAATGCTATGGGTAGTGCAAATATACGCAACGAACAACGCGATACGACGTCGTTTAAAAACCCAAATTACACCACGGGAAATCATGTTCCGCCTAAGGATTTGTGCACTATTCCTTAGGCGGAAGAACATGTTCCGTTTAAGAGAACTGGTTTTTTCAACTTCCATCCCCAATACTTCTAGTTAGCTGGCATACTTCCATTTAGCTGACATAAATGTTATTTTCAATTTCACCACAACAATGACCAGTGTGAGCTATCTTGAGGTCATTTTTATTTTAGTTATCAATTTTTTGTTAACTAAAATTTATTATAAATATCATCAACGATTTTTTGTAGGTTATAAAATTTTCTTCGTGATTTAAATTTTTCAAGTTAAAAATTCCATCACAACAATACCAATGTCAGCTATCGATAGGTAATTTTTATTTAAGTTATAAATTTTTTGTTAGCTAAAATTTATTATAAATTTCATCAACAAATTTCTGTAAGTTATAAATTTTTATTCGTGAGGTAAATTTTGTAAGTTATAAATTTTATCACAACAATACCACTGTCACAAAATAATAAATAGAAGTGGTAAAACATATGGGGCAAAAGTATAATAAATGAAAGTTGAATTATAAACCTAGGCGGAACATCATGTTCTGTTTTAGGCATTTTTTTATTTATTTTTCCAGTCTACCGCGGAACAACGTTTTCCGCTTAAGAGTGGGTCCCACAAAAAATCAACTAGTGTATTGCTAAATTTGTTATTTTATACGGTAGCAAATTGCAAATATAAACATTTGCGGTACCCACAACATACACATTTATGTCATATATACACTTTTAGCATACCCATAAGGGTTGCTCTTCGGTGACTCTGTAATGACTTTTTTGCTACAGTATCTATGAGGTGTTTGTAAACTATTTGTTTTCCTACTAAATTATGGATTTGATGGGTGGTGTTTGATTTATTTCAATATCTCTGAATACCATATGTTTTTTAATAGACCCTAATCACACACCATACTCTAATGACCTGCAGGAAATTTTGAATCCTGAAAATCAAGCTGGAAGTTGAACCCATTGTGCAGTGCCAAGATACTTTGGTGAACATTTTGTTAACCAGTTTTTCATTACTTAAGCAGGACAAAATGTGATTGCTTCTACTTGCAATATAAACCAACCACCACTTGGAGGAGTTCTTCCTACTGAGACTATTGAGTTGGTACATATTATGAGGTAGATTGAGTATACTCATTATAGATTAACTATTTGAGTTTTGATTTTCTACTCAAAATTAATACTGTTTGAGTTGTGAATGTTTTATTTTCGAACTTACATATGCTTTTAAATTATTTTTTAATTAGTGAATGCCAAGAGACATGTTTTATTTCCATGCTTTTAAATTTTTAGGATCTCAAGTGTGATTCCTTAATTTTGGAATAACAATTTTGTATTTTTTTTATCTATGCTATTTAATTATCCCTAAATAGTTCAAACAAAATAAAAGTTCTATAATAAAGTTGATGCATAACTCAAATGTGTATGCAATCTTACATGATAGACAAGTTTTAAGACTAACATTTTTATTGATTACTATAATTTTAGATTTTCTGTTAAAATTCGAAATAGTTTTATTTTGTGGTATTTTATCTCACAAATTTTAGATTTTGTGTGTATGCAATCTTGCATGACAGACAAGCATGAAATTTATTATTTTTCAACTTTTATTTTCTGATATGACAAATATTCAAATAATTTATTATTTTCATTGTTTTTACACGACTACAATCAATAACATAAGTAAGTAAATTTTAAATTGACAAAATTTTCATGAAAAATTCTACTTCGAATATTTTAGCTTAAGATTTTTTTTCCATTTTTGTATTTTCTAACAAAAACAGCCTTACATTTTTTTTTTCACATTCTAATGAGCTGAAAATTTAACGTTAAATTTCTTTTCTTTCACCTTCTAATGAGCAGAAAATTTGTAGTGTAAATTTGTATTGAAATTCCAAATTTAGTAAAAATCTAATGTCATTTGTTATATCCTCCTTGAGCCCCATAAAGATTTTGTCAAAAAAATCTTCAATGTATGGAAAAGACAACAAGACAAGAATGGGTGGCCATAAATTGCTACCTAGAAATCTAACGTACATGAGGTCATATTTCATCGAGCATTTTTACTGTAACCGAATAATCGATCGAAACTCTTTTCGACTGAATGGTGTGGATTGGATAAGGACACAATGAAAAAGTTGTTCAAATAAACTAATTGAAGTTTGCTAAAAATGCAAGCATCTCTTGACATCTCAATCAACAGGTAAGGAAACTATAAAGTTTCAAACTCAATTGATACCGCACCTTTCAATTTTCTTTTTATATAAGTTTTTTATTCTTTTATTTTTAACAATTGATATAAAAACAGTTTTATATATATAAAAAAAAATTCTATTAATTTTAAAAAACAGTTTTTTAATTAAAAGCAAACAGTTTTTTTAATTAAAAGTAATAGTTTTTATTAAAATTAAAAAAATATTTTTTCATAACTAAAAAAATTATGTTTATTGAAATGATATTGCGATTGATTAGTCTCGCTGGCGTGGATGCACATCTCCGGACCCACATCATTTTTTAATTTTAATAAAAAACTGTTTAATTTTAATAAAAGAAACTGTTTAATTTGATGTGTTAGATTCGCGATTGATTAGTGCCGCTGGCACGGACCCACATTTAATAAATGATGTGGGTCCGGAAATGTGGGTCCGCCCCATCGGCATTAATCAATTATGTCTTGTTAGGTAAAAATATCTTAAATTGTGTCTTGTTGTGTCTTAATTGAGATGTGTTTGTATTTGGTAAAAAAAATATTTTCTATCGTGTCCCTTTTGTTTGAGTCGCATTCGTGTTATGTAAAGAAAAAATTTGTATGTCGCGTCATATTTTAATTGAGTCGTGTTCGTATTTGAGACTAAATTGTCCAAAATGCCCCTCATTTATTACCAAATACTTATTATTTATCAAATGAGATGGCACGAACCCATATCATCATCGCAATTTTTTTATTAGTGCCGCTGGCGCGGACCCACATCAACATCGCGATTGGTTAGTTAAAAAAATAGTAGTTTTATTGTGACTGAATTTTTGGAATAAACTGACGTGACAGTTTGTTATTAGTTGGTTTTTAGGTCCCACTGACGTGGCTCCAAAAATCAACCAATAACAAACTGCCACGTCAGTTTGTTCCAAAAAATTATGTCAAAAATTCGATTACAATAGGATTTTTGTAAAAAAAATTATACTACAGTCATAAAAAATTATACCTTTTTAAAACAGTAAAAAATTTGTTGAAATCTTATTTTTTTTCAAAAAATCAATTTTTTTATTTCTTAAAAACAGTTTCTTATTAAAAGAAAATTGCATTTTTTTTAATTAAAAATATGTAAAACTATTTTTTAAAAGCTGACGCCTACCCACATCATCATCGCGTTTTGTTAGTGCCGCTGACGCGGATCCACATCAACATCGTGATCGGTTAGTGTCGCTGGCGCGAAGCGACGTTATTTAATGAGTTTTTTTAATGGCTTTTATTAAAAATACAACTTTTTGGTTTTTTAAACATTTGCCTTTTTATACATATCTTTTTTAAAACACTTATAAAAGGTTAAAAACATTTTTTAAAAAATAGCAATTTTTGAAAAAAACAGCTCTTTTTAAAACTAAAGAGCCTAAAAATGACTTTTTATTGAAAATACAGATTTTTTTAAAACTAAAAAAAATATATTTTTTTCAAAAATGACTTTTATAGAAAATACATATTTTTAGTATTTTTTTTTAAAAATATAGTACAATTTTTTTTTATAAATGTTATATAATTTCTAAAACTACCTTTTTCTTCTTACTTGACAATGGTTGTGATGTTCCATTGTAATTTTTTTTTTACTAATGCTGTAGAAGAAGAAAAGATAGAAAGTGACACATTTGAGAAAAATAGGCTTGAAAACCTAAAACTAGCCTTCGTTATTTTTACTTGTCACCTAAATCAGTCGACTTACTTTCGGTAAAAAAAAAAATGGGTAGAATAGAATTTCTCTATTTCATGTATTTGAAAGAAAAGAAATGTAAGGGTAGAGTAACTAATTCGGGGCCACATCTCATGAGCTTTGAAAGCAAGTGGTGACCAGTAACAGTTGACAGATAATGGGGGACATAAACAAACATTTTGGTAAACAAAAGAGTAGTGAAAAACATATTGTAAAGCTTACAAAGACGATTTCTATTGTCAAATTAAAATTAACAATTTAATATAATTAGTTAATTGAATTTTTTATGATTGGAAAAAATTTAAACACACTTTATTATTTTATTGACTCTTTATTATTTGTTAAACTGGGTGAATAGTTCTGTAAATAAAGGATATTATAGATAATGTTTTTAAATTACATTTTTTTTGTCGAGGAGCGAAATTTTTGTTGTTTTGCAGGTACATATTTTGAAATTTTTTATCGTTTTGCGATTACGTATTTTAAAAATTTTGCAATTTACAATTTAATATTTAATCTACAAGTATTATCAGCATACATGGATTTCATTCTGCATGTGGATATGAGCTTGGAGATTATTAGAAAGGTGCTGAATCATACGAGCAGATCTCAAAACTTTGTCAAAAGAATGTTGACGTACTCAAAACGGCCACTCGAGTTTGTATCTCTTCTTTATGTGTTTATTGGAATGTTGCGTTATTGTGTTTTAGTATTTGATACTTAAAAATTATGTGTTTATTGCATCATCGGGAAAGTACTTATTTAGCATATAAAGGGCAATAACTAGAGCTGCAAAATTATTTATTATTTTTGGTAAATGATGTTCTCATTTAAAAATATTAATTGTTTACTACACTTTAAGGTGAAAAATAACACGTAGAGAAACAAGGATTTAAAAAAAGATTTATTTGATTTGGGAGGGGGTGTTAATTATTATTACTAATTAAGATTTGAGGTAATTTGAGTTGAGGTAATTTGAGTTGTCGTTTTGTATACACTCTTGGGTTATCAACTTTATACAACATTTAATACAACTTTATACACTTTCAGTTTTGTATACATTCTCGGATTTGCCAGTTATTGAACAACTTGAACTCTAGCTTTACCCCTGGATCCTTACAGGTCGACTGGATTCATTTGCAATTTAGGTCATTTCAGATTATGCTCTACTTTCTGGTACGGTGAAACATAAGATCCATGTATCTATTTTTCAAGTGCAAATGAAATTGTGGAGATGGGAACATTCTGGACGTTGTTCATCAGCATACCCATGTATACCATGGTGCCTCTATAACTGCTCCGATGGTCGATAACATCTCTTATATTTTCACTACATGCTAAGTTGCGAATTGAACACCACTGATGGTATAGACATGTATATCGCAAAGACCCGAATATCATATCAACTCTCATTCTGTGACGCAAATTTTTGCCTGGAATTATATTGTCTTATACATATAAACATTATATTTGGAACACCACATTTATTCTGTAACTTGGATTGGGTATCATTATTTGTCTACAACGTCTTTTTATTATATATATGTTTTGTGTGAGTTTTGAGTATGTGTTTCCACTCTCCTAATTGTGCATGATTTTTATTTGAAATGGAGATCCTTATACTTTGAAAGTTCCGATCAATTTTTTTTTAAATTATGCTTAGTATTGTTGGGGAATAAAAATTTTTTTGTTTTGAAATTACGCACTTTCAAATTTTGCATCGTACCTTTAGACACGGACATACTCTAATATATATATATATATAAACTAATAAGTAGAAACTGACTCGTTAACATATCTAAGATTTAGCATACAAGTAAGGATAATCTTAACAGTCAATGACAAACAGATAACAATGGTGTGTGGTAAAAAACTTTTTCATGTGAGATCATAAGTCAAGTTGACTCCTCTCCCTCTCACGTGCCAAAGTCTCTAGAAGACCTCAATAAATACGAATCCGTCGACAAAACAAACAGTACTACACACATGAACTTGCGTAGCCTAATTTGTGGTTCTTATAGACTTGGCACGTGCCAAGCCTTCTAGAAAAGCTCTACCAGATAACCCCCAAATCCACATAGTTGGGGGTAGGTCTTAGTCTCATTTTAATGGTCCCACCCATTTCCTAATGTTTGTTTGGGTTGCACGTATAATTTCAACCACGGAGATATTAGATAATATTTTGTCGTGGCATGTGAGAAGACTTCTAGAAGCATTTTTTGTATGAAAATCATTAGTCTTAATACAAATTTAGATCTTAGATTTTCTTTTCTTGTTATGGTGTCGTTTGTCATTTCTTTATTTGTAGTTTATAGAGATATTTTTACTTTATGTTTTACTGGTTACTGTTTTATTATACAATAATATCTTCAATGGCGTTCTTCACTCTCTCTTCAATTTACTTTTTGCTTGTCTACCATAGACGATCACCTTTTAACCCACGGACAGAGCCAGTGTACCGACACTGTTGAGCTTTAATAAAGCTTTATAAACATGTTAATTTTTATGATTTTAAGAAAATTGAACTCACTAAAAATTGATAGTTACTAACCAATTTGCTTTTGATTAATTGAATGAATAACAAGTTTTATATAAAAGATAGTCGGTAGAATGGATCCACTTAATGACATTTCTAGTTACGCCCCTAGTTGTTGGGGATGGTTTGTTAATCAAGACCGTTTTGTAATCACCATTAAGACATAAATCAATCTGTTATATCAAGTTTAAAGACAAATTTGACGAATTTCAAGGTGTTTTATTTTCATATAATCACATATTTTGTGTTGTTGCAGCGATTTAAATAATTAAATGCAGAATTAAAAACAGGAACGAAATTACCCAATTTTGGAGCTAATAAATCTGGGGCAGAATAAATATAAGAAATCCCGAACTGGACAGTCAAGAACACGGCTGAGTCGCGGACAATGTCGCTCTCTTTAAGGTGTTTCGCGGCTCTGCCTCTAATTGTGCTGACAGTGTACAGCCCCGTCACCCCCAGGATAAAACAACATCCAATTAAATTACGGATTGATAGCACAAGAATTAATCCGGTCTGTATACACCCATTCTGTATTAATTGCTCGATTCTATAATTAATCTGTACACGAATGAGATTAATTATTCTGGAAAAAATATTCTGGGGGAAGGAAATTTTTCAGAACTGTAGAGAAAATTTCTGTGTTTAAAGAAGATAACTGTGTTTCAAAACCGGAGGCAACCAGCTCTTTTATGGGGAAAAAGAAAAGAGACGTTGGTAAACAACGTGTAGAAAAAACTGGAAGAAGTGGGCAACTCGGTTGAAGAAATCAACACGGAATAAACCACGTTTTAATTTTTCGGAATTAATTACCGTTAAAAAATAATTTTTAAAGCCCAAAAAACAGTTATGTATTTGTCCAAAAAATTAATTCTTAATGAGCCCAAGCCCAAGCCCACGACCCGGACCCGGACACGGGCACGGGCCGGGCCGGACGGACTGCGGCGGCGCGCGCGCGCGTGTGTGACTTGACCTATTGGGTCTGCCCCACATACCCACAAAAACTTGAATGCCCAAAGGGCTGAACCTTTGTTCCCAAAAAATTGTATATTAACACAACACTTTTGAACTGTCCCACCGATGTGGGACACGGAGAGAAAGCCAATACTATTGTTTTGCAACTTAAAACAACATCTGTCTAAGACAGCTGTTTTCCAACAATCCCCCACTTGCAAAACTTGAAAACATTTTATCGAGCATTAACCTATAGAATTGTGCTTAAGCAAAGGTGTCTTTCGACTTGAACCTTTACGTAGTAAAGATGATTCAGAATATACTAGAGTAACCGTAGTTTTGAACTCTATCTCTAACAACATCCCACACACAACCCTACTTGGGTGTAAGTCTAATAGCTAGCACGTTACGGCCATGTGCTTCTATCCCAGTATAGTGAACGCTTTAGGAATTTGCCCAAAATATCCATAGGAAGCGGCCACACTTCCACATTCACATAGGTGAGTCTATCAAGAATACTCCTGTAGCTAAGTACCCCACTCAAAATAAAGCTATAGATCTCATTAAGAGTTATCATAACTCATCCTTAACTCGCTTCAGGATATCATGCTCCATAGGGATGGACTCGGAGTAAAACCCCGTTCTATATTAATTAATAATCGCATGATTCAACCCATATCACTTGTGACTTGTTGTTACCCTTTGAACATATTTCTTGGAATCTCCAGTCTATATGTTGGGTTACCATCACAAATGACTCATTTATCCAAGGGCTTTAGTCCCATCCCTTTCGTGGTGTTCCACACATTCTCCCTAGCTAGTCCTTTCGTCAAAGGATCAGCTAAGTTCTGTTCAGACCGTATATGATCCACCCTCACAGCACCCGTAGAGATAAATTCTCTAACAGTACTGTGCTTACGACGTATTTGTCGTTTCTTACCGTTATAATAACGGTTCTCAACTTTTGCAATAGCCGCGGTACTATCACAATGAATCAAAACGGCTAGAATTGATCTTTCCCATAATGGGATATCTGACAGGAGGTTTCTTAACCAACCTGCCTCTTCACTAGCAGCAGCTAGCGCTATCATCTCAGACTCCATAGTGGATTGAGCCAAAATAGTTTGTTTCTTAGATTTCCAAGAAACTGCACCACCAGCGATGCTAAATATATATCCACTAGTAGCCTTAGAATCATCAGATAGGGTGTTCCAATCTGCATCACTAAATCCTTCAAGGACAGCGGGATGCTTATTATAGTGTAATCCGAGGTTCATCGTCCTTTTAAGGTACCGCATGACCCTCTCAATAGCATGCCAATGCTCCATACTAGGTCTACTAGTAAATCTACATAGTACTCCCACAGCATAAGTTATGTCGGGTCTAGTGCAATCTGTAGCATAACGTAAGCTACCAATAATGCTTGCATAAGCATTTTGGTTTACACTGTCACCAGTGTTCTTAAATAACTTTACACTAGGGTCAAATGGAGTACTAGCAGGTTTACAGTCAAAGTAATTATATTTCTTTAGAACTTTCTCAATGTAATGAGATTGATCCAAAGAAAGTCCCTTTTCTGACCTAGTAATATTAATTCCTAATATTACACTAGCTTCACCCAAATCCTTCATATCAAAGTTGGCACATAATAATGATTTAACATTTTCTACGGCATGAATATTAGAACCAAATATAAGCAAGTCATCAACATAAAGACATATGATAGTGCAAATGTTCTCAACATATTTATAATAAATGCATTTGTCACTTTCATTAATTTTAAATCCATTAGTGATGACTAGGCTATCAAATTTATCATGCCATTGTTTAGGTGCCTGTTTGAGTCCATAAAGAGATTTATCTAATTTACATACTTTATTTTCTTGACCGTGTACAATAAAACCTTCAGGTTGATCCATATAAATCTAATTTTCTAATTCTCCATTTAAAAATGCAGTTTTAACATCCATTTGGTGTACAATTAAATCATTTAAGGCAGCTATAGCAAATAGTACACGTATAGACGTTATTCTAGTCACGGGTGAAAATGTGTCAAAAAAGTCTACATTTTCTCTTTGTCTAAAACCTTTAGCAACAAGACGTGCCTTATATTTTTCAACAGTGCCATCAGGTTTTAATTTCTTTTTAAGAATCCATTTACACCCAATAGTTTTACATCCAGGAGGAAGGTCCACTAAATGCCAAGTTTTATTTGTTTCCAAAGAATCCATTTCATCATTAATAGCCTCTTGCCATAAATCGGCATCTAAAGAAGATAAAGCTTCTTGAATAGTGTTAGGATCCTCCTCTAAAGTGTAAGCATAAAAGTCGGGACCAAAATCTTTTTCCACACGAGCCCTTTTACTTTTTCGAATTTCTAAAATGGATTCATTATTTTCTTTATTTTTATTTAAAGAAATATTAGTGGATGACTCGCCTCCATTATTCCTCAATTTAAAAGGAAATTTATCTTCATAAAAATCGGCGTCATTTGATTCAATAATTACTTGATTTTTCAAGTCATAAAACCGGTATGCTTTGCTATTAATAGCATAGCCTATAAAATGCACTCATATGCTCTACTTGCCAATTTAGACCTTTTAGGGTCGGGTATACGTACATAGGCTAAGCACCCCCACGTTCTAAAGTATGACACGTTGGGCTTAATATTTTTCCAAATTTCATAAGGAGATATTTTCATTTTAGTCTTAGGAATTCTATTAAGCACGTGACACACAGTCAAAATAATTTCACCCCACCAATGTGAGGCAGCCCCGGAATTTAATAAAATAGCCACAACTAATTCAGTTAATGTCCTATTTTTTCTTTCGGCTTTACCGTTCATTTCGGGCGAATAAGGGGCAGTTTTTTCGTGAATAATACCGTGGGTTTTATAAAATTCAATAAATGGTCCAGAATCATATTCGGTGCCTCTATCACTACGTAACCTTTTTATTTTCCGATTAAATTGATTTTCAATTTCATTAAGGAAAATTTTAAACATGTCAAACGCTTCACTTTTATTCTTCATTAAATACACAAATGAATAATTGGAACAATCATCGATAAAAGTTATAAAATAACGTTTGCCATTTCTAGTTGTGACTCCATCCAATTCACAAATATCCGAATGAATTAAATCAAGTGGTTCAGATTCTCTAAAAACAAATTTATGTGGTGTCTTAGTAATTTTTGCTTGACTACACCATTCACATTTTTCAAAATCATTTAATGATAATTCGGGAATTAATCCTAAAGTGCTCATATTTTTAACAAGTCGTTTATTAACATGACAAAGCCTAGCATGCCAAATATTAAATGAACAAGCAATATAAGCAGAAGGAGAAATTTTATTCATTGCATCAACATTTAATTTAAACATCCCATCAGTGGCATAACCCTTGCCTACAAAAATTCCATTTTTGGTCAAAGTAAATAAATCAGCACCAATAGTTTGAGTAAAGCCAGTTTTGTTGAGAAGATAACCCGAAACCAAATTTTTCCTTATCTCGGGAGTGTGAAGAACATCTTTGAGGATAACAGTCTTTCCCGAAGTGAACTTCAATTCCACATTTCCAGTACCAGCAACCTCGGTGGATTGAGAATCACCCAACAACACCTTCTTATCTGCAGTCTCAGAATAAGTCTTAAACAGACTACGGTCATAACAGATATGGCGGGAAGCGCCAGTATCCAACCACCACCCTTCGGCACCGCTAACCATGTTGATTTCTGAAATCATATCACATAGGTCCTCTTCGGTCAAATTCGCTTGTGCTTGTGGCACATTGTGACATTTGCGACCATATGGCCAGGCTTGCCACACTTGAAACAGAGAAACTGTCCCGAGTTGCTAGACTGTCCATTTCCAGGGTTCTTATACTTATTCTGAGTCTGAGTCTGATTTTTAAAATTCTGGTTGTGGCTCTTTTTCTTATTTTTCATATTTTTTCCGCTTGCCTTTAAAACAACTGGAGTGTGGTTCTTTTTCTGATTTTTGTTGTTAGACACAACAAGAATTTCATCTTTATAGTCCTGTTTTCGGGATTCCTCCTCAATTCTCAATTTAGTAATTAATGACTCTAGTGAGAATTCTTTAGACTTATGCCTCAAAATATTTTTAAACTCTTTGAACAGTGGAGACAATTTATCAATAATTACAGCCACCTGAAATTGCTCATCTAAGGCCATGCCCTCGAAAATAATTTCATGGGCAATCATTTGCAAATCATGGGTTTGAGCAACAACAGATTTGTCATCCGTCATTTGAAATTTCAAATAACGACTGACGGCATATTTTTTGCAACCCGCCTCCTCCGTGTCATATTTTTTAAAAAGTGCGTCCCAAACATCTTTCGCAGTTTTATAATTGGCATAATAGTCATAAAGTTCGTCACTTAGAGCATTCAGAATATAGTTCTTGCACAAAAAATCATTTTCCTCCCAAGTTCTAATTGTTTTGCTTTCCTCAACAGTAGGTGGATTATTTACTACGGGTTTGTCAAATTGAACACATGATGCAACTTTTTTCGTAGTTAAATAAAATAGCAATTTTTTGCTCCAACGTTTAAAATGAGTGCCTTCATATTTGAAAGGCTTATTTAGGTTACTGGAATTAATTTTGTCCATGGCAGAATATAGAACACCTTAAAATTGTTGTTGCAGCGATTTAAATAATTAAATGCAGAATTAAAAACAGGAACGAAATTACCCAATTTTGGAGCTAATAAATCTGGGGCAGAATAAATATAAGAAATCCCGAACTGGACAGTCAAGAACACGGCTGAGTCGCGGACAATGTCGCTCTCTTTAAGGTGTTTCGCGGCTCTGCCTCTAATTGTGCTGACAGTGTACAGCCCCGTCACCCCCAGGATAAAACAGCCTCCAATTAAATTACGGATTGATAGCACAAGAATTAATCCGGTCTGTATACACCCATTCTGTATTAATTGCTTGATTCTATAATTAATCTGTACACGAATGAGATTAATTATTCTGGAAAAAATATTCGGGGGGAAGGAAATTTTTCAGAACTGTAGAGAAAATTTATGTGTTTAAAGAAGATAACTGTGTTTCAAAACCGGAGGCAACCAGCTCTTTTATGGGGCAAAAAGAAAAGAGACGTTGGTAAACAACGTGGAGAAAAAACTGGAAGAAGTGGGCAACTCGGTTGAAGAAATCAACACGGAATAAACCACGTTTTAATTTTTCGGAATTAATTACCGTTAAAAAATAATTTTTAAAGCCCAAAAAACAGTTATGTATTTGTCCAAAAAATTAATTCTTAATGAGCCCAAGCCCAAGACCCAGGACCCAGGACCAGGACCCGGACACGGGCACGGGCCGGGCGGCCGGATGGCGACGGCGCGCGCGCACGTGTGTGACTGGCCCATTGGGTCTGCCCCACATACCCACAAAAACTTGAATGCCCAAAGGGCTGAACCTTTGTTCCCAAAAAATTGTATATTAACACAACACTTTTGAACTGTCCCACCGATGTGGGACACGGAGAGAAAGCCAATACTATTGTTTTGCAACTTAAAACAACAGCTGTCTAAGACAGCTGTTTTCCAACATTTTGTTATGCTATATAACTATGATTCAAATACCAACCTTTGTCCATTGCTAGTGTGAGGAAGGAAACTTGAATGCTCCTATAAATCGCTTCTTAGAACCTCTCGGAAAAACAACCCATAATTGCCTTGTTTGTGCTTAGAATTTTGAGAAAGTTTGAAAAAGTGAATTTCGAATTTTCTCTCCCACCTTAGATAATTGTATGTTATGAGATGACCCTAGATGGTAAGTCCTCTATATGTATGGGTAAGAGGGTCGAAATTCTTAGTCAAAGTAAGCTCTTTTCAACACTTCCACTAACAATCAAGTGACTTAAAAATAGGAACTAGTCCAATCTCTTAATTTTTGTATTTATCACATGCCTAATTAATTATCTGATATTTATCAAGATCACATAATTGAAAAGTTCACAATTTCAAATTTTAATACAATTGAAATTAAAAAAATAATTTTTAATTAATTATTAATTTCCACTAGTCTCCCACTTGGTCTTAATAAGAAAATAATTAGATTAGGTATCATTAGGTGCACAATAAATGATAAATATAGTTTGCCGAATAAAATGATTCACGAATGTGAGTCATGGCGGTTCCATGCTATTCTAGAGCGTAGTTCCTTACATGTACTACTACATTAATGTTTCATTCAACTAGGCCTTTAATATCGGGTGTCGTAGTGGCCTCATAGTGTCCTTTTGAATAAATGACTATTTCTGTCAAACAATAGATTATTATCATATGCATGCATTCATAAGAGATAAAAATAATAGAGTTCAGAAATACTTTTATTGAATTCAAGTAATAATGTCAAACAATTAAGCCAAATAACAATCATAGTTTAACTAAGCGAGATCCATCTCTTTGACATGTTCAATGAAGGTCTTCGAAGATGATCCTTTCGTAAGAGGATCTGTTATGTTATCACTCGTACTAATGTGATCAATTCACACTGGTTGTTTCTGAACTTCTTCTTTTACTGATAGGTACTTCATCTCAATATGCTTAGCCGCCTAAGTGTACCTATCGTTCTTCGAAAAGAAGACTGTTGCAACATCATCACAATATATCTTTAGCGGCTTAAATATCGATCCCATGATTCTAAGTCCTGAAATAAAGTTTCGCAGCCATAATACATGATTTGTAGTTTTGAAGCACGCTACGAATTCAACCTCCATAGTAGATAATGCAATGACGCAATGTTTAGTAGTTTGTGAAACGGCTCCTCCAGCAAGAAGGAGAACATAACCCTAAGTGCTTTTCCTACCGTCAAGGCATACTCTAAATTCTGAGTTTTGGGATGTTTCTGAGTCTTAGCTAATAAATACCAATAATAAACTATAACTAAGAAAGAAATAACGACTTGAATTTTGAGAGAGAGCTGAGATATAGAGAATGAGACAGGAGATTAATGTGGTTTGGCCCAATGATATGCCTACATCCATAAGTGAAATGTTGTGTTATATTAGGAGTGGGTACATGCTCTCAAGAATATCTCTAGGGTATTGTGTATGGTCGTTTTCTTCATGACCATACCATGTGTTATGAGGTGCCATTTATAGAGGGAGAGAGCAGAGGAAAAGGTTAAATGCCTTTATAAATCAGGCAGTTACACATTTCTACATTCTAGGTGAGGATTGTACATATTTTCACGTGCGGCTCACACATGTTTTTAATGACATTAATTCCCCGCGGTCGGACACCTAGCGGACCAAGTGAGACACTAAGTCGGCCAGGGAAATAATGTGTTGACCATGTCCAACGAGTGTTTTATGATGAAATGTGTCACAATACAATTGGTACATGTCTCATTATGAATTTATAGTACAAAAAAAGCCCCCAATACTTCATTCATGACTAGAACGAGCAGTAGCTTGTCTGAAACATAAGATCTTTAGAGTGGATAGGCTCGTGGAATGAATGGATGGAGTATTAACTGACAGAGTTAATCGATTTCATAGAAACTTGGTGTTGAGGTGCTTGGTTGGCAGTCGATTTCTAAAAGTTGGCATTTTTGGGAATTTTTTTTATTCTCGGTGTAGTGCCAATTTTGTAAATAGGGGAAAAATTACGAAGAGTTCGAGGTACACTGATAATAAAGAGCGTTGGGTAATGAACTGCCATCAAAATAAAATGGCTATTACTTTTAATCATACCATCTCTCGAAAAGTGGGTAGACGTCTTATAGATTATAAAGTGTCATTTCCCTCCCATGTTCATTTCACCCTTCATTAAAAAATCTCTTTCTTCCTCTCTAAGCTTTTTCTGCCATTCATGAGAGCCATGTTCTTCCTTTTCACTGTAAGAACTCCTTTTTCTTTCCCCTTGGTAATTATTTTATAATTCTTTGATAAAATGTGATTTTTACTATGGACGAAAGTTCATTAGATATTTTTGGGGCTACCCATGGGATTCCTAAATAGGTAAAAAATGAGTTACTGAATGGGGCTTATGACCTCTACACTTTGGCTGAGGGTCATTGGTTACCCACCATCTTTATTTTTTAGTGTGGGGTTACTTTTCCTCCCAATCATTTATTTTTGGAGTTTTATCAGTGCTTTGATGTGGTTCCTTCCCAAGTTGCCCTAAACACTTAGAGAATCATAAATGGAATCCACCACATTAATGAAAAATATGGGACACATATTGGGTTAAAAGAGTTAATGCGCTGTTACCACTAGGGCACGACTAATGAGAATATTTATTACTTAAAGACAAGGCAGTCTAATAGGGCTTTGGTTGTGAATTTAATTAATTCCAATAAGGATTATTGGGATCATGGTTTAATTGTGAAGGATTGGAAGTTTGACCCTCTTCCTAAGGGTGGCGTATACAACTGTCTGAGTCGCCAACAAGAAGGCAAAGGAATAGGTTGGCACATGCACACACATTTCAAATATTTCTTCTAATTCTTCTTTACTTCTATAGATGATTGTGTATCTCTAGTTTATGTTTTGTAGAGAAAGGTAAAAATAAAATCTCTTGCACTTCTGTGGGCAATTTTGCTTATTTGGAAACCACTTGGTCGATTCAACAAAGGCTGGGTACTAAAGACCATCCCAGGTCGCCCTTATTTTTTATCAGCTATAGGATCACCATAACTTTCTTCGTATCCAGACCAACCGAGGAAATAAATTTAGAGCCCATTTATTTAAACGACCCTTAATCCCCCACCTTTGATTCCTCAGGATCTAGTTCTGAGTCTTCTCACGGAGTGGGAGATAATTTCTCGACAAAAATCACATCGTCTTCTTTCGAGCCTTTGGACGTTTCACTAGTGATGTGAAATATTTCTTCCTTTGATGTGGTGAAATGAAATATTCCCAATCTCATTATTAAGGCTAGGTCTCTTCTTTCTGCTCGGCCAGTGGCGAGCAAGACACCTAAAACTAGTGGTTCTAATTTTCTAATCATCTCGGACAAGCCTTCTACCAAGGAGGACAAACCTCCATCTAAGAGAGAAAGAGTGGATCCACATCCTCCAGCTAGGATTATTGGAAGGATAATAGTTTACAAGGTTAAAGGTGTTTCCCATTCTGTTGCAACGTGTCCTGATCTTTCTCGAGAATTAATTGGTGATGGAGTTCTTTATACTGATGAGGGATTTGAAATTTCTCTCTCTTATTCAAGATTGCTTAATAGGGCAAATCATAATATGGCCCTCGTAAGTTATCACTTATTATTTAATTTTCACTTATGTCTTCTCCATTCTTTTTAATGATATCCTCTGGTGCCTATTAATCTTGTAGTTTCTAATTGATTATGACCAATTACTGAGAAGGAATGATAAGATGAATGAGTCCTTTTTTTATGTTGAAATTGCCTTTGACAATCGATGAAAGTCCTTGGAGGGAGCTTATTGGGATAATGAAGCTTTAGTGGTTGAGAAGTTGAAGGTGGACAAGAGAGTCAAGAAATTGGAGGAAGAGAAATCGATGTTTAATGACATAATGAATGCTACCAAATAGGCGGCTGATACTGCTAAATAAAAGGTCGTCATTGCCAAGGCTACTGTAGAGATGGCTATAATATAACTTTCTGCTGCGGAGACTACGGACGAGCAAACATTGGCTTTTGTTTCCAAGGCCCAGTAGCTTGTCTTCACTAAGTGCTGGGACAAGGCATTTTATCATGCCTATATACAAATTGACTACCTGAAGAAGTCGTCTTTTAAAACTAGTTGGGATGAAGCCCTTGCCAAGGTCAACACTGATGAAGGGTATGAACTCTTTCATTTGCATAATCTTGGTACTTCTCCCTAAATCGACGAGGAGATAGATGATGATGATGATGATGATGATGAGGTTAGTGAGACTGCAACTAATGAACAACTGGTGGTCGTCGAGTGAGTAGATGGTGGCATCGACACTGACAAAGAGAAGGTTGGTGATGGAAAGTTGTAGTCGAGTTAGGAGTTCCATGCTTTATTTTGTTCCTTTTTCTTGTTTCAACGTATTATATTGATGTAGCTCATTTTTAAATCATAATAAAATGAAGTATATGTTCCTCATATTGTTGTCTTAGTCAAATTCTTGCAAGTTTATTTTCTCGACGAATATTCATATTCGACCACCTATTTTTTAGTTTACACCAGACTGACATATCTGGTCGTTGTCTAGAGCAATTTTCAAGAAAGGCATAATTAGTTGTTCAACGTTGGTCCTAACAAGATGGATGAGGATGAACTTGTGGAGTTACTTAGCCAAGATGTATCTACTCATGCCAAGGATGCATATTTAAATCCGCGTTGCCTTTTTCATTAGGCAGTGGCAAATAATATTATTTATCATGATATGATTCTCATCATTCAACAAAGCTCTAAGGAAAATGCAACAAATATTTATGCTGACTACGAAAAGAAACTTGCAGACTTGCGGATAAGTAGTGGATTTGATCAGAAGTTTATTTCTTTGTCATTAACTTACTCTAAGAAAGAGTTTGTTCACAACTCAGAG
The DNA here is from genome assembly GCA_949130495.1 of Sambucus nigra. Lineage (NCBI taxonomy): Eukaryota > Viridiplantae > Streptophyta > Magnoliopsida > Dipsacales > Adoxaceae > Sambucus > Sambucus nigra. Next base: position 543,331,870 of record OX422214.1, on the reverse strand, counting down.
CTGAAGAGTTCCATAGAGGTCGCCATGCTACTCGATCAAGAGAATAACGCTTTACGCCTTGATCTTGTAGTTCTCAAGAAGATAGGTACCGTCGACCAAAATAAAGGTATTTCCTTTTTAGAAGAGGATAATGCTCGCTTGAGGGAGTAATTGGAGCAGATAAATAAATCTAAGGGTCGGTATTCTCAACAGCAGGGAGGGAATTTGCAATCTATGGATGAAGAACGGACCAAGAAGACTCTTTCAAACCAGGTTATGGCCATGAAGAATCAATTGCCCACTATCAAGAGGTTGACTGAAAAGGTAGACCAGTTTGCCTACTAATTACATAAATAACCTCGTACTGTCTGAATGGATGGTTGTGCCGAGGCCCTTACGCACATGGGAACATAACTTGATAATGCTTGCAAGGTTGGTTATAAATATAGTTGGCTTAATTCCCTTACTATAATGAAGGTTCCCAAGGAAAATAAGTTATGGTATTTGCATGACCCAAGATGCCTATAACTTCCCAATCCTCCTTTCAAATTAGATGTTTCATGGATTCCTCCAAATGCTATTCCTTGGGGACTATGGCATGAATGGGGAAATGAGCTTCATCGACCACTACATTTAATGGATAGGGTAAGTTCTAGCAGTCAAACAAGGCTTAGAGATCTGAGGACGGCTGTCACCTCTCATGCATTGGATCTACCTCCATCTAGTTTTGAGAATGCACCAAGCGAGTAACCTCGTTCTCTTTGATAACTTGTTATCCTTTCATTTTGTTTGCTTTGTAATAACTTTTCAAGATTTATAATGAAAATCTACATCTTTCTTTATTATACATCAACTTATTGACTGTTAGTTTTTTAGAAAGGGTTTACTAGTAGTTTAGTCTTACGATTATATGGTCATTTGTTTCCCGACTAATCTGCCTTACCAGTTACCGATGTTGGACGAATCCGTGTTATCCGTATTTGGGTTCTACTAACGTGTAATCCAGCTTACTGGTTATACAGATGGATCTTATCTTCTTGATTAAGTCTTAACATTAGTTACCAATGACAACTAAATGTGTTAGGATTATTGCCTTTATCCAGTTGTGGTTGGACCTTGTGATCCGTATGAATGACTATAACTAATTTCCTTAATTTGGTTTTGTAAACTTCTTATTTTTGGCCTATCCTAGGGTGAGACCATGTATGAAGCTTATAACTTCTTTCTATTGACTTTGTGGGTAATACATCAAATTTGTTATTATATTCGCGCGTATGGCTGATATGTCTTATTCTTTCTTTGAATTTTTATAGCATCTCCCATACCGATGAAACAACATAAGAAAGAGCAATAACATTCACAGGGAATCAATCATTTTTATTGATCACTGAAAGTGGGTTACAGGGAAATGAAAAGACTTTGAATGAAAAGACTTTACATTATTGTGATTATTGGAAGTACTTCCTCAGATGTTCGGAATTCCAAGGGTTTTTGAACTATTCCCCTTCCAATATTTTAATTCTATAAGCGCCCCGTCGGACAACAGCAGAAATTTGGTATGGTCCATGCCAGTTGGGCTCTAACTTGTTTCCTTTCTGAAGAACTTTTTTTTATCACGTAGTTTCCTTCCTTTAAAATGCTCGGCTTCACTCTTATATTATAAGACCGAGAGGTTCTTTATTGGTATGCTGCCACCCTAAGTGTTGCATGCTATCTAACCTCTTTCACCTGGTCTAGATCTAACCTTCTCATAAGGTCTCTCTTCGGTGAGTTAAAATTGAGAGCATGGTGACTTTGTAGACCAATTTATGTTGGGACCATTGCCTCTATTTCGAAAGCTAACATGTAAAGAGTCTTTCCAGTATCCGTTCTCGACATTATCCTATACACCTAGACTACACTTTGAAGCTCATCCATCCAATTTCCTTTAGCATCGTCCAGTCTCTTCTTCATTCCATTCGAGCGAGGTTTTACTTATTACATTCATTTTCCCGTTTCACTGTGGATGACGAGGATCTGAATGTAGTTTTTGAATTTTAGAACAAATACAATGGTCTTTAAATTCTTGATTATCAAACTACGCACCGTGGTCATTGATGAAGACATATGGCATTCCATAATGACATAATTTTTTTTCCAAATGAGATGGATTACCTTTTCATACGACATTTCTTCTAAGGGTTTAGCCCCTGCCCATTTGGTGAAATAGCCCACTACAACAACCAAATGTTTGAACCTTCCTCCTATTTTTGGTAAAGGTTTGACCAAGTCAATACCCCACACGGTATGAGTGAATCTTCCGATCTTTTGTGAATTAAGGCATATTTTTGGAACTTATCACACCACTTTACGTAATCTTCACAATCTATTTTTATAATGGTCAAATAGTATCCTTATGTGTCTACTCGCTTGACCAATGATCTCCCTGCTGAGTGTGCTCCATAGGAACCGACATGTACCTCCTTTATTAAGTTGTTGACCTAAATTCGATGGATGCATCGGAGTTGCCTAACAATAATTAATTAATTTTTCATTTAGGCCAAACTAAATTAACACAAATTTTATCTAATTACAATGTGCTGACTTGAATTAAATTAACTTAAATTCACCCAAACATATTTTAGCACCAAATAAAAGTAAAATTGCAAATTAAACCAAATTTTATCTTTTTAACCTAAGCATGTGTTCTATGTGCGTGAAACAAGATAAAAGAAATAATCTCACTACACGACGATGTACGAGGAAAACCCAAATGGGAAAAACCTCGGACGGCCCTTTCCTAACAAATTCACTAAATATGGTTTTACAGTTACAAGACAAATGACTTACTACACTCGACTTGAGTCCCTTCAAGCTGCGATGCTTCTTCTTGCAAATACCTCCGTTTAGCATATAACCACGACGTCTATTGCAATATTGGTGTCCACCAATCGAAGCACAACAACCATCAACCACACATGGTGCCTTTCACCATGTGAGAAAATCACAACAAACATAAATTCTTCTCCTTTGTGGGTAGAGAATAAACCCAAACGATCTCCTTTGTTAGGTAGAGAATAACCTTGTACCAAACACTCCAAGAAAGATATATAAATAGAAACTTGGATTTTAAACTAAATCATATGGGTTTATGTGTTTTTAAGGATTAACTCATGAAAGATTAAGAACACATAAAAATGAACTTTTTAGGTAAATAATTTTTCTCTCTGGTGTAGAGGAGAGTCTTCAAAAAGTTTTGTTGAAAAGGCTTGTTCCCACACTAAAGCAAGGCTGGTAAAGTTAGTGGGTTAAGTGGAGAACATGGGTGGTTAAAAATGAAACTGCTAAAAAAATTTCATTTCCCGCCCAGGTCGTTCGAATGACTTAGCAATGTCGTTTGAACGACATCATCTAACAATATTTCAGAGGAAAAACAAGGCCAAACTTGGTTGGAAAAACTCGTTCGAGCGAGTTCGTTTGAACGAAACTTCGAACGAAAAAATAGAAGAATTTAGCACAATGTCGTTTGAACCTCGTTAATAATGTTGTTGAATGAGCTCGTTTGAACAAGACAATGTTGTTCGAACGACATTTCAGAAAATCCAAAAGTTGTTTAAAAATTCATTTTAAGCCTAAAACTTTTTATAAAAAGTTTGAAAAATATTTTTTGAAAATAAAAAGTCGTTTAGACAAAAATAAGACCCATAAAAATATTCCAAGTCTCCCCATATATATTATATGCATTCATACCTTTTGGAGACATTGGAATCCTCATGTTGATGATGTGGAATGTGGCACGAAAACTCGACATGGAGGAACTTGAATATCTAGGCCGCTACGTCTTTAACATACACTCGTCATAGGATTGGAAGGATATACAAGAACATCAATCCTATGACTCAATTTTTTTTTGAGAATTACGTCAATATTACATATAGACTCAAATGGAAATTTGTGTCCTTACATGACAGGAGAGGTAGGAGTAAGATCACTGACTTTCTGTCCCCAACAGTTGAAGCTTCGGAGTGGACAGTAATTGAGAGAATATCCCTTATCGAATAGTGATAGTGGGTGTAGACACCACATTATAGGACCCTCCTAAATCTGTCTTTAAGTCCCTAGAACCTCCCCAATTCACTACAATCCTTAGGTCATACACCGAGTACCAATCTAGAGGTCATCAGATGCTCTCGGGCTTCGTTTGACTCTGATAAACTCTATCATCAGAGTGAAAGCCCAATGAATATTTGAAGGTCTCTGAATCCCCTTTCCAATCGTCTATCCCGTGCACAAATCGGCATAATGGTTGAGACGAACATACCATTTTACTATTAAAAATTGATTTGGAGGTTAGCGGGCGCTCCCGAGCCCCAATTAAACCCCAATCAACTTCTCCATCAAAGAGAAAGCACAATAAATCTTCTAAGGGAAGTGAAATCCCTTTCCAACATTCTACCCTATTTGTAAAACGGCATAATCGTTCAAACGAATGATCTATTTTCCCCCAACAAATTGATTTGGAAGTCAGCGGGAGCTTCCATGCTTTGTTTGACTAATTTTAACTGTTCATTTCGAAAGGTACTAAATGAATCTTCAAAGGGATCTAAATACCCTTTCCAACAGTCTGCCCCGTGCTAGAATTAGATTTACGGTACGGACGAACAACCTGTTTTACTCCGAAAGGTCACCGGATGCTTTTGGCCCCCGTATGACCAGAGTGAACTCTCCGAACAGAGTGAATCTATTTGGAACATTGAATTAACTTGTATAACTTTTCCATTCCAAAGGTCCGCCCTGAGCATGATTCTGACTTACGATTTGGATGAATAATCCATTATCGTTCGACGAACTCCCATCCAAAGGACCACCGGGTGCTTTTAAGTCCCGTTTGACCCAAAGTTAACTCCGGAACCTCAGAGCGGCCCAAAGGACTGTTGAAGGTCTCTGAATTACTTTTTTAACTATATGCCTCATACGCAATTTGGATCTACAAATTGTGTTCTACGACTTTTTTTCAGAAAAATCTGCACGTGACTACCGATTGGCGGGTCCATTTTCTTGCTTATTAATGTCCCACCCCGCCTAATTCTGGTGTCGGTGGCCACCAAAACCAAGCCGGGTGTGAGTAAATAAAATACCATTCTTAGCATGAAATAGATACAAGACATATAAAATTAATCCATAAGATAAATTATAATCAATCCCAAAAGATAAACCATCCGACTAAGCGATAAAAGATCAATTTTCATGATAAATTCCAAATAAATCTAATCTAAAATAATGATTAAATAAAATCTGAATAATAATCCGACTGAATAATCCAACTGAAATCCTCTAAACAACTTTGGAACCTAATGGACCAATAAAACTCAAATGAAGTGTCATAATTAAATACGACTAAAAAGAAAGTCTAACTAAAAAAAACAATAAAACGAATAACTCCAGTTGCACCTCCAAACGATAACTCTGATGATCCTATGCAGCTTCTCCCAAAACTTATCCTGAAAAAATAGTCAACGCACGAGGTCAGAGCCCCGAGCATGAATACACACTACTCCCATTAAATAGGATCCTTGAATCCAGACAGTAGCATTATACGCAATAAATATCACAATAGAGTATTTTAAATTAAACGTGATAAATATAAATCACTAACTACCCGTAGAGATCCTCATTTAAAAAGGCACACCAATATGATTTTTAAATTCTCAATTCGCACGATGTTAATTTAATTAAATTAACCAGCTTTTATTATTGTTCTCACTGTTTATTGTGACGGTCCTCCGTCTCGGGTGGTAATCCACTAAAGAGTCATCTTTGGCTTTTCAAATGGCCTCTGATCCGTTTAAACTGTCGACCCTGCCCCATGACAAGGTTCAACACACAACACGACATAAATCATCATCTGACCCGCTTAAATTGTCGGTCCCAACACATTATGTCGCCACAAATTTTAATACCCATTTTTATCTTAGGCATTAATTCATAATTTCTATATTTCACAATTTATAAATTACCCCACCCTTTTAATAGACGTGAGATCCTCAAAATACCCCTTAGTCCCATACCTAAGGGTCCCCAAGTTATAAATACATCCTACCCTATATATAGGATGAATTTATGACATAAACCTTGACCTAGTCTCATGCCTATGCCAGTGAAACGACGATAAAGTAACAAAAATCAGCCCACCCCAATATGATGAAAATCGCGGTAATCTACCCTCACTAGTCCCATACCTAGAATTGCAAATCATCAAAAGGCCTACCCACTAGTCCCACACCTAGAAGGCATCCTAAAATATAGGGAGAGAAAAATACTCAACAACCCGTCGTCACAATTGGCAATTAAATAATCCCAACAAGATACATAATCATACATAAATAAATCGACATGTAAAACTATGCATGATAGTCCGATTCAATTAGATCTTAATTAAATTTTCACATCGTCATAAACACCCAATTAATCTCATTTAATTTTTTTAAATTAAATGCACCGAGATTTCATCATTAATACATCAAAGTTCAATTTCATTATCTCTACATAATTTACGTGAGTAATACGTCCCCAAATTCATTCGGTTCAAAACTAGGGTCTTTCTACATGAAACATACGCCAATAAAACCCAAAATCCACCCATAAATCCTACGCAGCCAAGGTTTATGAATATTAATCATATTAAAGGATTTCATAAAAATAGCCCCAAGTTTTATGTGTCCACTTTATCTAATTAGATTGCCAATTGATTTTAAAAAAACATTAAAATAATGTTTAGGCAACACTTAAAGCGCATCATACTAAAGGAAATGTATAGAGTATTCATGTATGTGATTAATTTGATCAAAATCTGAATAGACTATTGAACTCCTCTAGTTGACACACCAATTGAATCTTCAAAACTTGTTAAAAGTAGGGGCTAGGGGTTAAAGATAAGAGAAATAGGTTTGGGAAAAGTTTTCTGGAGAAAGTTTAAGAGAAAAGTGATTTTTGAAGTCCCAACCCCATAACAATTTAGTATATAAACGGTTTAAGAGTTAAAACCAGATTAGGAGTTTAACCAAGCCATCGTCTCAGCATCGTTCGAACGAAGTACGATGTCGTTCAAATGAGATGACATTTCGTTCGAACGATATACGCTGTCGTTCGAATGGCTCACATCTAAAAAAGATGTTTTAAAATCCTTTTTTTTAAAAAAACTGATAATTATTCTAAAAAACGTACCAGCCAGTTAAATGAATAAAATCCTTATAACCTTTCTTATAAACGACTCGAATTTATTCCCAAATGAAAAATTTACTAATAAATCTGTTGATGTAAAAAATTAGATTATATCTAATTATTTAATCACAGATAAAATAAAATGAGAGGAAGAAATTTTAAAGCGGTTCAGCCTTATAAGAATGGCCTACGTCCACTGTTTCTGTTATTGCTGGCTGTTTGGGAATTCTCGATTACAAGTTTAGTCAAGAAATTTCGGGGGGCCTTACAATGAGGATGATACAATGTATTTATATCACTTAGGCTGTACATGTGAAAGGGTAATACATAGCTGTCCCTTAGGCGTATACATCTGTATGATAATAATAAGCATTTAATGAGCAGTCAATATGTTGGTTATCCTGCTATTAATGCTCTGTTCGAGGTGCAGCTCAGACCGCCTAAGTTGCTCGGACCGTCTAAGTAGTTTGGTACCCATAAGTTGCTCGGTGTAATAAAGTTCCTCGGAGAGTTCTTGCTGTTCAGAGTGTCTGAGTTGATCGGGGAAGTAGATTTCCTCGTTGCAGTATGGTTCCTCGGAGAGCATCTACTGCTCGGAGTATTTGAGTTGGTCGGGGAAGTTGAGTTCCTCGAAGTCAAGGTGTTGTTCGAAAGTGTTTGTTATTGCCACGCAGATTGCCACGTGTCTTTACTTAATTGAGCCATATCAACAGACTAAATTTGGTATCAACAGAAGCCCCCAATGTTTCACAGTTTAAAATTTGAGGAGTGTGGAACATTCTTTCTCGAAATATGGCGGTTTTAAATGGTCATCCTAAAATTTAGGAGTATTTTATTTTGTATTTATTTCTCCTTCCAAATTCGTAGAATCGTACTTTTTGAATTTTTATAACCGCTTCGATTCCCGCGCCCTTTTTATCGTTTTAGCCTCCGGTAACGTAACCGTCTCTTTTTGTAATCATTATCTTTACCCCTTCCCAAGGCAAGGTATTTAAGCGTTGCAGAAAATCACATCGTCTTCAACTTTTTCAAATTTGTGTCTTTGAGTTTTCCATTGTCTCTCTCTCCTGTGCGTTCATCCCTTTCATCATTCGTTGTCAATAGACTCATCCTTTTTCCTGTAAGATCTTCTTCTTTCTCTTTGATTTCCTTCTTCTTTCTCTTTTATTTCCTTTATTCATCATGGTTTACCCTGTAGAGTCGCTTGATAAGTTTCGTTCTTATTTCTCTATTCCTTCATGGGTTATTTTGGAGGAACTTTCTGAGCCTTCAGATTATTTTCGTTTGGCTGAGGGACATTGGTTCCCCAGTCTCTTTGTCGCTGAATGTGGCTTTTCTTTCCCCAAACCCTTTATGTCTGGAATTCTGTCAATATTTTGACGTGGTTCCTGCAAGAATAGCCCCCAATACGTGGAGAATAGTTAACGGAGTTCATAGACTAAATCAAATTCATGGAACTCGTATAGGAATACTGAAAATTATGTTTTGTTATAGATGGGCTGTTGGTGACAATACTTTTTATTTAAAAACTAGATTTTTAAATAGGGCTCTAGTAGTTGATCTCCCAGATGCCAATAGGGACTACTTCGAGCACGGGGTTGTTATGAAAAATTGGCAACACCCTCCACTGACTGGAAATGATGTGTACCAAGGTCCTAGATGTCCTCCCTATGGCAATGGGATAGTTTGTTTTTATTTTATTTTATTTTTGAAATTATGCTTCCTTTGTGTTTGATAAAATGCGTTACTGATATTTTAATTTTCATTTATTTGCAGTTGACAGCAAAAGAAAGTCTCCAAAAGAGACAGAAGTTAACTTAAAACATCTGAAACTTATCTGGGGTTTGCATCAGTCTGTTGCCCACGAGCATATCAGATCAGCTTCATATCTGCTGCAATATAAGAGTTACACCTCATCTGTTACTACTCGTCCGGTGATAAGCGACGCAGAACCAATACCAGCTTCTACAAGTTCTTCACCTGAGTCACATATTCCCTTGAGTGAAAGGATGAAGAAAAGAAGAGCTCCTTCCATCTTCGAGAAATCTTTCTCTGTTGCTGGAGAGGCAAAGAAAAGTAAACATGATGTTCCATAAGAGGGGACAAAGAAAATTGATGCACCCCTACGGCAACTACTGTGAAGGTTGCCGAGAAGCCCCCAGTGGCTCCGAGTAAGGCCGCAGCTCCAAGCGAGGTTATTGTCATCTCTCCGACTAAAACTACATCTTTAGTCGAGGTTATTGATGCTCCTCTCAGGAGGCTGAAGAAAAGCTCCTCGGTCAATTTGGCTGAATCCATCGCTCAACCCCCATCTACTGAAAGTGGTGTTCCCACTTTTGTTGCCCCGAGCTCTGCCATGAGCTCGGTGAAGTCTTGGATCATTCTCGAGATCCAAGGTATTAAAGAAAATCTTTCTCGGGACATGGTTACGACATTAGCTGCTCATCACATAGCTTCTGTAAGTATCATTGTCCTCAACTTTCATTTTTCCCTTTTTATATCTGTGCACTGATTTGCTATCGTTTTCTTTTCACAGTTGGTGACCTGCTTTAATACAATTTTGAAGAAGGATGAATCTATTAAAGCTTCAAGCTCCTCGTCTGGTGTAGAGGAAGCTTTCGTGGGCCTGACGAAGTCTCTGAAGGATTCTCGTCAGAAATATGATGATGATAAAGCTACTTGGGAGAAGAAGCTTAATTCTATCGAAAAGGAGAAGGATCGGGTTGTTGAGGTCTCCAAAGGGTTGGAGAAAAAAATAAAGGATTTGGAGGAGAAGAATAAAGAGCTCGAAGGAAAGCTCAAAAATGCTGATGAGCTTGAAAATAAGCTCAAAACTGCTGAGGAAGAGTTGGGTCAACTTCGGGAAGTAAGTCATCAGAAGGAAGAGGTGGAGGATAAACTGAAGGCTGCCGAGGATCTTCTTTCCGAGAAGCTTTCCTCGGAGAAGGCGAAAAGGAAGTTGGCTATAAAGAAGTCTTTCAGCACTGGCTGGGATAAGGGGTGGAATAAAGGTCTGGCTACCATGATGTCGTAGGTGGAATATGGTAGCCACAAATACTTTAGGGATGGCTGGGTCGCTGATCTGCAAGAGATGAAGGTCGATGAAAATTCTAACCTTTTTCAGCGACACATTCCGGGCCCCCCTCCAACTCCTGAAGAATAAGAAGAGGACGAAGCCGCCTCTGAGGAATCCTCCATGGTGATGGGAGATCAAATTTCTCATCCCCCAGCTATCCAGTCTACCAGCGAGTAACTTCAACCCTCCATTGTTTCAAACGAGCAACTTCCAGCATTCCCCGAGCAACCATCTGTACCATCCGAGCAACCTACCTCCTCGTCTCAGCCTCCTAAGAAAATTTTGGGAGACAAGGAAAAGGTGTAGAGTTGTTCGAATTTTTCTCTCTGTTTATTTTTCTTTATCAAATGTAACTCTGAATATTGTACTTCTCCTTTATGATGTAATAAAATTTAATGTTTTGATTATCCATACTATTGATTCTCTTCTTCATGCTCTGTTTGCACCCTTATTGATTCTTGATTTCTCTTCCTTTACTAGTTTATGGCCAGGATGGAGTTATTGTCTGCTCATAATACAAAATTATTGAGGCAATGGAATGAGTACTTCAAAGCTGGTCATATAGATATGAGTTCAGCACAAATCGTTGATATCCTCGGTCAAGGTGCTTCAGAGCAAGCAATTAAAGCCTACCAGTATTTGAAGTGCCTGCTCGACCGTGCAGTGGCTAACAACGTAGAATATTATGAAATGATTGAAGATCTCCAAGGAACTCTTGAAGAGCTTCAACAACAATATAGGTAATCTTCAGCCCTTTTGCACGAAGGATACGAGAAGAAGTATCAACAACTCAGTGCTGATAAGGGGCATGACAAGTTGTTCGCTGCTTATAATATGAGGGAAAGAACTTTGAAGACTGAGGTCGAAGAGCACAGACAAATAGCAGAGTTGTTGGAGCAAGAAAATAATAACCTGCAAAGAGAGGTAGCTCAGTTAAAGTCTGCTGCCTCTACCTCAAAAGCTTTGGTCCCTGTGAACGATGAGGGATTCTCTTTCTTGGAGGTCAAAAATTCCAATCTGAGAGACAAATTGGAGACCTTAAAGAGAGCTGGCCCTTCTACATCTACTCGGGGATGAGAAAGAGCTTCTCGGGGACGAGCAAGATAGGCTCGGATTACTGTCGAGGAATAAAGAAATCAATCAACTCTGGAGAATCAAGCCTTCCAGCTGATGGCAAAGAATCAGGCATTGGCTGAGATGTCTAAGAAGATCCGAAATTTGGACGAGCAACTTTCTGCACAGAAGTCTGCCTTGGAGAATAAAGAGCTCTTTATAAAAAGTCTTCACGAGCAACTGGAAAGGCTGACTTATCAATTCCACAAGCAGCCCAGAGAATTTTGGATGGCTGGCTACAATGAGGCTCTCTACCATTTGGATGATAGGATCCAAAATGAGAATAATGAAGGTTACAAACAAGGGTGGTTGAATGCCTTGGGTGTATTGCAACTGGAACAAGGTCACTACTTGTGGGATTATCATAATCCTAGGTTGCTCGACTTGCCAGTGCCACCCTACAAACTCGACATGAGCTGGATCCCTGCTCGGGCAATCCCTCAGTGTTTGATTTCCAAATACCTTGACGATTACAGTCTCCATTCCAAGGCTGAGATATCTCTCCCCGAGCACCTCCTCGATCGACCATCTGTGATGAACATCAAGATGCTTAAAGATCTTAATTTCATAAACTCCCCTTATGCTTTAGATGATCCTCCTGCTGGCGAGGAACCTGTTTCAAAAGCAGAGGGGAAGAAACCAATAGAATAGGAATCTTGATGTAATAATCTTTATGTATTTTATTCTCGATGTACTTTGTTGTGGATTTAATGAAAGACTTTTATTTTTCTTTGCAATCTTGATTTCCATTGTCTTGTGGTTGTAAAACACTTTACATAAGTGCATGTATACCTGTTAAAAAGATAACAACATTGTGTTATTTGTCGATCAACTTATTGTCGACTATCCTGGATTTGTGGTAATCATTTGTCGACTAACCAAAATTGATGATGTTTTGTTTCTCGACCAACTTATTGGTAATTTAAAATATTACGAGTATCAAAAATTTTTCTTGATCCCTTTTACATACTCATACTTTGTTTAGATAAAATGATTTCGACCAACTGTAGTTGACAGTTTCTTATTTCCGACCAACCCGAGTTGGTGGATTTTTTCTTCCCAACCAGCCTTAGTTGGCATTTTTGGGAAATATTTTCCTTCCCAACCAAACATATTTGGCATTTTTGGGAAATGTTTTTCTTCCCAACCAACCTTTTTTAGGAAATATTTTTCTTCCCAACCAAACTTATTTGGCATTTTTGGGAAATGTTTTTCTTCCCAACCAAACTTATTTGGCATTTTTGGGAAATGTTTTTCTTCCCAACCAAACTTATTTGGCATTTTGGGAAATGTTTTTCTTCCTAACCAAACTTATTTGGCATTTTTGGGAAATGTTTTTCTTCCCAACCAAACTTATTTGGCATTTTTGGGAAATATTTTTCTTGTTGAGTAGTGTGTAGCACTAGTATTCCGCTAAAAATTTCCAATAAAAGGAGAGAAACTGGGCAGAATATTTTCACTTTATTCATACTAATGAAATTGCATTACATGAGAATTTACATTACTGATAATACTTGCGAAGGTGTTCTTCATTCCATGCTTCTTAAACTCCTCCCCTCTAAAGTTTCTATTCTGTAGGTTCCTGGTCGAACAACTTCTGTAATTCAGTAAGGCCCATGCCAGTTTGCTTCCAGTTTATTGTTCTTTTGAATCACTTTCTTTAGCACATAGTCTCCTTCTTTCAGGTCGCACTTCTTCACTCTCTTATTGTAAAACAAAGCTGTTCGTTGCTGGTAAGCAGCATTTCTAATGGCTGCTTCTTCTCTAACTTACTCGAGCATGTCCAAGTCTGACCTTCTCATTAAATCGCTGACAGGGGAATTGAAATTCAGTACTCTATGAGTTGGTAGATCCACCTCGGCGGGTATAACAGCTTCACTTCCAAATGCTAGCATGTATGGAGATTCCCTTGTTGCTGCTCGGGGAGTAGTTCGATAAGCCCATAATACCGAGTGTAACTCGTTGATCCAGTTTTCTTTCGCATCACTCAGTCTTTTCTTCAAGCCATTTAACAGTGTTCTGTTTCTCACTTCAGTTTATCCATTGCTTTGGGGATGGCATGGAGCTGAGTGAATCTTCAAGATATTTGACTGATGACAATAATCCACGAACTCCTCGTTGTCAAACTGAGTTCCATGGTCTGTGATGAATGCATGAGGAAGACCATATCGACAAATGACATTCTTCCAAATAAACTGGTACACCTTTTCATATGTCATATCAATGAGAGGCTCAGCCTCAACCCATTTAGTGAAGTAGCCAACGACGACCACGAGATACTTAAATCTTCCCTTGGTCGTTGGCAGTGGTCCGACCAAGTCTATTCCCCATATGGAAAATGACCAAGGGGAAGTAATGGGTGACAATAATGCTTGAGGAGTTCTTCTGATAGAGGAGAAGCGTTGACACTTATCACATTTCTTGGCATAAGCTATACAATCAGCCCTCATTGTTGGCTAGTAATACCCTTGAGTCATCATTCTTTGCAAAAGTGTCTGACCTGCTACATGGGCTCCACAGGACCCTTCATGGACCTCTTTAATTAGATCCTTCACCTCGGTGGGGTGCACACACCTTTGCAAACCTGCTATAATTCCTCGTCTGTATAGAATACCATTAGTCAGTATATAACGAGCAGCTTTAAACTTCAATTTCTTGGGTGCAAGTTTGTCAGTTGGTAATTCCCCTTTCTCAATATATGCTCTGATGGGATCCATCCATGATGATCCTAAATCAACAATAATAAAGCGCATTGTCAGATCTTCATCTATACTCCGAGCAACTAAAACTTCAATTGGGATTGTTCTTTATAGCTCGACACGAGTAGCTGATGCTAATCAAGCTAAGGCGTCTGCTCTCGCATTCTCCATTCTTGGTATTCTGACCAGCTGAATAGCAGCAATTCTGATACCAATTCCCTTGCCTTTGCATGATACCTAACCATTAATTCCCCTTTGGCTGCATATACTCCCATCATTTGATTTATGATCAATTGCGAGTCACTGAAGACAATAACTTACTCCACCCCCATGGCTTTTACCAAACTAAGACCTGCAATCATGGCTTCATATTCATCCTCATTATTCGAAGCTTTGAATTGGAAGCGTAGGGCGTATTCCACATCGACCTCGTCCAGACTGTTCAGAACGATCCCTGCCCCACAGCCTGTTGTGCATGACGAGCCATCCACATATAGGCTCCATATAGGTAACTCGTCGTCGAATTTCTGATCTGACAAAGTTCCTCAGTGGAAAATTTATTGCTTTTGTTCACCCTCTCCTAATGTTTCTTGATGTTCATCGACCATCTTTTCTTGTTCTTTTACTAACTTAAGTTGGTCTGGGCTTGGGTTTGATGGTTCTGTAACATCTACAAGTTGATCGGCGAGAATCTTTTGATCCTCGGGGGTATCAGGATAAGTGAATTCTGCTATAAAATCTGCTACTGCTTGCCCTTTAAGCGATGATCTGGGTTCATAAACTATATCATATTCACCTTGCCCAGTACATCAATCTCCCTAATTTTTCTGGTTTATGAAGGGCTTGCCTTAACGGCATATCAGTATATACTACTATATTATAAGCCTGGAAGTATGGCTTCATTCTTCTACTTGCCTCGATCAATGCTAGTGCCAATTTCTCCAGCTTTGGATATCTGACCTCTGCTCCTCGGAAGGCCTTACTCGTGTAATAGATCGGTTTTTGCACTCCATTCTCCATTCTTATCAATGCCGAACTGACTTCATTCTCTATCACTGCCAGATACAAGTATAATTTTTCTCCCATCACTGGCCTGGATAATAGTGGAGTTGCTCCCAGATATTTCTTCAAGTCTTGAAAAGCCTTCTCACATTCATCATTCCACTCAAAAGTTTTTCAGAGGTCGGTGAAATCTACACACATCCTCAATTTGTTGTTCTTCTTCTTTACCATCACCACATTTGCTAACCAGTCTGGATATTTAACATCTTCAATAAAGCAAGCTTTCTGGAGCTTCTCGACCTCTTCCTGTATAGCTTGATTCTTCTCGAGGCTGAATACTCTTCTTCTTTGCGTCACTGGCTTGATCTCCTTATTCACGTTGAGTTTGTGACATAAGAAATTTGGGTCTATTCCGGGCATATCCTCATGACTCCATGCAAAAGTTTACTTTTTTCTTCTTAGTAAAGTTATCAATTCCTGTTTTAGTGAGGCCTCCAACGACGAACCTATTTGAGTTATTCGTTCGGGATACTCGTCGTCCAGAATAATGTTTTCAGTAGCTTCCACTACTTGACCTTTCACGAGTTGCGACTCATCTCTAGGATCCAATGTTTCAATTTCTGCACCTTCATCCACTTGATAGGTAGTAGTCTTTTTCCTTGATTCCTCTAATTCCTCTTGCTCGATGGATGAATAATAGCATTCCCGAGCTACTTTCTGATCACCTTTCACAACTCCTACTCCAAAATTTGTTGAAAATTTTAGGCATTGATGTACCGTAGATGGTACTGCCTCGAACTTCTTCAATCCTACCCTTCCCATGATGATATTGTAGGCTGATTGAACATTCTTATCCATCACGAAGAAGCGTATTCTTTCTGTTCGACAAGCAGGCTATGTACCAATGAATATATCCAGCTTGATCGTACCAAGTGGAAAAACTTTCTCGCCAGCAAAACCGAGGAGGGGTCTGTGATAAGGTTCCAGTTGAGATAGCTTTAGATTTAAACTGTCGAAGCACGAGTAGAACATGATGTCTGCCGAGCTACCATTATCTACCAGTACTCTTGAAATCATTACTTCCTTCATCCTCATTTTGATCACCAATGGGTCATCATGAGGATATAGAACACCTGCGAGGTCATTCTTTGAGAAACCAATGACCAATTTCTCTTTGTTTACCTTTCTCGGGCGATCCTCCTCAGCTAGATTTATTCGTTGAATGTATGAGCAAGCTTGAGCCTCAAAGAGGTAAGCTTTTCTTTCTTTAGTAAGGTCTCCTCCTCCTGCATCTCCACATGTAATAACATTACAATCAAATGACCCAAAACGTATTGAAAACACTTCACGTTTTGGCTGCCTTGGTCTTTTGGGAAGATCGGGGTCGTCTTCTGGATCATCTTCATGGTCTCTTTTCTTGTTCTCCTCTGCTCGACGAGGAGATCTGGACCTCTCTCTTGTTCGATCGTTGTTTCTTCTTTTATTTTTATGATCAACATACTTTGCCAGTTTTCCTCGTCTAATGAGTGTTTCGATCTCATTCTGAAGAGCTATACAATTTTTGGTCATATGGCCATGATCTTTATGAAACTCGTAATATTTGGCCTTATTCCTCCTGTTAGGGTCTGCCTTCATTTTCTCTGGCCAGTTTAATTCCTCGTTGTTCTTGATTTCTTCTAGAACGTGGTTGATATCCATCGTCAAAGGAGTGTAATTATCAAATTTCTTCAATATTTCCCATGGCGACCTTATTTTTTACTGCTTGTCACCACCATTGTTCTTATGCTCTTTCTTCTTAGCTTTATCAACCTCCACCTTAGTTTCTTTGGCATCTATATTCTTCTTCGCATCCATAGCCTCCTCGGCATTCATGATCTTGGCCGCTTTTGCCATCAGTTCTGACATGGTTCGGGGTGGATCTTTGGCCAAAGTGTAGTACAACTTATTGGGCAGCAGCCCACACATCAAGGCGGTAATAGCTATCTTTTCCTCATAATCAATGACTTCGAGTTTCTCGTTATTAAAACGAGTTATATAATCGCTGGTACTCTCACCAGCTTTTTGTCTAACACTTAACAAATGCGCTACTCGTTTGACTGGCTTTGCCCCAAAATAGAAATTTCCAATAAATAACTCAGCCAGTTGAAAGAAAGTTGATATCTTACCCCGAGGAAGATTATTTTACCATATTTGAGCAGTTCCAATAAGAGTTCCCGAGAATGCTCTGCATCTCATCTCATCTGTAACATCATAGATGTCGGCTGCAGCTTGGTATTATTCTATATGAAGGTCAGGGTCGATCTTTCCATCATATTTGGGAGTCACAACAGGTGCTTTGAACTTTGACGGTGTGGGAAAATCCACTATGGACTGGACAAAAGGTGTCCCTTGAACAAAAGTTCGTTGTAGAGTGTTCTTGGCCTTAGCCATTTCCCCTAATCTATCTTCCAGCCTCTGAATAGAGCCTTTCCATGCATCGTTTCCTTCCTCAGGCTTATGGGTTTGAGCAACTGATCGCATTGATGTGGCTTCTTGGGATTTAGCTTGACGAGCAGCTGGTCGCGACTGGGCAGATCCTTCCCTTAAGTCTGATGGTCGTCGAAAGCTCCTCGACACAAACTTAGGAGGACTTTTGTTCCTCCTAGGGCCCAATCGATCAAAAGGAGAAAACTTGCTTAATCTTTTCAATGCACTGATCCTTTCTGGAGAGAGAGTGACCTTTTGTTCAGTATTTGTGGCTCGTACCGACGAAGTTCTTCCAGGTTGATAAGAAAAATCTTCAGACTCCTCAGTACGATATGAATCGGTACGCTTAGTACGTGAAGAAAGTAAACGGGTATTTCTTTGAACACTTCGCTGTCCTGAATGGGTCGGTACTCCGCCATGAATGGTTTGTATGAGTTATCGCATAGTTTCTTACATGGCTGTCTGGCCCTGGGCCAGATTTGTCATTATTCCATCCAGATCTGGAACGTTTGGCGGAGCATATGGATTTGGAGGGTTTCCAGCGTTTCAATTGCTGGGTTCTGGATTATTAGCCATTTGTAATTAATTATTTTTGGTGAAAAACGATATTACCAGTCGTTTACCACAGACGGCGCCAATCTGTTGATGTAAAAAATTAGATTATATCTAATTATTTAATCACAGATAAAATAAAATGAGACAAAGAAATTTTAAAGTGGTTCAGCCTTATAAGAATGGCCTACGTCCACTATTTCTGTTATTGTTGACTGTTTGGGAATTCTCGATTACAAGTTTAGTCAAGAAATTTTGGGGGGCCTTACAATGAGGATGATACAATGTATTTATAGCCCTTAGGCTGTACATGTGAAAGGGTAATACATAGTTGTCCCTTAGGCGTATACATCTGTATGATAATAATAAGCATTTAATGAGCAGTCAATATGTTGGTTATCCTGCTATTAATGCTCTGTTCGAGGTGCAGCTCGGGCCGCCTAAGTTGCTCGGACCGTCTAAGTAGCTTGGTACCCATAAGTTGCTCGGTGTAATAAAGTTCCTCGGAGAGTTCTTGCTGTTCAGAGTGTCTGAGTTGATCGGGGAAGTAGATTTCCTCGTTGCAATATGGTTCCTCGGAGAGCATCTACTACTCGGAGTATCTGAGTTGGTCGGGGAAGTTGAGTTCCTCGAAGTCAAGGTGTTGTTCGGAAGTGTTTGTTATTGCCACGCAGATTGCCACGTGTCTTCACTTAATTGAGCCATGTCAGCAGACTAAACTTGGTATCAACAAAATCCAAGTTAAATTCATAAAGGCTATTAAATCCAAAATTTTATTTATCTCCTAATCAATTAAAGTCAATTAATTAAAACACGGGGTGTTACATACTTCCCCACTAACAAAAAATTTCGTCCTCGAAATTAGACGAAGCATACACATCAATGCATAAATCTCACAAAAGAAAATAAGGCTCACATATGCCTACTCGTAGAATGCCATAATTGGGTGCCCATACACCGAATCCCATGCTCACCTACCCCACGAACAATAATATAAAATAATATATATATACACACACACACATACACACACATAACTATGAAAGTAACGACGTACCACACGCTCTCGCAAATCACCACTTGTAACTATTTTCGATAATCTTCGCAACACATAAATCCTTAAATCAAATCACATCATTGCATCGATATAAGACATACCCAAAATTTATACTAATGATCTTCCAAATAAATATTGTCTCCAAAATCAACTATTAGGATCCTCATATCAAGCTTGCTAGTTCTAAACTCAATGCCTACAACGTCCTTAACACAAAATTATATATTTTTAAGAAATACATCTAACACGTAAGCTAGACCCTCGACCATAAGGGATACAAATAAATAAAGGGAATCAAAGATCGATAACGCGGAAGCTAAGTGGACTCACAACCTATGAGACATAAGACCATGCTCTGATACCATCTGTCACACCCCGCCTAATTTTGGCGTTAAATACCACCAAAATCAAGTCGGGCGTGAGTAAATAAAATACCATTCATAGCATGAAAGAGATATGAGATATATAAAATTAATCCACAAGATAAATGATAATCAATCCCAAAAGATAAACCATCCAACTAAGCGATAAAAGATCCATTTCCATGATAAAATCCAAATAAATCTAATCTCCAATAATGATTAAATAAAATCTGAATAATAATCCGACTGAATAATCCAACTGAAATTCTCTAAACAACTTTGGAACCAAATGGCCCAATAAAATTCTAATGAAGTCTCATAGTTAAATACGACTGAAAATAAAGTCTAACTAAATAAAACAATAAAACGAATAACTCCATCTGCACCTCCAAACGATAACTCCGATGATCCTATGCAGCTTCTCCCAAAACTTATCCTGAAAAGTTAGTCAACGCACGAGGTCAGAGCCCCGAACATGAATACATAATACTCCCCTCAAATAGGATCCTTGAATCCAGACAGTAGCATTATACGCAATAAATATCACAATAGAGTATTTTAAATTAAACGTGATAAATATAAATCACTAACTACCCGTAGAGATCCCCATTTATAAAGGCACACCAATATGATTTTTAAATTTCCAAGTCCCACGATGTTAATTTAATTAAATTGATGAGATTTTATTATTGTTCTCACTTTTTATTATGACGGTCCTCCCGTCCCGGGTGGTAATATACCAAAGTGTCACACTTCCCCTTTTCAAATGGTCTCTGATCCGTTTAAACCGTCGACCCCGTCCTATGACAAGGTTTCACACACGACACGAGATAAATAGTCCTCTGGCCCATTTAAACTGTTGGCCCCGACACATTATGTCGCCATAAATTTTAATACCCATTTTTATCTAAGGCATTAATTCATAATTTCTCGATTTCACAATTTATAAATTAACCCACCCTTTTAATCGATGTGAGATCCTCAAAATACCCATTAGTACCATACCTAAGGGTCCCTAAGTTATCAATAGGCCTACCCTATGTATAGGATGAATTTTTGACATAAACCTTGACCTAGTTTCATGCCTAGGCTAGCGCAACGACGATAAAGTAACAAAAATCATCCCATCCCAATATGATGAAAATCGCGGTAATCTACCCTTACTAGTCCCATACCTAGAATTGCAAATCATCAAAAGGCATACCCACTAGTCCCACACCTAGAAGGCATCCTAAAATATAAACCTGTCGTCACAATTGCCATTTAAATAATCCCAACAAGATATATAATCATACATAAATAAATCAACATGTAAAACTACGCATGATAGTCCAATTCAATTAGATATTAATTAAATTTTCACATCGTCATAAACACCCAATTAATCTCATTCAATTATTTAAATTAAATGCACCGATATTTCATTATTTATACATCAAAGTTCAATTTCATTATCTCTACATAATTTACGTGAGTAATACGTTCCCGAATTCATTCAGTTCAAAACTAGGGTCTTTCTACACGAAACAAACGCCAATAAAACCCAAAATCCACCCATAAATCCTACGCACCCAAGGGTTATGAATAGTAATCGTATTAAAGGATTTCATAAAAACAGCCCCAAGTTTTATATGTTCACTTTATCTAATTAGATTGCTAATTGATTTTAGAAAAAACATTAAAATAAAATTTAGGCAAACTTAAAGCGCATAATACTAAAGGAAATGTATAGAGTATTCATGCATGTGATTAATTTGATCAAAATCTGAATAGATTGTTGAACTCCTCTAGATGAAACACCAATTGAATCTTCAAAACTTGTTAAAAGTAGGGGCTAGGGGTTAAAGATAAGAGAAATGGGTTTGGAAAAAGCTTTCTGGAGAAAGTTTAAGAGAAAAGTGATTTTTGAAGTCCCAGCCCCGTAACAATTTAGTATATAAAGGGTTTAAGAGGTAAAACCAGAATAGGAGTTTAACCAAGCCATCGCCTCAGCATCGTTCGAATGAAGTACGATGTCATTCGAATGAGATGCCATTTCGTTCGAACGACTCACATCCAAAAAGCAAAATCTTTTAAAATCAATTTTTTTAAAGTAATAATTATTCTAAAAAACGTACCTGCCAGTTAAATGAATAAAATACTTATACCATTTCTTATAAAAGACTCAAATTTATTACCAAATGAAAAATTTACTAATAAAACCAAGTTAAATTCTTAAAGGCTGATGATGCTAAGATTTAGCACCACCGGATAAGTGATAGTGAGCTCAAACAGTAGTAACCATGGCATCCATAGAGATGTATAAGTGTATGAGTATGTAGAAGGGGATGAGTATAAGAGGAAATAAGACAATGATGTATAGTGGTTCAGCCAATATGGCCTACATCCACTGTAAGTGTGTGATCCACTAAGTATGGGCACTAATTGCTTTGGATACAATGCACATAAGCTCCTCTCTCTCTCTACTGTGTGTACCAGTAGAGTTTTAGCTAGGGTTACAATAAATTGATCAATCCCCTGTAGGGTTGTAGGTGACAAGTATATATAGGTCTTGGGGGGGTGTAGTGTACCCCCCAAGTATGCATGGTGCATGTGAATGATGATCTAGCCAATCCCCTGTTGATACTTGTAGATGCCAAATGATGACATAATATTCCCTCACGTGAGGGTGTGATTTTGTTATAACGGTCTCCCATGTGCCATGTGAGCCTCACGCGCACTGTTCCACGCGTCTCCCAAACCACGCGCTGCGATGATGTCACCCTCGGCCTATGAGCCGAGGCCGAGGGAAAAGTTCCTTCCGTTAGTGAGTCTGGCCTAATTTAGGCCTCGTACTGTCATACCCTCGGAGGGTCACCCGGAGCCCTATGAAGGGTCGACCCCCTGAGGGGTCATCTGGAACCTGATGAAGGGTCGGCCCCCTGAGGGGTCGTCTGGAACCTGATGAGGGGGTCGGCCCCCTGAGGGGTCGTCTGGAACATGATGAAGGGTCGGCCCCCCGAGGGGTCATCTGGAATATGATGAAGGATCGGCCCCTTGAGGGGTCATCTGGAACATGATGAAGGGTCGGCCCCCTGAGGGGTCGTCTGGAACATGATGAAGGGTCGGCCCCCTGAGGGGTCGTCTGGAACATGATGAAGGGTCGGCCCCCTGAGGGGTCACTCGGTTGGAGGGTATATCTGGGTATATCAATCACCCCCCAGCCCTTAGCCATAGGTGCTGTTGAGATGGCTGAGGGATAGTGTTGTAATTGAGATGTGTATGATCAGTTAGGTGAGTGACACCTGGGCAGATACTCATTGTTGTTCCAGTTTCCAAGGCATGGCGGCTGCAAACTTTGCCTGGGGCTTTGTGCCCTAATGATGCCTGGGCCCATTCATTACTAAGGTATTTAAGAGATTTTTGAACTCTCTCTCTCTTCTTCTTCTTCTTCTTCTTCTTCTTCGCGCCTAAGCTCTCTCTCTCTAGCCTTTCACCAGTCTTCATTTCCATTTCTGCAGTCTTCGATCCTTCAAGCTTAGCAACTTTGGCAGTTCTTGCTCTCTCTTTATCAAGTAATCCCTTTTCCCCAACGCTCTCTTTTATATTCATTTTTGTTTGCTTTTTAGGCTCGTAGGGCTGCATTTTCCTTGGGTTGTCTCATAACTTTTTCCGGTGTCTTCTAAGGCAACTGGTTCTTGAGTGTTCTTGATCAAAACCCTTGAATTCTTTTGTTTCAATCCAAAAGTCCAATCTGGTCAACTGCCAACTTATTTGTAGCTAAGTTTAGTTAAATTCTCTAAGTGTAGGGTCCTCCCTTTAATGCTTAGGAGGCTTTATAGTTTAGCATCTGAATTTCCATCCTTGAGAGAGAAGCTCTTTGCAGAGATCAGACGAATAGAGGAAGAGGAAGAGAGGAGACGAGGGGCCGACCCTAACTGGGTATGACCCATCTTTCCCATTCCTCTTGCCACAATAAAACCATTTGAACCATCAGAGTCTTGTGGGTCGTCCTCTCGTCCAGCCGAGAGTCATTCAAGTGAGATGGACGAGAGAGCATCCTCGCCAACTGGCGCTGGACCTTCCGGTAGGAGAGAGACATCTGACCTAAGCCCAGGACGAGAGGCCGAGGGTATGGTCCCCTCCGAGGCTGTCCCTGTGACAACCCTATCTCCACATGCCTTCCAGCTGGCCTTTCCCCATGGTCCTCTGGTAGATGACGAGGTCGAGGGAGAGGGGACTGAGGACGAGGGCGATGATACAGATGACCAGGTTGATACCTCCCATGCCTCGTCCTATATCTCCTCCATTAGGGAACGTGACCTCTTGTTGTGGAGACATGCCTATGGAGTGCCCCCCAGCATAACTATGAGGGTTCCCTCTGAGTCTGAGAGGGTTTTTGATTGTGAAGAGGGAGAGGTTGCAGTATATGAACAGATGTTCAAGGTTGGTGTCAGATTCCCTCTGCATCCTGCTATTGTAGATATCCTGTCAGCCCTTGGTGTTGCCCCCTCTCAACTTCCTCCCAATTCTTGGAGGACGATACTAGGTTACATCTCCCTGTGGAAGAACGCTTTCACCGATGAGCCCTCGACCGACATATTCTTGGCCTGCTACAATATCACCTCCTCGTCCAAACAACCCGGATACTATCATCTGGGGGCGAGGAGGTCTGAGAAGAAACTCCTCCACGTGGCGCAAACCTCTAACCACGATTGGAAAAAGAGATTCTTCTTCGTCTCTGGGGAGTGGGAGTTCTCCGCCGAGGCATCCCCTGCTGACGATGGTCCGAGGGTCCCCTGTAGATGGTCTAACCCATCAATGAAGGCTAGGTCAGACCCCGGACTTAGTCTGGAGGAGAAGGACATCGTTGAGTATCTGAGAGAACGAGGGAGAGGGGGTGAACTTCCAAAATTTGAAGACCTGATGACCCCTCGGTTCCTCAAGGAAGCTGGTCTGAAGATCGGCCCCCTTACAGAACTATGTGAGTTATACTGAACGTTTTCCATTCTTTACTTATTTTTGAAGTGTTTCCTCTTTATCTCTGTACTTTTCTTACGTGTCGTACCCTTATCAGGTCGTCCTACAGGTGTATCAGACTACCTTTGGGAAATGACTGCTCCCAGCTTACTATCTGGCTTGTCCAAGAAGAAGGGTAAGGAGCCTAAGTAGGCTCCGAGGAAGACGAAGGTCGCTGGGCCGACGGTTGTTGAGCCGACCGCCGATAGCCACAAAAGAAAGGAGCCTGAGGCTCCTGTTGACCCTTAGCCGGATTCTCGGACGAGGGCCAGGGTCGAAGCATCTGAAGGGACTGCTTCTTCATCCAGCATGGGGGCCTTCTGGTCCCAGAACCTGGCACATCTCAGGGCCGAGCCCTCATCACTGATCATAAACTTGAGGGCAGCCAAGGCCTCAATGTTTTCTTCTCCCTCGGTCGCTGACTACGAGTTCCTGTCAAAGATGCCTCCTGCCAAAGTGTACGACTATGGTCTGCACGCCCTTGCACAGGTAATGGTCTTGGCCCACTTCTTTAATATCATTCTTTCACCAACTGTTTCATCGGCCTCTTGACATCTGTTTATTTTTATTGTGCAGTCTTTATGCACCTTTACTTCGGCCACCAAGTGGATGGATGAAAATTAAGCAAAGTTCCATAAAGCCGAGAGGGCTATTCAACACGAGGAAGATCTTCAATCGAAGCTTGATACTGCAAGGGCCGAGTTGGAAAGTACCAGGACTGAGCATGCAAGGATCCTGGACCAGCTGACGAGGCAGCACGACGAGGACTTTAAGGCCAAAGACTTTCTTTTCAAGGAAAAGGACGAGGCCTTGACCAACATGGGGGTCAAGCACAAGACTGATCTTGAAGCAGCTATCAGGAAAGCCGAGGCTGATTCTGTTGAGGCTTATAAAATTTCTGATGAGTTTCAAGGCTTCGGCCTTGAATATTTGGAGAGAGGAATCAGGACGGCCTACCGGTGGGTCGTCCTCAGGTTTGGTGATGTTGTCTCTTCCGTTCATCCTTCTCTGGAGGCCGTTCAACTGGAAGACCCCCTAATTGCCGAGGCTCTAAACTAAGTGGAATCCCAAGTTCAAGTCGAGGGGGTCGGCACATCTGAAGGTCATCCAGTTGTGGTCATTGAGGAGACCCCTCTCATAGATGTTGAAGCCCTGCCCTCTGATGCTGTTCCATAGGGTGGCTGTCTGTAGCCCATACCCTCTTGATGTAATCAATATTTTTGTAGTCTACTTGTAAAACACTTGATATTTCATTTATACTATCGTCTCCTTTACTGTCTTCCTTATTTGCCTTTTGTATGGTTTGCTTTGTCTTTGTTCATGCAACTAACCTCTCCCTCGTCTTTCTTGAGGGTGAACGAGGGGTCATCCCCTGCGTTGGCCCTCATTATAGCCGAGGAGTCAAATTACCAAACTAATGGTTTTTAATAAAGTTTTCCCTCGTTTTTCTTGAGGACAGTGGTGGGGTCGTCCCCTCCACCGTCCCTCATTATAGCCGAGGGATCAAATTACCAAACTAATCGTTTTTAATAAAGTTTTCCCTCGTCTTTCTTGAGGACAGTGGTGGGGTCGTCCCCTCCACTGACCCTCATTATAGCCGAGGGATCAAATTACCAAACTAATGGTTTTTGACAAAGTTTTCCCTCATCTTTCTTGAGGACAGTGGTAGGGTCGTCCCCTCCACTGACCCTCATTATAGCCGAGGGTTCAACTTACCAAACTAATGGTTTTTAACAAAGTTTTCCCTCGTCTTTCTTGAGGACAGTGGTGGGGTCGTCCCCTCCACTGACCCTCATTATAGCCGAGGGTTCAACTTACCAATTTAATGATTTTTAACAAAGTTTTCCCTCGTCTTTCTTAAGGACAGTGGTGGGGTCGTCCCCTCCACTGATCCTCATTATAGCCGAGGGTTCAACTTACCAAATTAATGGTTTTTAACAAAGTTTTCCCTCATCTTTCTTGAGGACAGTGGTGGGGTCGTCCCCTCCACTGACCCTCATTATAGCCGAGGGTTCAACTTACCAATTTAATGGTTTTTAACAAAGTTTTTCCTCGTCTTTCTTGAGTACAGTGGTGGGGTCGTCCCCTCCACTGATCCTCATTATAGCCAAGGGTTCAACTTACCAAATTAATGGTTTTTAACAAAGTTTTCCCTCTTCTTTCTTGAGGACAGTGGTGGGGTCGTCCCCTCCACTGATCCTCATTATAGCCGAGGGTTAAACTTACCAAATTAATGGTTTTTAACAAAGTTTTACCTCGTCTTTCTTGAGGATAGTGGTCGGGTCATCCCCTCCACTGACCCTCATTATAGCCTAGGGTTCAACTTACCAAATTAATGGTTTTTAACAAAGTTTTTCCTCGTATTTCTTGAGGACAGTGGTGGGGTCGTCCTCTCCACTGACCCTCATTATAGCCAAGGGTTCAACTTACCAAACTAATTGTTTTTAAGAAAGTTTTCCCTCGTCTTTCTTGAGGACAGTGGTGGGGTCTTCCCCTCCACTGACCCTCATTATAGCCGAGGGTTCAACTTACCAATTTAATGGTTTTTAACAAAGTTTTCCCTCGTCTTTCTTGAGGACAGTGGTGGGGTCGTCCCCTCCACTGATCCTCATTATAGCCGAGGGTTCAACTTACCAAATTAATGATTTTTAACAAAGTTTTCCCTCGTCTTTCTTGAGGACAGTGGTGGGGTCGTCCCCTCCACTGACCCTCATTATAGCTGAGGGTTCAACTTACCAATTTAATGGTTTTTAACAAAGTTTTCCCTCGTCTTTCTTGAGGACAGTGGTGGGGTCGTCCCCTCCACTGATCCTCATTATAGCCGAGGGTTCAACTTACCAAATTAATGGTTTTTAACAAAGTTTTCCCTCGTCTTTCTTGAGGATAGTGGTGGGGTCGTCCCCTCCACTGACCCTCATTATAACCGAGGGTTCAACTTACCAAATTAATGGTTTTTAACAAAGTTTTCCCTCATCTTTCTTAAGGACAGTGGTGGGGTCGTCCCCTCCACTGACCCTCATTATAGCCGAGGGTTCATCTTACCAAATTAATGGTTTTTAACAAAGTTTGCCCTCGTCTTTCTTAAGGACAGTGGTGGGGTCGTCCCCTCCACTGACCCTCATTATAGCCGAGGGTGGTTCTCTATAGATGTTTCCATGCGTACTAGAACTGATAACCACGGGATGAGGCGAAGCATTGATATTTCTCATTAATTTTCCAAGTGTTCTGTTGGAGCAACTCTTATCACAATTATGGTCTATCCATACCTTACAACACTACTGATAGTATTTCTTCAAATGATCTGCATTCCAGGGGTTGGAAAAAGGTTCCCCTTCTAGGTTTTCTAGTCTATAGGTCCCAGGGACGACTTCATCGATGACCCTATATGGGCCATGCCAATTAGGATGAAGCGTGTTGGGCTTTTGCCAAGTCTTCTTGAGGACCAAGTCCCCCACTGCGATAGGCCTCTGTTTCACCCTCTGATTGTAAAACCTTGCGGTCCTCTGCTGGTAGGAAGCCTGCCTTATCTCAGCGTCCTCCCTCCTTTCCTCAATCAGGTCTAAGTCGAGTCTCCTCTCTTCCGCATTTTTCTGGGGGTCATACATTTGGACTCTATGCGTAGGAAACTCAATCTTGGTGGGGATGACGGCTTCTGATCCATAAGCTAGCATGAATGGGGTCTCTCTGGTAGAGGTCCTCACTGTCGTCCTGTATGCCCACAGCACATAATATAACTCCTCGACCCATCTTCCTTTTACCTCCTCAAGACTCTTCTTGATTCCATCTAGGATTGTCCTGTTCGTAACTTCTGTTTGCCCATTGGCATGAGGTCGGCCTGGGGTGGAGAAAAATTGTTTGATACTTACCCTTTCACAGTACTTCTATAGAGAGGTATTCTTGAACTGAGTCCCGTTATCCGAGATGAGGGTGTTGGGGAGACCATATCTGCATATAATATTTTTCCAGATGGACTGGAAGGTCTTCTGCTCTGTGATCGTCACCATTGTCTCCGCCTCCACCCATTTTGAAAAATAGTCAATGGCTACGATGAAGAACCGATAGTTATTGATGGCCCTAGGCAAGGGTCCTACTAGGTCAATTCCCCACACTGCAAATGGCCATGGGGATGTAATGGAAGTAAGAGGCTGATGGGGCTGGTGAGGGATAGTGGAAAATCTTTGACATTTGTCACACTTTTTTACATATGCCGCTGCGTCTTTCCCCAAGGTCAGCCACCAGTACCCCTGGGTGATTAGCCTATTCGCTAAGGATCTGCCCCCGATGTGGCTTGAGCACGATCCTTCATGCACATCTTGAAAAATGGAAGGGACTTCTGAGGGATGCACACACCTTAGTAAGGGGAGAAAAAACCCCTTTTTGTGCAAGGTGTCTCCGATGACAGTGAATTTTATAGCCCTGTACCTCAGCTTCTTCCTTTCTTGCCTTGCTTCTGGAATCTCACCCTCTTTAATGTATCTGATCAGAGGGTCCATCCAGGAAGCTTCTTGAGAAACATTTAGGCATTTTCCAAGTGTTCCCTCGGCGTCTTCAATAGTTGGCTGAAGCAAAATCTCTACCGGGACCGTCCTCCTGATGTCTGTCCTAGTTGCCGAGTCCAACCTCGCAAGGGCATCAGCACGGCCATTGTCGATCCTAGGTATCCTTTTTAATTTCACTTCTCTGAAGCCTTTCAGTAATGACCTCACTTTTTCAAGGTACCTAGCCATCCTATCGTCCTTAGCCTCGTAGGCTCCTAGTATCTGATTCACTACTAGCCTTGAATCACTATGGACCAAAATCTGGCCGACACTAAGAGACTTGGCCAAGGAGAGGCCTGCTACCAAGGCCTCATATTCAGCCTCATTGTTGGAGGCTTTGAAGTTGAACCTCAGGGCGTATTCAACGTCTGTGCCATCGGGTGCTGATAGTATCAGTCCAGCTCCACTTCCGTTGTCACAGGAGGACCCGTTAACGAAGAGGCTCCTTAGAGTCTTTCCTTCTGAAAAATTTCCCTCGGAGAGGGATCCCTGTCTAAAGATGTATCTTCCCTCTTCGTTTTCAGTCGCTTTCCTTCTAGCGGTGCTTGTCTCAGCCCTATCTGCGGGTGTGTCAGTGGGCCTGTCTTGTTGTGTATCTGTCTTCCCGAGGGTCTCACCCTCGGCTTCATCACCTTCCCAAGTAAACTTAGCCACAAAATTCGCCAGCGCTTGCCCCTTAATGGCCGTCCTAGGCTGATACACTATGTCAAACTCCCCCAGCTCTATAGCCTAGGCTATTAGCCTGCTTGATTTTTCTAGCTTGTGTAGGACCTACCTAAGAGGAGAGTCGGTGAGGATGACCATTGTATGGGACTGGAAGTACGACTTCATCTTCCTCGAGGCATGGATCAAGGCGTAGGCCAACTTCTCCATCCTCGGGTATATTTGCTCTACCCCCTGGAGTGCCTTGCTGTTAAAATACACAGGCTTCTGTATCCTGTCTTCGTCTCTCACAATGGCTGCACTGATGGCCGACTCTGAGACGGCGAGGTACACATAAAGTCGTTCACCCTGCACGGGTCGTGACAGCAACAAGGGAGACCCTAAGTATGACTTTAGGTCCCTGAAAGCCTCATCACACTCTTCACTCCATTCGAAGGCCTTCCTAAGGATCTTAAAGAATGGCAAACACTTGTCTGAGGCCCTAGACACGAACCTGTTCAAGGAAGCAACTCTCCCTGTGAGTCTCTGAATGTCTTTAATGGACTTGGGGGTCTTCATCTCAACAAGGGCCTTTATCTTTTCAGGATTGGCCTCGATGCCTCTTTGGTTGACAATGAACCCCAAGAACTTCCCTGCTCCGACCCCGAAGACACACTTGGCCGGATTAAGCTTCATCTTGTATTTGTCCATCGTATTAAAGGTCCTCTCCAGGTCTGCCACATGATCCTCTGCCTTCAAACTCTTAGTCAGCATGTCATCTACATAGACCTCCATATACTTCCCAATTTGGTCTTCGAACATTTTATTTACCAGGCGTTGGTACGTTGCCCCCGCATTTTTTAGGCCAAAGGGCATGACCCTATAGCAGTATGTCCCCTTGTTAGTGATGAAGGCTATCTTCTCTGAGTCTTCAGGGTTCATGAAGATCTGGTTATACCCTGAATAGGCATCCATGAAGCTCATGAGCTCATGGCCTGCGGTAGCGTCTACCATCTGGTCAATGCGGGGGAGAGGGAAGCTGTCTTTGGGACAATGCTTGTTGAGGTCTGTGAAGTCCACACACATTCTCCACTTCCAGTTGTCCTTTGGGACAATGACTGCATTGGACATCCACTCAGGGTAGATGACCTCTCTGATAAATTCAGCGTCTTCTAATTTTTTGACCTCGTCCCTAATGACCTCATACTTTTCTCTAGAGTAAATTCTCCTCTTCTGCTTTACCGGCTTAACTCCCTCTACCACATTGAGCTTGTGGCACATGATTTCAGGGTCAATCCCCGGCATATCTACATGACTCCATGCGAAGACGCTTCGTCTTCTCCTCAACAGTTTAATAAGGTCTTCCTTGATGTTGGGCTTCAGAGACTTGCCGACTTGGACGGTTTTTTCTGGGTCATCCTCATCGAGGATGATGGATTCTACCTCTTCCGCGGCCTCTCCTTTCTTTAGCTTCGTCTCATCCCTGGGGTCTAGGGTATCAATATTGTAAGTGGTCGTAGGCCTCTTGTGTGCCTCCCTTTCTTCAGCGGAGTTATAGTAACATTCTCGCGCTGTCGTCTGGTCTCCCTGAACTTCCCCCACCCCGTAAGGGGTAGGAAATTTGATCATCTGATGGACCGTAGACGGCACAGCTTCAAACCCCTTGAGGGCCACACGCCCCAATATGATGTTGTAGGCCGAAAACACATGCTCATCCATCACAAAGAAACTGACCTTCTTGGTGAGCCATCTCGGCCATTCGTCCCCCATCCTGACATCAGCCTCATACACTCCAAGGGGATGAACCTTTTCCCCACTGAACCCAATCAATGGATGATGGTACGGGACAAGTCTAGCACGACTGAGACCTAAGGCTTTGAAGCACGACCAAAACATCACGTCTGCAGATGAGCCCCCATCTACCAGGATCCTCGGCACCTCACACCCGTGCACCCAGGTAGTGATGACGAGAGGGTCATCATGTGGGGCCAAGAGGCCTTTGAAGTCCATTCTTGAAAATCCCACTATCAGAGTGTCCATATCAACCTTCTTCCTCTTTTCTGACTTGACCTCCAGAGAGGTTGAGTGTACCGTCTTCGTCACTGCCTTGGCCTCAGCCACATGGGACTTCCTGTCGGCGACCTCATACCCTCCTCCTTCTAGACCCCCGGAGATCATTCCCACCCCGAGCGAGATCATATTAAGCCTCTTGACAGGACCTTTGTCGTCTCTCGGCGGGAGGTCAGGGTCGTCCTCATCATCAGAAGGGTCGTCCCCTCTTTTTTGAGGACCTTCTCTGCATGCATCGCCTCGCTTCTTTCTGGGGTCATCCCCTCGGCCCCTCTTGAAGGAACCTTTGTCCACGTACTTTCTGAGCTTCCCTTATTTCAGCATCTTCTCAATCTCATCTTTCAGAGCAAAGCATTTGTCTGTTATGTGGCCGTGGTCTTGATGAAATTCACACCACAGGTTCTTATTCCTCTTGCTGGGGGCTGCCCTCAGCTTCTCAGGCCACTTCAGGGACCGGTCACTCTTTATCTCATCGAAAATCTATTCACAGCTGATCGTTAGAGGGGTGTAACCAGCGAAATTGTCATCCATGGACCTCTTATTCCCCTCTTTGTTCTTCTTAGGGTATTTACCCCCACTAGCACCTCCTTTTTCGTCTTCATATTTTGCGTCCATCGCCTCTTCGGCGTTCATCACCTTTCCTGCTGTCGACAACAGCTCAGCCATCATCCTCGGAGGGCTGTCATAGCTATGCTCTCCTCATAGTCTTCCACCTCTAGCTTCTCTTTATTTAATCTAGTTATGTAGTCCCTCAGACTCTCATTTTTCCCCTCCTTAACATAGAGCAGGTGGGTGGTCTTCTTCTGTGGCCTCACCCCAAAGCAAAAGTTGAGGATGAACCGGTCTGCCAACTGCTTAAAGTTTTCAATGGAATTTTTTGGAAGAGACGTGTACCAGACATGTGCAGCCCCTGTCAGGTTACCAGAAAAGGCTCGACACCTCATCTCATCTGAGATAGAGTATATGTCTGCTGCTGATTGATACATCTTAATATGGTGGACAGGGTTGGTGCTCCCGTCGTATCTTGGGGTGACCACAGGTGGCTTAAACCTTGATGGCGTAGGGAAGTTGACTATCTTTGCCACAAAAGGGTGAGCCTCCCGACTCTTCATTATATCACCGATCTTATCCTCTAATCGCTGGATTGAGTCATTCCAGGGCCTCATAGGGCCGGCTTGGCCGATGTTATCCCCTGCCGCCTCTTTAAGGTGGACGGGGGGTTCTGCTGCGGTGGGCCTGTGTCGGCTGTTTACTTCCCTTTGGCCGTCATCCCGTCCCTGGGGTCGGCCATCTGCTGCCTCCCTCCTGGACCTCGCATCACTTCTTGACCTGGAAAATTGTTCCCGCAGGTCATTTACTGGGCCTAGCCTCTCAAAGGCTGACCCCCTGCTCAAGCGATCAAAAGCAGAGCCTCTTGGGCGATCATCAGGATTTGGTCTCCCGCACTTTCCTCTACTATCCTGGAGAGGTCGTACAGTATTGTTGCAGACCTCATATGGTTCCCAGCATTCTCTAGGGGCCTCCTCTCCCTACAGATTGTCATACCTGTCCTCAGGGCAAGGGTTTCCTTGCCTCCCCAGGCGTAGACGCCAGGGGTCAGCAACATCCCTACGCCGCTGAGGAGGTGGCAGGTCTTTGCGCGGTGCCTGGGGTGGTCCCCTGGCCTCATGCTGTCCTAGAGCTGCTACCGAAGTAATCATCTCAGGTGAAACCCCTGGTGGTCTTAGTATGTGCTGGCTTAGAGCTGTGAACTGCTCCTGCATCATCCGCTGGCTTGCTGCCAGAGACTTTAGGGCTACCGCCACATCAGCCATCTCAGACTGAGGCGGCGGTTGACTGGAACTGGGTCTCCCCCATCATCCGGCGGGGGGTAGCGGTGGCGGTGGCATTTCAGGTGCCATGTGTTTGAGCTATGAAAAGCTGAACTGAAGAAAAGACTGGTGAGCTTGAGAACCTTAGTGGGTCTCTTTCAATGGTGAAACACCTCCTCTCAGGGGGAGTGCTGGCTCACCACCAGAGTGCCCAGTGAGTTCAAGCTGTACAAAGGAAGAGATGTCTTCTCGTTCCCACAGACAACGCCAAACTGATGATGCTAAGATTTAGCACCACCGGATAAGTGATAGTGAGCTCAAACAGTAGTAACCGTGGCAGCCATAGAGATGTATAAGTGTATGAGTATATAGAAGGGGATGAGTATAAGAGGAAATAAGACAATGATGTATAGTGGTTCAGCCAATCTGGCCTACATCCACTGTGAGTGTGTGATCCACTAAGTATGGGCACTAATGGCCTTGGATACAATGCACATAAGCTCCTCTCTCTCTCTACTGTGTGTACCAGCAGAGTTTTAGCTAGGGTTACAGTAAATTGATCGATCCCCTGTAGGGTTGTAGGTGACAAGTATATATAGGTCTTGGGGGGGTGTAGTGTACCCCCGCAAGTATGCATGGTGCATGTGAATGATGATTTAGCCAATCCTCTGTTGACACCTGTAGATGCCAAATGATGACATAATATTGAAAAACGTCGCTAATGCCATTTAACACAAGGTTAAACTGTATAAGTAACTCCGAATGTTTGTTGGAGAAACCCTTTTCTCTTGAAAATAAAAATTATAAACAAGATTTGTTTACAAAGAAACTTATGTACGAGATTAATTAAGATTGTGTAATCAGTTTTTAAAACAAGGCAGTTTCAAAAATTCAGCACACATAAAGAATGAGGTGAGTAGATGAAGATAATCAACACAATGATTTTTAACGTGGTAAAACCTCTCCCAACAGAGGAAACATCCACGGTGACTTCTAAGTCACAAAAACAAAAGTCCACTAATAACAAAAATCAGTTACAAACAACACAACATGCAAGCACACAAATCAACCTATACTAAGTTTAGGAATATACCCCACTTGGCTCCTTCTAACTTCTGATAGATCTGATTTGTTGATGATGTTCTCTGGTTTGCTAACTTCCTTTGCTTTAGCTTCTTTACGTCGACTCAAATGATCTTAGATATTAAACACAACACTTCCAGTGTAGTAGTGTGTTAAGTGTTTTGTGTAGTGATTCCTATTCACATGCATGAACTCACACACGCTTAGATTTACAAACAGTCCTAAACAAATTACATATAAAGTCTATATGCAGTGAGTTTGTTATTTTTCTTTCTTACAAAACCAAAAACCTTTTGACCTTTCAATATAACCCAGATTCCACGGAGATCTTGCTTAAGAAATCGGTCAAGACCTTTCTCAATCTCTTTTGAAAATATTTAGGAGATTGAAAACCCTCCAAGTGCGAATCCAACTAGGTCAGGTTAAGTTTTGTAAAAACAGAAACTATAAAACATTTTTCAAACCAAAACAGAAATGATTTTCTTAAACCAAGTTGAAAATATGCAGATCTAGTGAAAAATATAACATGCAGAGTCAGATCTAATATTTCTATGGAGAAAGAAACTAGATCGTTGATCTAACGTTTAAGTTGTGTAGAAGATCAAAAATCACGAGGTTTCAGCAACCAAATGAACAAACCACTCTTTCTCTCTCTCTCTCTCTCTATCTCTCTCTCAAACACTCAGGTTGTGTTTGGGGGTAGGGTTTATTTGAGGGTTTGTTTCAGAGACGAAGTGTTTAGGGTTAGGGTTTGATTTTTGGTTAACTGTTTCCCTTTCTATCTCTTCTCTCTATTCACTTCTCTCTTCTCACTTCTCTCTTCTCACTCTTATTTTTTTCTCTCTGGAAGACGAATGACAAAAAGTTCTCTAAGGCAGAGAAGGGAAGGGTATATATAGTGCCTAGGGAAGGTTCTGGATGATCGAGGCAAATCAAAGGCTGAGATCAAGTCTTCGAGGGTTTTGACTTGATCCAATGGTTATAGAAAAGCGGTGGCTTAAAAGCATAGTGATTGGTTCATATGTATGCACTGGGATTAACCAAGAATGCATGCAGGCCCTTGATAAGAAATGATCCAACGATCAACAATAATGCATCCAGCCCTCTCACATAAGAAGCACAAATACATAAGCCCGGAGGATGACAAGTGTTGGCTGTTAATAGGTTCTCTCACGCACGTCAAAGTAATTACAAAACCTCACCCTGAAGTCTCTAGCGCTTTGAGATTGTACCCAACCAAACAATGCAGTGAAAAAAGAAGTTCCCAAAATATTATATTAACCCCAAAAACTTTATAAACCAATTTTATTAATAAAAACATTTATTCAAAAATGTTTAAAAAATATTAAAAAGGTTTAAATATATTTAAAAATTCCCAAAAAATTATTAAAGCTCCAATTAAAGGGGAATTAAACACACACTCAATTTTAAGCAATATTAACACATGTATGCACTTCTAATTGTGTGTAGTGTGATTCATTTAGTATCTTCATAGATCATTGAAGGGGATTAGCGAGATAGGTTCTGAGGATTTTTGGATTCTAGGATAGACTACAAATTTTGTCAATATTTCCAAATTAGTTGAGCACTTATACAATGTAGACTTAAGCAAGTCAAAGGTATAAGCTGCTTCAATCTCCCCCTTTGGAAATATGAGACAAAATCTCCTTTGAGTTATCTTAAAACTCGTAGGGAACAAAAAAAATAAAACCTAGTCCTATACAAAAGATTCTATCTACCCATTTCCTAGAAAGACAAAAATTACATAACTCAACTATTTACAAATTTTTACTCTAGAAACGGTAGACAATCAGTAGAAGAGATTCCTGCAAATATACACACTAAGATCAAGCAGTTTAGATGAAATGTGAACAAAAATGAACTTCATAAAACTCAAATTTCTCCCCCATTTTGTCTCAAATGGACAAAGGGTAAAACTTAAAGTTTTAAGAGTTTAATCAGCGCATACCATGCCTATAGAATTTCGCAAATACAGAAATCTGTTATAGTATAAAGGTTTAGTGAACATGTCTGCAAGTTGCAGATCAGTAGGCAGGTAATGAATTTCTAATTCCTTAGTTTCAACAAGTTCACGAATAAAATGATGCCTTATTTTAATATGTTTAGTTCGCGAGTGTTGAACCGGGTTTTTAGATATGTTAATGGCGCTTTGATTGTCACAATACAATTGTAATTGTTCTTCTTTAATCCCATAATCACTTAACATCTGTTTGATCCATAACAATTGAGCACAGCAACTTCCTGCTGCTATATATTCGGACTCAGCCGTAGATAAAGATGTGCAATTCTGTTTTTTACTACTCCAACCAACTAAATTATTGCCGACATAATAACAGGCACCTGATGTACTTTTACTATCATCAGTACAACCGGCCCAATCAGCATCAGTATACCCTATGATGGTGCTACAGGTATCCTTAGTGTACCTAAGTCCAAGGTTAAGAGTGCCTTTTATGTACTTTATTATATGTTTTACACTCAATAAATGGCTCTCTTTAGGGTTATTTTGGTAACGAGCACACAGACATACATCATACATTATGTCTGGTCGTGATGCAGTTAGATAGAGTAGGCTACCAATCATACTACGGTAAAGTGTGGAATCTACTGACGTACCATTTTCATCTTTGCTTAATTTAACGGTAGTACTCATAGGTATTTTGGCAACTTTATCACTCTAAGCCAAATTTCTTAACAAGGTCTAAGGCATACTTAGTTTGAGATACAAAAAGACCATCAGAATTCTGTTTCACTTGAAATCCTAAGAAAAGCTGTAGCTCCCCCATAAGGGACATATGAAATTCCTTATGCATACTAGCAGAAAAGGATTTAACTTCAGAGTTTGAAGTTGACTAGAAAATGATGTCGTCTACACAGACTTGGGCTATAATAATGTTTTTGTCAAAATGTTTGACAAAGAGAGTCTGGTCATTTCCTCCTCTTTTAAAACCCTTATCCAACAAAAAGTTGGAAAGGCGTTCATACCAAGCCCTAGGAGCTTGTTTTAAGCCATACAAAGCCTTTTTCAGACGAAAGACATGGTTAGGGTATTTAGGGTCAATGAACCCTTTGGGCTGTTCTACATATGTTTCTTCGGATAGAATTCCATTTAGGAAAGCAGATTTGACGTCCATTTGATAAAGTGTGAATTTTAAGTAACACGCTATGGCGAAAAGAAGTCGAACAGATTCAAGACGAGTGACAGGGGCAAAAGTCTCGCTGAAATGTATTCCTTCTATTTGAGAGTAGCCTTGAGCAACTAGTCTAGCTTTGTTTCTAAGGATTACCCCATTTTCATCAGATTTGTTCTTAAAGATCCAACGTGTTCCAATAACATTTTTGTTTTGAGGCCGAGGTACGAGATACCAGACATCGTGAATGACGAATTGTAAAAGCTCTTCCTGCATAGCAGAAATCCAGTGTGTGTCATTCAATGCTTCATTAACATTTTTCGGTTCCACAAGGGAGACGAAACATGCATAATTAGCATAATTTCTTAACTGGGATCTAGTACGAACTGGCTCATTAGGATTACCGACCACGTTGTCAATGGGATGATCTTTAGATACCCAGCCAGGTACTTCTAGACTCTCAATAGGTAACGAGTCATCTATTTCTGGTGAATCAGTTTTGAAATCATTTTCTGATTCAACCACAATAGGTGATTCAGATATCTTATTTTCGACAATAGTGTCACTTACAATTACATTTATCGATTCCATAAGAGCCTTAGTACGCAGATTGTATATACGATAAGCACGACTGCTCGGTGAGTATCCTAAGAAGATGGCTTTATCACCACGAGTTTCGAATTTAGACAGATGTTCTCTATCTTTACAGACATAACACTGACTTCCAAAGGTTCTTAGGTATTTCAGATTAGGCTTCTTACCGTACCACAACTCATAAGGGGTTTGTTTAGAGTTTTTCCTAAGATAGACCCTATTAGTGATGTGACAGGCAGTTCTAATGGATTCTACCCAAAAGTATTTAGGTAGGGATTTAGCATGCAACATGACACGTGCCATCTCTTGAAGAGTTCGGTTTTTCCTTTCAGCAATACCATTCTGCTGAGGAGTTTTAGGGGCACTAAATTCATGTTTGTAACCGTTGTAGTCACAATATTCAACTATTCCTGTGTCTATGAACTCTCCCCCTCTATCACTACGGATGCGATTGACTTGTGTGTCCTTCTCATTTTCAATTCTTAGAAGAATTTTCAAAAAGTTCTGAAACGTGTCAGATTTATGTTTCAAGAAGGCAACCCAAGTGAATCGTGTGAAATCATCAACCATGACAAGGATATAACTGTGTCCACATAGACTAACAGTTCTAGAGGGACCAATAAGGTCCATATGGATGAGATCTAAAGGTCTAGAGGTAAGGATGTCTTTAACCTTTTTATGCGAAGTCTTAACTATTTTTCCTTCCTGGCAATGACCACAGATAACACTGGAAATAGGTTTAATTTTAGGAATACCTCTAACTATCTCTTGACTAGACAATCTACCAAGGATATCATAACTTAAGTGACCCATACGATTATGCCAGATTTCATTGTCATCCATTCTGACAATGTTACAGGTTTCAGAACTGGTCTTGACAGTATAACAATTGTCAGATGTTCTAAATCCTGTAATAATGCATTCACCTTTATCATTTAAAATTTTACAATTGTTCTTTAAAAAGGTGACAGTATGGTCAGAGTCACAAAATTGTGATATACTTAGGAGGTTGGCTTTAAGACCTTTAACTAATAGAACATTTTCAAGAACAGGCATTCCTTCTTCTTTTAGGGTTCCTTTACCTATGATCTGAGATGAGACACCATCACCAAAAACAACTTTTCCACCAGCAAACCTGGTTTTGTTTAGAAGTTTTGTTTCATCTCCTGTCATATGTTTGGAACATCCTGAATCTAAGTACCAACCAGATGAAGTGTGTTCAGCTTTGAAAGCAGTGATGACAATGTTACACTTCATTTGGGGTAAAAGATCCTCTTTTCTAACCCAAATAGCTCTAGTTTTAATTTTGCGCAAGTTTGCCCTCATTTGATAAAATTTTCGAGAAACAGTTTTTTGTCGAAAAACATTTGGAGCAGCAAACTGATTATTGTGAAAAAGTTGAGCTTTTGGTTTAGGAAAGTTTCTAGGAGCCTTTCTCTTAAATGAACTCTTAGTTTTGGTCTTTCTATTTCTGTAGTTAGAGTTCTTATCAGGTTGTCTTGGAAGGACATAATTGTTACGACTTTGCCTAGAATAGTTAAAGTTCTTATAGACAGAAGTATTGTATATAGGGGTGTTTAGACGCCTAGCATAACAACCTTCAAAGGAGTGACCATAAATGTCACAGTAAGAGCAATATTGATTGCTTGAGGGATGAATTTCCTTAGGAAAACTTCTAAAGATAGGTTTGACAGCGTTCTGTTCATAAGTCCTATTTCTAGGGGGTATGGTCTTATAGGTAGAATCAGCCTCTCTGATCAAAGGACAGACGTATTTAGTCTTAAGAGCAGTCTCAGCTTTAGAGGTACTAGACTCTCCAATGTCTTTCTGTTGTTGTTTTTGATCAAATTCATTTTTAATCAAATGAAAGTCTGGACATGTTTCAATTGGTCTTTTGCCCCCAGAAACAAACTTAATAGGTTCAAGTTTAGTAGTTTGTGGTTTGTTCTTAGGGCAAAATCCTATACCGGTTCTATCATCAGAATTGGTCTTGGAGTCAACAACAAAGTCAGTAAAACAATTTGAATTGTTTTCAAACTTAGAAAACTTTTTGAAAACAGTGGCTGTCTTTGTTTTTGCTTCCTCCAATTCTAATAAAGTTCCCTTATATTTCATTTCTAGAATTTCATTAGTTTTAGTCAACTATTTTAATTTTTGATCAAAAGTTTCAATTTCAGATTGATGAGATAGACACTGGTTAGTGTACTCTTCAGCATTCAACTTCACTATAAGACTTAGATCATCTAATTTCTTAGTCAGGTCTCTAACAGTCTTCTCCAGTCTAGTGCCTTTTTTAAGAGTCTTAGCATACAAGGTATGGATATCAGGGAGGTCATCTGTGTCTGAGTCGCTAAGTGAAGTGTGTGTAGTGACCCCTAACGATTCAGTTTTAGTACTCATGCACCCATTTGCATCGTCATTATCGAGATCACTTTGACTATCACACACGGAACTAGAACTAGCAACATTTTCAGACAATAGAGTATCTAGGCCAATCAAAGCAGTATTCACACAAGCAGAAGTAGGAGCATCATTATCACACACATGAGTATCATCATTGTAAATGATCTTAGCATAAAAAGACATGCAAGGGTCAAGTTCATTAGATGACTCAAGTTCATCTTCATCAGAGTCACTTGAATCATT
The DNA here is from genome assembly GCA_949130495.1 of Sambucus nigra. NCBI lineage: Eukaryota > Viridiplantae > Streptophyta > Magnoliopsida > Dipsacales > Adoxaceae > Sambucus > Sambucus nigra. The sequence continues at coordinate 543,290,830 of OX422214.1, read as the reverse complement.
CCAAGTTTTACCGACATTGGCTCTATTGTGTGTGTTGGATTTATTCAGATTAACTCTGCAGTCGTGTGCAATGTGACCTAGTTTCCCACATCTAAAACATTCAATCTTTTTAAGGTCTCTAGTGGGTCTGGAATTGTTGTCCTTAGGATGTTCGTCAAAGCCTCTGTCATGAGGTTTGGGATTAGACAGAGTAGGATAATTAGGCTTGCCTTGTTTAGTTGCCTGTTTGTTTCAAAATTTGACAATTTTCTTAAATTATTTAGACATTAAGGCAATCTGATTATCTAGTTTATCTATATCACACTCCTCATCAGATTCAGAATTGGTCAAATTGAACTCAAGCTTAGGTATCTTAGAGGCAAAACTCAAGTTAGAGTTAGGTTGTTTTCTTTGAGAATGATTCAATTGTTTCTTAAAGTCTAATTCCATTTCCACAGTTCTAAGTTTGCTACTGAGTAACTCAGGAGTAAGGTTTTGATCATTCATTTCCTCAATAGCATACCTCTTACTGTCGAACTTTTGTGGTAATGACCTTAGGATTTTAGAAACAATTTCATTTCTATCATAAGTAATACCATTAGCATGCAACTTAGTGACTATATCAATTAAGTTCATGTAGAAATCATCAAAAGATTCAGAATCAGACATGATCAAAGAGTTGTACTGCTGGATAAGCATTTGGGTTTTAGCAACTTTGACTCTTGAGTCTCCTTCATGTGCAGTGATTAATGTGTCCCATGCTTCCTTAGAAGTGGCACAAGATGAGATTCTTTTGAACTCATACTCATTAATGGACATAAAAATGGCCTTCTTGCCTTTATTGTTATTTCGAGAAATGGTTTTCTCTTCTTGGGTAAATTCATTCAAGATTTTCTTTACCCTCTCATCACTTCCTTCAGTGGCTGGTTTAGTAGGATAAGTGTATCCATTTTCGATAATATCCCAGACATCATCTCCTAAAGTCCCTTGGATGAAGGCAACCATCCTTACTTTCCAGTAAGCAAAGTTGTTTCCATCAAAGAGAGGAGGTCTGGACAGATTACCAAACCTTACATTCTTCTCGTCCATAGTTAGGTTTTTCAGAAAACGATTTCAGAAACACAAGATCTTTGAAATAAAAAGTTAACAGGGCTCCGATACCAATTGAAAAACTTCGCTAATGCCGATTAACACAAGGTTAAACTGTATAAGCAACTCCGAATGTTTGTTGGAGAAACCCTTTTCTCTTGAAAATAAAAATTATAAACAAGATTTGTTTACAAAGAAACTTATGTACGAGATTAATTAAGATTGTGTAATCAGTTTTTAAAACAAGGCAGTTTTAAAAATTCAGCACACATAAAGAATGAGGTGAGTAGATAAAGATAATCAACACAATGATTTTTAATGTGGTAAAACCTCTCCCAACAGAGGAAACATCCACGGTGACTTCTAAGTCACAAAAACAAAAGTCCACTAATAACAAAAATCAGTTACAAACAACACAACATGCAAGCACACAAATCAACCTATACTAAGTTTAGGAATATACCCCACTTGGCTCCTTCTAACTTCTGATAGATCTGATTTGTTGATGATGTTCTCTGGTTTGCTAACTTCCTTTGCTTTAGCTTCTTTACGTTGACTCAAATGATCTCAGATCTTAAACACAACACTTCCCGTGTAGTAGTGTGTTAAGTGTTTTGTGTAGTGATTCCTATTCACATGCATGAACTCACACACACTTAGATTTACAACCAGTCCTAAACAAATTACATATAAAGTCTATATGCAGTGAGTTTGTTATTTTTCTTTCTTACAAAACCAAAAACCTTTTGACCTTTTGTGACACCTCGACTAATTAAATACCGGGTAACTACTCCTTTATTAAATTAATTCAAAGTGCCAAGTTGGCTCAGTTAATAACATCACTGTCGAAAACATTTTTATTATTACTAACCACCTAGTATTTAAAAAGTAAGTTGCCAAATTTTAATATAAGTCTGATTAACATGCAACAAGTGTAGTAAAGAATAACAACACCATTCACCATACTGAAGTAAAACGAATAACCATCACATAGTGTAAATAAAATCTGGAGGAAAACTCCTCACTACAATCCCATACTGAAATAAATAACCGAATGCTGAAACAATACAAATCAAAGTCTGAAAACTGTAATGTAAAAGATGTCTCTAATAGAAATGGGCAACATGCCCTACAACTGATAGATAGTGACTCTGAAATCCAAAAGATAGAAGCGTCTACAAGCAAATCCCTGTAGCTTCCACAAACAACTACAGCTCGTCACCTGAATGAGAATCCTATGCTTGGTGTCCCTGTGGCTGGGCACCTAAAATGGTTTTACAAGAAAAAGATTTGAAAAGCAAACGGGTCAGAGCCCGAATGTGGAGTTATATTTTAAAAACCTGCAAGTGCTTTAAAAACATTTAAAACATTGAATGCAAAGTACATGTTAGGACGTGCACTCACATGATATTCTCACCTCTCGTCTAACTGTGCACTCCTAACGTAAGTACCCATCTAGAGTGATACAAACTACTAGCTAAGTGACAACATATCTAGCTAGACTATCATAGGTCCTACCCTTATTACTCGGTTCTCTTAACATAACAACGCTCGTAATTAAGTAGGGGTTTAACGTAACTCAGATGCTCAATATGCAATATATAACACTATCAGTTAACTTGCTATATTTCTCGAAGCAATACCGTAATTATACTCACAACATTAACATGAAGGTTCCCATTAATTAAGTGTATATTATTCACCTCATAAATATACAATATAAGCACCCCGAGAACTAAGTTACGGTGCACACATACTCTGCTATCCACCCCGGTACATCACGTACATAAGGATCACATATTCCGAATCTCTCAGGAATAGTTCAGATAACACAAATCATAAATAGTGGAGGCGAACAGAGTCACATCACATAGGTCACGCACATACCTACGCTCCTACGATCAGCGGACTTATTAATATCCCAATAAGTCTTTCTATGACATATGTTCATCAAGGTAACCAGTCTAAATCCGGGCAACACAAGGATTAGAGGGCCCTAAGCGAACGTAAACCTCCCGTGATAGCAAGTATGGTAGGTATGTCATACACACAATTCATATACAAATACTAAGTTAACACACGTCTTAGTAATCCCATAGTTTAATCGTAGTACATATCGCATTCTCGTACTAACTTATAATTATCACAATTTATACTATTCCGGTTTGTAATTATACGCGCCATAATTCATCCTCACGTCGTAGTAGACACTCACGTCTCAACCCAAATGGTTCATTGAATTAAATCTCTCGTATATAAATTTACTCCTTGTAATAACCCAAAGGTCACAAATATATCCGTACATCATCAAAGGAAGGTTATCTATCTCCTCGAACAAGTTTACGGAACTCCAAAAATCAAAACAGTCCAAAAAGGACCAAACTGTCAACTCGTTCGAACGAGACTGTTCGAACGAGATTCCTCTGTCAACTCGTTAGAAGTCTCGTTCGAACGAGGCTGTTCGAACGAGATTCCAGTTCGTTCGAACGAACTGTACCTTCTAACGATATCTCGTTCGAACGAGATATCGAACGAAATCCCTTCTCGTTAGCAGCGACTGGTCAACTCGTTAGAAGCTCGTTCGAACGAGTTCGTTCGAACGACCTGGGGATTGCTTCTAACGACTGACCAGTTTCGGCCCAGATTTTTCCCCAATTCGTTTTCATCCATTTTTATCACTTCTAATCTCCTCCAAAGTTCATCCCAACAACGTTTTAGGGTCTCTAATTCATCCTAAACATATTCAAGTCATCTCCTAACATGTTTTCAAGGATTAAATCTCTCTAACATCAATCAAAATATAAATCTCTACACTTTTCCCCCAATTATTTCAAGAACATGAACCCTAACTTTTTGAATCATGAATTAACCGAATAAAATCCGTTTTAAATTTCACCCAATCATAAATATCATCAGTAGGAACATCTACCTATCATTCTACATGCAAATCCTCCTCAAGATTTCAAGTTCTAAGTTCAATTATCATGGGTTTTCATTATCTTTCAAGAACAATTGATATTCTTCAATTTCTAACATGGAAAAGACATTCTCTGAAATTAAATGGAATAAAGTCACTTGCCTTGGTTCAATTTCTGATTTTGGTGTAGGTTTGATGGAGTTTTTCTGCAGAATTTCCTCTCTTCCAAGCTCCTTCTTCAATGGTGGCTTAAGGTGGCTAGGGTTTGTTTTGGGGAACTTAGAAACCTAATTGATAACCTCCGTAGCTTAAAGGGTTAAAGTGGGTTGGATAGTGGGTTTAGTGGGTCAATAATTAATCAGATTAAGACTCCTAATTTTCGTCACTTTTAATTCCTCAAAATGTAAAATTACCAAAATACCCTTTAAGTTGCCGGTATACCCTAAAAATACCCCGGGACCCAAACTACACCCCCGGCTAGTGTTTTCTGACTATCTCGACCCTTCCGGACGCGTTGGCGCACTCAAAACGACCATAAGGATTATAGATTTTAAATTCACTTTTATAATTAAAATATTTTACCGTGACGCGGCGGTTCCATGCGTCTCAACAAAATTTCTAAAATGCCGTATATAAATCTCACGACAACTTTTATAATACCAAATACATATATCAAAACATGTATGCACATAATCAAATACCAACTCGCATCTCGTTAGTATTTATAACCCGGATTAATTTCCAATTAATACGCATTTAATTAATTAATCCCAATTAATCCCAAAAATAAATATAGCCAAAAGTAAGGGGTATTACATACTTCCCCCCTAATAACTGAATTTCGTCCCGAAATTCGAAACTAGAAAGTACCTGCTAAAAACAGCTCTGGATAACGTTCGCGCATCTCATCGTCGCGCTCCCATGTGGACTCCTCGACATTGTGATGTCGCCACTGAACACGCACTAACGGAACTATCTTTGACCGCAGTTTCCTCTCACTTCGGTCCAAAATAGCAATTGGCCCCTCCTCGTAGGAGTTGTCCGGCTGGAGATCGATGTCCTCCACAACAATGTGAGAATGAGCCAAATTATCTCTAAGGTATTTCCTTAGCGAGGAAATATGAAATACATCGTGAATCCGATGTAAATGTTCCGGTAACCCAAGTCTATACGCAACCGGTCCGATCCGCTCAATAATAGGAAACGGCCCTACATACCTCGGTGCCAACTTCCCCTTCTTCCCGAAATGCATAATCCCCTTCATAGGAGATACTCTGAGCAAAACCTGGTCCCCCACTTGGAACTCCCTGAAAAATCTCTTTGCATCAGCATAACTCTTCTGCCTGTCTTGAGCTACCCGAATGCGACTCCGAATCAACTCAATCCTTATCGAAGTATCCTGAATCACTTCCGGCCCAAGTAGTTTGTTGTCCCCCACCTCTAACCAACATGCTGGGGAACGACAAGGCCTACCGTACAATGCCTCAAATGGAACCATGCCAATAGTGAACTGATAGGAGTTGTTGTAAGCAAACTCCACCAGTGGAAGGTACTGCTCCCATCCACCCCCGAAGTCAATAATGCACATGCGTAGCATGTCCTCCAACATCTGATTTGTGCGCTCAGTCTGCCCATCAGTCTGCGAATGATAAGCCGTACTCAACCGAAATTCCGTGCCCATTGCCTCCTGGAAACTCTCCCAAAACCGCGAAACAAATATCTTGTCTCTGTCAGACACGATATTTAGGGGCACACCGTGAAGTCTCACAATCTCTGAAATGAAGATCTGGGCATACTGTCCCGTAGTGTAATTAGTCCTTACGGGTAAAAAGTGAGCGACCTTGGACAACCTGTCCACAATTACCCAAACGGAGTCGTGGCCCCTCTGCGACGTAGGCAACCCCGTAATAAAGTCCATGGATATGCTCTCCCACATCCACACCGGGACCTCCAACGGCTGTAGCAATCCTGCCGGTCTCTGATGATCCACTTTTACAAGCTGACAAGTGGCGCATTTCGAAACAAACTCAGCGATATCTCTCTTCACACCGCTCCACCAATACTTCCTTCTCATGTCTTGGTACATTTTGTCCCCTCCGGGATGTACCACGAACCGTGAGCCGTGCGACTTTGCCATCACCTCGTGTCGCAATTCCTCTCCTTTCGGAACCACCAATCTCCCATTGAAGCGCAATCCCCCGTCTAAGCTAACGGTATAGGACTCGGCTCCCTCTGCTAGTAATCGAACTATCTGCTCCTGACAGAATGAGTCATTAGCCTGTACCCGTACTACCTTCGTGACAATCCGCGGTGTAACGGTCATCACAGACATGAAAGATCGGGCCACTGCATCCTGGTGTCCCAATTACTTCCACTTAGACTTCCACACTTCTGCCACCTCATCTGCTGGCCTGCGGCTCAACGCGTCTGCTACCACGTTAGCCTTGCCCGGGTGGTACTGGATGTCGAACTGGTAGTCTTTCACAAATTCAAGCCACCTACGCTGCCGCATATTCAATTCCTTCTGCGTTAATAGGTACTGTAGGGACTTGTGGTCCGTGAACAGTTGGAACTTCTCCCCCAGAAGATAGTGCCTCCAAATCCGTAGGGCAAATACCACTGCCGCCAACTCCAAATCATGCGTGGGGTAATTCTTCTCATGAGGCTTAAGCTTACGGGAAGCATAAGCTATGGCCTGTCTCTCCTGCTGTAATACACCTCCCAGTCCTTGCAAAGACGCATCGGTGTAAACCAAATACTCAACTCCCGGTCTCGGCAATGCTAACACAGGTGCTGAGGTCAATTTGTCCTTCAATTCATCGAATGCCAACTGACAGACATCACTCCAATTGAACGGCACACCTTTACGAGTAAGATGTGTCAAAGGACCTGCTATCTTCAAAAATCCCTGAATAAACCTCCTGTAGTATCCTGCTAGACCCAAGAAACTACGAATCTCAGTCGGTGTCGTGGGCTGTCCCCACTCCCTCACCGCTGATACTTTCCCCGGATCAACAGATATTCCCCGGTCGAAAATGATATGTCCCAGAAACTGGACTTCCTTCAGCCAAAACCCGCACTTCTCATATTTTGCATACAACTCATTCTGACGAAGTGTCTGCAAAACCTGCCTCAAATGCTCGGCGTGCTCCTCCTCTGTCTGAGAGTAAACCAGAATGTCATCAATGAAGACAATGACAAACTAATCTAGGAAATCCCTGAACACTCTGTTCATCAAGTCCATAAACACTGCTGGAGCGTTGGTCAAACCAAAAGGCATAACCCGAAACTCGTAAGAACCATATCTCGACAAGAACGCGGTCTTCGAAACATCCTCCTCCCTGATACGCAACTGATGGTATCTCGATCTCAAATCAATCTTCGAGAAGAAAGAAGCTCCCCTCAATTGGTCGAATAAGTCATCGATTCGAGGCAACGGATACTTATTCCGTATCCTGACCTTATTCAACTCTCGGTAGTCCACACACAATCTCAGTGAACCGTCCCTCTTCTTCACAAACAAAACTGGAGCGCCCCAAGGTGAGGTACTCCTGCGAATAAAGCCCTGACCTAACAGCTGCTCTATCTGATCCCGTAACTCCCTCATCTCAGCTGGAGCCATACGGTACGGTGCGCGTGCTATAGGTCTCGTACCCGATAGCAAATCTATAACGAAGTCTATCTCTCGACTGGGTTATAAGCCTGGTATCTCCTGAAACACATCCGAATACTCCCTGACTATTGGGATAGAATCTAAAGGAATCACTACCTCCTTAGAGGTATCCTCCTCAATGTAATACAGATGAGCGGTCGATCCTCCCTCTGGGCGAGGCATCGCCACTACAAACATCTCTTGCCCCGGAATGGCAAAAACAATGCTCCCGCTGAAGCAATCAATCATGGCCCTATATGCTACGAGCCAATCCATACCGATGATCACATCGTGAACATGCATGTCTAACACTAACATGTCTGCAGGCAATAACAAACCACCAATCTCTACCCCCACTCCCCGGCATATAAATAAAATAAGTGACCCACTCCCCAATGGTGAGTCGACACACGTCACTGTGCTCTCTACCGTAGCTAATAATCCTAAAGCTTTCGCGAAGTGTGTAGCTATAAAACAGTGTGTAGCACCCGTATCAAATAATATCCGACCCATAGTGCCATGGATAGGAAACGTACCCTCGATCGCGGGCGGTGCCTGTGGAACTGCAGCCTGGTGGACGTTGTAGACACGTCCATACTGTAGCTGCCCCTGCTGAACTGGGACTGCTGGAATGGGTGGCAATGCTGCCATCTGTGGCGGTGCGGGAAGAGTGGTGGGAAACATAGGTCTCTGTGGCTCCTGGCGAGCACCCTGCTGCTGCTGCTGTGGGGCCCTGCCCCTATCAGGACAATCCTGTCGCTTATGGCCAGTCTTGCCACAAATGAAACACTTCCCTGGGAAGTTCCCTCCTCTCTGCCCCTGCTGTCCCCGGCCCTGGTGGCCGTTACCATTCCTCCCTTGGCCCTGCTGGCCCTGGTGAAACTGCTTCCCATTCTGTCCCTGTTGGCCCTGATGGACGTTTGGACCCTGATGGCCCTGACGGAAACCTCCCTATCCCTGTCTGTAGTTCCCTGATCGGAACCTCTTGTTATCCCCCTGCTGGAAGCCCTGCTCATTCTGTCTCTGCCCCTGACCAGATTGTACCCCGCTGGCACCATGTCCTCCAGTCCTTGCCCTGATGGCTAGACTCCCCCGACCTCTTACCCTCGGCCATATGAAAACAGTGGTCCTGGAAGTGCAACAATGCAGCGTTAACCACATCAGAATAAGTGGCCAACGATAGGTTCCCTAGCAGATGCTGACGAATCCTCCAAGTCAACCCGTCGGTGAACTTCTCAATTTTCTTCTTCTCTGTTGGTATCTCGTCTGGAACGATGTTCAACAGATTAGTGAACTCGGCCTCATACTCGGCCACTGTCTTACCCTCCTGCTTCAAACTCATCAATCTCCTCCTCATTTCCGTGTGAACGGCTGACGAAAAGTACTTGCGGTCAAACCACACCCAGAACTCCTGAATCGTGAGAGTATCCCTCTCCTCCATGGTGGTAATAGACTCCCACCACTGTAGTGCAGATCCAACTAGCTTGAAAGTAGCTAGCACCTGCTTCTGGACGTCCGTGCACTCATACATCCTCAAGTGCCTCTGCATATCCTTCCTCCATTGGCTCGAGACTACCACATCTGAGCTACCTGCAAACTCTGGCGGATGCGCTTTCTGAAAAGCGTCACGTACACGCTCCCAAGCAGACGGGAATGCATTAACCTGTACTGGCGCGCCAACCGGCGCCTGAGGTGGTGCCTGCTGAACAACGGCAATGGCGGCTGTTGATACCAAAATTAATATGCTGATGTGGACGAATAGTATGAAGACACGTGTCGATCTACGTGGCACAATAACAGCGAGGAAGATCATTTACTGAACAACCATGGTTGGTACCGAGCAACGAGAATACACCGAGGAGCTCTATCATGCCGAGGAACTCCATCCGAGGAACTCCATCATGCCGAGATACTCTAAGCACTCCGAGGAACTCTTGATCAACGAGCAACTAAGGCGGTCCGAACTGCACCTCGGCCGTGTCATCAATTATCAGACGGACAACTGTTCAACTATTCATTAGATTCTTGACGCACACGCTGCATTAAATGTATTACCCATTCATATGTATATCATTTAATGTATTGGACCTTTCATGTACAGCCTTGAGGCTATAAATACCTTGTATCAATCCCATTCAAGGGGATCGGAATTTCTTGAGAAAACTTGTAATCAAGAATTCCACAAACACTCAGCAATAACATAACAGTGGACGTAGGCTTTATTCCTAGCCGAACCACTTTAAAAATCTTTGTCTTATTTATTTATCTGTTATTGAAAAATTAGAGCGATCTAGTTTTTTACATCAACAGATTGGCGCCGTCTGTGGGAAACGACTGTTGTTATCGTTTTTCATAAAAATCATTTATCACCAATGGCAGATAATCCAGAATCCAGTAATCGAAATGCTGGAAATACTGGAAATCTTCCAAATCCATCTGCATCTCCAGATCTAGCCGGAATTATGATGAATCTGGCTCAGGGACAAACCGCCATGCAAGAATCTATGAGGCAACTCCTTCAAACTCTTCAAGGCGGTGTACCTACTCATTCAGGGCAAAGGACTGATCATGGGCAATCACGATCCAGACGTATTGGGTCATATCGCAATGGGGAATCCAATGATTCTTCTTATCAACCTGGGCGAACTTCATCAATACGGGCTACGGATACAGATCAACATATCTCTCTTTCTCCGGAGAGAACTAGCGCTTTAGAAAGATTAAGCAGGGTGTCTCCTTTCAGTCGGTTAGGACCAAGGAGGAACATGAGTCCACCTAGGGCTCCATCAGGAAGTTTTCGACCACCACCAGGTTTGAGAGAAGGATCTGCACAATCACGACCAATTACTCGTCGAGATAAATCTCAGGAAGCTACGTCAGAGCAATCAGTTGCTCGGACTAAGCGGCCCGAGGAAGGAAATGAAGCATGGAAAGGTTCCATTCAACGATTGGAGGATAGACTGGGAGAAATGGCTAAGGCAAGGAACCCCTTACAGAGAACTTTTGTTCAAGGGACACCTTTTGTGCAAGCCATTGTGGATTTCCCTACACCGTCGAAATTCAAAGCACCTGTAGTGACCCCCAAGTACGATGGAAAGACGGATCCCGTACTTCATATAGAACAATACCAAGCTGCTGCAGATATCTACGCTGTCCCCGACGAGATGAGGTGTAGAGCATTCTCGGGAACTCTTACCGGATCTGCACAGATATGGTACAATAATCTTCCTCGGGGTAAGATTTCAACTTTTGTTCAGTTAGCCGAGCTGTTTATTGGCAATTTTTGTTTTGGAGCAAAGCCGGTAAAGCGAGTAGCGCACTTACTAAGTGTTAGACAAAAATCAGGAGAAAGTACTAGAGATTACATAACTCGTTTCAATAACGAGAAGTTGGAAGTCATAGATTATGAAGAAAAGACAGCAATCACTGCTTTGATGAGTGGTTTGCTGCCTAACAAGCTATACTATACTCTGGCCAAAGATCCGCCTAAAAATATGTCGGAATTGATGGCAAAGGCGGCCAAAATCATGAATGCCGAGGAGGCTATGACTGCGAAGAAGAATATGGATAAAGAAGTTAAAGTGGAGGTCGACAACTCTAAGAAGAAAGATCAGAAAGGTAATGGTGGTGACAAACATTCCAGGAATAACAGGATAAAGTTGGAAGCCCTAAAGAAGTATGATAATTATACTCCATTGAAAATGGGTATTAATCATGTTTTAGAAGAGATCAGGAATAACGAGGAAATCAAATGGCCAGAGAAACTGAAGACAGATCCAGACATGAGGAATAAAACCAAATATTGCGACTTTCACAAAGATCATGGCCATATGACCAAAAATTGTATAGCCCTTCAGAACGAGATTGAAACACTCATTCGAAGAGGAAAATTATCAAAGTATGTAGATCGCAGAGGTGAGAGGACAAATGAGGACAGAATTAGAAAGAGATCTAGATCTCCTCGTCGTGCAGAGGAGAAAAAGAGGAGGGACCATGAAGAGGATCCAGATGATGACCCCGATCTTCCCAAGAAGCCAAGAAAACCTGAACGAGAGGTATTTTCCATACGTTTTGGATCATTTCATTGTAACGTTATTACAGGGGGAGATGCAGGAGGAGGAGACCTTACTGCAGAAAGAAAAGCTTATCTCGGAGAGGCTCAAGCTTGCTCATATATTCAGCGAATAAACCTGGCCGAAGATGATCGTCCGAGGAAGGTAAACAAAGAGAAGCTAGTAATTGGTTTTTCAAAAAACGACCTGGCAGGTGTTCTTTACCCTCATGATGATCCTTTGGTGATCAAAATGAGAATGAAGGACGTGATCATTTCAAGGGTGTTGGTAGACAATGGTAGTTCGGCAGACATCATGTACTATTCATGCTTTGATAACCTGAATTTGAAATTATCTCAATTGGAACCTTATCACAGACCCCTTCTGGGTTTTGCTGGCGAGAAAGTTTTTCCACTTGGGACGATCAAGTTGGATATATTCATTGGAACCTGGCCTGTTTGTCGAACAGAAAGAATACGATTCTTTGTGATGGATAAGAATGTGCATTCGGCCTACAACATCATCATGGGAAGAGTTGGATTGAAGAAGTTCGAAGCCGTTCCTTCTACAGTACATCAATGTTTGAAATTCCCAACAAATTTTGGAGTTGGAGTGGTGAAAGGTGATCAAAAAGTAGCTCGGGAATGCTATTATTCGTCGGCCGAGCAAGAAGAACTAGAAGGATCGATGAAAAAGACTACTACTTATCAAGTGGATGAATGTACAGAAATTGAAACTCTTGATCCTAGAGATGAGTCCCAACTTGTGAAAGGGCAAGTGGTAGAATCTACAGAAAATGTTATTCTGGACGACGAACATCCTGAACGAATAACCCAGATAGGTTCATCGTTGGATATGTCAATAAAAGAGGAGTTGATAACTTTCTTGAAGAATATGAAAAATACTTTTGCTTGGAGTCATGAAGACATGCCAGGAATAGATCCAAACTTCTTATGTCATGAACTCAATGTGAATAAGGAGATTAAACCTGTAAAGCAGAGAAGAAGGGTGTTTAGTCCCGAGAAGAATCAAGCCATACAAGAGGAAGTCGAGAAACTCCAGAAAGCCCAATTCATTGAAGATGTAAAATATCCAGATTGGTTGGCTAATGTGGTGATGGTAAAGAAGAAAAACAACAAATGGAGAATGTGTGTCGATTTCACCGATCTCAATAAGGCATGCCCCAAGGATCATTTTCCATTGCCCAGAATTGATCAACTGGTGGATGCTACCTCGGGACACGAGCTACTCAGCTTCATGGATGCTTACTCCGGCTACAACCAGATCAAAATGAAACCTGAAGACAGGGAAAGTACTTCTTTTATTACCCCTAGGGGAACTTATTGTTATAATGTTATGCCTTTTGGTTTAAAAAATGCAGGTGCAACATATCAGCGGTTGATGAACAAGGTTTTTACCGAACAAATCAGCCGCAACATGGAGGTCTATGTCGATGACATGCTCACTAAAAGCAAGAAAGCTGCTGATCATTTGGTTGACTTGAGTCAAACTTTTGATCAATTGGATAAATACCAAATGAAGCTTAACCCGACGAAGTGCACCTTTGGAGTACGAGAAGGAATGTTCCTCGGATACATCGTCAATCAGCGAGGTATTGAGGCAAATCCAGATAAGATCAAAGCTCTTCTAGGGCTGCGATCTCCGACGACGAAGAAAGAAGTGCAGAGTCTTACCGGACGAGTTGCAGCGCTCAACAGATTTGTATCTCGAGCAACTGATAAATGCATACCATTCTTCAAAACACTTCGAAAAACCTTTGAATGGAATGAGGAATGTGAAAAAGCTTTTCAAGACTTGAAGAAATACTTGGGAGCACCTCCACTGTTGTCCAGACCAATAACAGGAGAAAAATTGTATTTGTATTTGGCAGTATCAGAGAACGCAGTCAGTTCAGCGTTGATCAGATTGGAGAATGGAGTCCAGAAGCCAATTTATTACACAAGTAAGGCTTTCCGAGGTGCAGAAATCAGGTACCCAAAGCTAGAAAAATTGGCATTGGCACTAATTGAAGCAAGTAGAAGAATGAGGCCATATTTCCAAGCCCATACCATCATCGTTTATACTGATATGCCATTAAGACAAGCCCTCCATAAGCCAGAAAAATCAGGGAGACTGATGTACTGGGCAGTAGAACTTGGTGAATATGATATTGTGTATGAGCCCAGATCATCATTCAAGGGGCAAGCTGTAGCAGATTTTATAGCAGAGTTCACATACCCTGATACCCCCGAGGAGCAAAAGGTGCCTGCTGATCTACCTGTGGACGATACAGGATCAACAGAAACATTTGCTGACCTACCTGTGGACGATACAGGATCAGCAGAAATAGGTCCAAACCAGCCAAGGTTGGTAAAAGGACTTGTGGATGTAGAGAAATCATTATATTCAAACTCAGACCAACCACGGTTGGTAAAAGGGTACGAGCAGATGACTGACGAGGAGCGAAAGATACCGGGGGATGATGGAAGAAAACAGCAGATATTTTATCGAGGAACTCTGACAGATAAGAAATTTGAAGACGAAATACCTACATGGAGATTATATGTAGACGGATCATCCTGCACAGCTGGTTGTGGAGCAGGAATTGTTTTGATCACTCCAGACGAGATTGACATGGAATATGCTTTGCGATTCCAATTCAAAGCCTCTAACAATGAAGCGGAGTATGAGGCCATGATAGCAGGTCTTAATCTAGCAAAAACTATGGAAGCACAACAAGTGATGGTATTCAGTGATTCTCAATTAATTGTGAATCAGATGATGGGAATATATGCGGTTAAAGGAGACTTAATGATCAAATATCATGCAAAGGTGATGAAATTGTTGACAGAATTTGATGCCATTCAATTGGTGAGAATACCGAGGATGGAGAATGTACAAGCAGACGCACTGGCCCGACTAGCATCAGCTACTCGTACCGAGATACGAAGAACCATACCGATTGAAGTATTAGAAGGTCGGAGCATAGATGAAGATCTGACAACGAATGTGATTACCCTTGATTTAGGACCATCTTGGATGGATCCAATCAGGAAATATGTTGAAGAGGGTGAATTGCCGGAGGACAAACTCGCTGCCAAGAAACTGAAGTATAAAGCTGCTCGGTATGTATTAACTAATGGTATTTTGTATAGACGAGGAATTATGGCAGGTTTGCAGAGATGTGTACATCCCACCGAGGTGAAAGAATTGATTGAAGAAATCCATGAAGGATCTTGTGGAGCTCATGTAGCAGGTCGAACACTTTTACAAAGAGTGATGACACAGGGATATTACTGGCCTACAATGAGGACTGATTGTATAGCCTATGCCAAGAAATGTGACAAGTGCCAACGTTTTTCCTCCATCCGACGAACTCCACAAGCATTGCTAACACCAATAACTTCCCCTTGGCCATTTGCCATGTGGGGAATTGATTTGGTTGGACCACTGCCGACCACCCGAGGAAGATTCAAGTATCTCGTAGTTGCAGTGGACTATTTTACTAAGTGGGTGGAAGCTGAGCCTCTTATCAATATGACGTACGAGAAGGTATACCAGTTTGTATGGAAGAATATCATTTGTCGATATGGTCTCCCTCATGCTTTCATCACAGATCATGGAACACAATTTGATAATGAAGAATTTGCTGCCTATTGTCATCAGTCGAACGTTTTGAAGTTTCATTCAGCACCAGGCCATCCCCAAAGCAATGGACAGACTGAAGTGACGAACAGAACATTACTGAATGGGTTGAAAAAGAGGCTAAGTGAAGCTAAAGCAAATTGGATTAATGAGCTCCAATCAGTATTATGGGCCTACCGAACAACTCCCCGAGCAGCAACTGGAGAATCACCATATATGCTAGCATTTGGAAGTGAGGCTGTGATACCGGCCGAGTTGGGTCTCCCAACGCATAGAGTGCTGAATTTCAACTCTCCGATCAGTGACTTGATGAGAAGAATGGATTTGGATATGCTCGAAGAAGTAAGAGAAGAGGCAGCCATTAGGAATGCTGCTTATCAACAACGAACAGCTCTGTTCTACAACAAAAGGGTGAAGAAATGCGATTTGAAGGAGGGTGATTATGTGCTGAAGAAAGTCATTCAGAAACAGAATAAACTGGAAGCAAACTGGCATGGACCTTACCGAGTTACAGAGGTTGTTCGACCTGGAACCTACAGAATAGCAACTCTAGAAGGAGAAGAATTTCAGAATGCATGGAATGCTGAACACCTGCGAAAGTATTATCAGTAATGTAAAATGTAAAGTATTTCCTTCATTATGAATAAAACGAGGATGGTTCACCATTTTCTTTCTGTTGAAAGTTTTTCGGGGAATATTAGTGTTGAACACTACACTGCTTGATAACAGGAAGAAGACTACAGACTGCTCTACGGAGCCATGCTCTACGGAGCCATGCTCTACGGAGCGCTCTACGGAGCAAAAGTGCTATAAGTAGCCAACCTCCTTTGGTTAGGAGGATAAGCTCTACGGAGCGCTCTACGGAGCAAAAGTGCTATAAGTAGCCAACCTCCTTTGGTTAGGAGGATAAGCTCTACGGAGCGCTCTACGGAGCAAAAGTGCTATAAGTAGCCAACCTCCTTTGGTTAGGAGGATAAGCTCTACGGAGCGCTCTACGGAGCAAAAGTGCTATAAGTAGCCAACCTCCTTTGGTTAGGAGGATAAGCTCTACGGAGCGCTCTACGGAGCAAAAGTGCTATAAGTAGCCAACCTCCTTTGGTTAGGAGGACATGCTCCAAGGAGCCAAAAAGTTCGAAAGAACCCTACTACTCCTTTGATTAGGAGGTGTATACCAGCATGATCAACTACGGTTGGTAAGACTTTATATACTCTCGCATTACAGCTTATGTTGATCGGGAGGTAACATTATTACAAAAAGTTCTTTGAAGAACAAAATATTCCAAACTGTACCAAGTATGGTTGGTCGGGGATAAAAACCCACTAACTGTAGTTGGTCGACGAGGACAAAAGTATTGACCTTAGTTGGTCGGACACATGTTTATATTTTAAAATTGAACCAAGTATGGCTGGTCGGGGATAGAAACCCATCAACTGTGGTTGGTCGACAAACATTATTTATCCACCTTGGTTGGTTGGAAACAATTTTGAACAATTTATGCTTGTTATAAATTCTAAGTTGGTTGATGAACCATATAATTTGCAAACAGAAAAATAGCTATTGGCAAAACAGAAAATGAAATTCTTTCATTAAGATAAA
Source organism: Sambucus nigra (assembly GCA_949130495.1). Lineage (NCBI taxonomy): Eukaryota > Viridiplantae > Streptophyta > Magnoliopsida > Dipsacales > Adoxaceae > Sambucus > Sambucus nigra. Next base: position 543,273,899 of record OX422214.1, on the reverse strand, counting down.
AATGTATTACATGTTACATGTATGTGCTAACTATTACATTAAAGATTCCTACTCTATTGGTTTCTTTCCTTTATCCTTTGAGACAGGTTCCTCGCCAGCAGGAGGATCCTCTAGACAAAGAGGAGAATTAATAAAGTTCATGTCCTTCAGCATTCTGACATTCATTATTGTAGGAGTGTCCAACAGGTGCTCAGGACGAGATACTTCAACTTGAGAATGAAGGTTATAATCACCAAGATATTTAGAGATCAAACTCCGAGGAATGGAACGAGCAGGAATCCATGCCATATCCAATTTATAGGGAGGAACAGGCAAGTCTAGCAATCCAGGAGCATGATAATCCCATAAATAATGACCTCGTTCCAATTTTAATACACCCAGGGCGTTCAACCATCCCTGCTTATAACCTTCGTTGTTAGCATTTTCAATGCGAGCATCCAAATGATAAAGAGCTTCATTATAGCCTGCATTCCAGAACTCCCGAGGCTGTTTATGGAATTGGAAAGTTAATCTATCTACTTGCTCGAGAAAGTTCTTGATAAGAGCATCTTTATTATTCAGAGCAGACTTCATCGCGGCCAATTGATCCTCTAAAGATAAGTTTTTCTTAGACAAATCAGACAGAGCACGATCCTTAACATTCAGTTGGAATGCTTGAGTTTCCAGAGTAGATTGGGTGCGAGATTCTTCAACACTACGGCTAAGAACTCTTGATCGGCTCCGAGAAGCAACTGGAGAATTTTGCTCCTCGACGATTCTTCCTCGTCCCCGAGAACTCCTTCCTCGTCCCCGAGCAGTCACAGGAATAATAGACTTTTTCAAGTCATCCAACTCTTGCCTTAGTTTGGCGTTTTCAACCTCTAGAAACGAAAAACCTTCATCAGTAACTGGTACTAATGCAGTGGAAGAGGAGGAAACGGATTCATATTGAGCCAATCTTTTCTGCAGACTATTATTTTCTTGTTCCAGGATCTCGGCAATTTGTCGGCAGGCTTCAACTTCACCTTTTAGGGTCCTTTCCCTAATGTCATATGCAGCAATGATCTTTTTATGACCTGTATCAGAGGAAAGTTGTTGATATCTATTTTCATATTCCTCGTGTAATGAAGCCATCGATTCATTGTGCTGGCCTTGGAGATCCTCTAAGGAACAATGCAGCTCTTCAATCAAGTCATAATAAGCGACATTGTTAGCTACAGCTCGGTCGAGTAAATCTTTCAAGTACCGATAAGCCTCAGTCGCCTGTTCTGAAGCATCATGACCAAGAATGTCAGCAATTTCAGAAGAACTAAGGTTTGTATGACCAGCCCTATAGTATTGGTGACATTGCTGCATCAGCTCGGTATCATGAGAAGAGATTAGTTCCATTCTAGCAACAAACTAAAGACAAGAAAAAGACAACAATCAACAAAGAATCATCAATAACAGCGATGAGTAAAGAAGTATTTTATTAGATCATAAAAGGATTACATTGTTCGATTACAAATGATCAAAGATAGAAATGATACCGAACAACTTCACACCTTTTCCTTGTCTCCCAAGACTTTCTCGGGAGGCTGGGACGAGGAGCTCGGTTGCTCGGTGATGACAACAGCTTGATCGGCAGAAATCTTCTCGGCAGGAGGAGGCATAGAAGAAATATCCTCAATGACAGAGGGTTGAGAAGCAGAGATTGGGACATCCACAGCCATGGAAGATTCATCTGAAGCAGGTTCATCTTCTTCTTCTTCCACAATTGGTGGAGGAGGACCAGGGAGATGCCTTTGGAATAGCTCAGAATCGTCTTGGATTTTTAGCTCTTGTAGAGCAGCTACCCAACCATCATAGAAGTATTTCAACTCCCCATATTTGACTTGAGATGTCATAGCAGCAATCCCTTTATCCCATCCTTTCTCCCAACCAGCACTGAAATGTTTCCTAACTGCAACTTTTCTTTTCAACTTCTCCGAGGAGAGTTTGACATCCAATTGTTCTTTCTGGATTTTGATGTCTCGCAGGATAGACAGTTCTTCTTCTGCCTTCTTCAGTTGGTCATCGCACCTTTGCTGATTGACCTCTAAGCTTTTCACCTTCTCCTCCAAATTCTTGGAGGTTTCAGCCATCTTCATCTTGTCAGCCTCGGCTGCAGACAATTTTTTCTCCCAGACAGTTTTCTCCTCGACGTACTGCTGGCGAGATTCTTTCACAGATTGGGCTAAACCCAAGAGGGCATCGTCAACATCGGACGAGGAACTAGAAGCTTTAATAGCTTGATCTTTCTTCACGATGGTATTGAAACAGTTCACCAGCTGAAAGATAAGAAAAACAATAGAGTCAACACAAATATAAGAGTTCAGGAAAAAGAAAAGAAAGACCAAAGGTATGAGAAATTTACTGAAGAAAGATGGCGAGCAGCTAGGGATGTCAGTGTATCCCTAGGAATCTTTTCATCAACCCCGAGAACCTCAGGTATAACTGAGCTCGTTGAAGAACTCGGAAGAAGGATTTTTGAAACACTACTACCACCAGCGGGTAGAGAAGATGCAGTTCCAGCAAGATTAACCGAAGATGATTTCCTCAATCTCTTCAAAGGAGGGTCAGCAGCATCAACCAAGGAAGAAGTCTTGGTCGGAGATATTGTAATTACATCAGCTTTCTTGCTCGGGGCCACTGGGGGCTTCTCGGCAACTTTGGAGGAACTAACATCTACTTTTTTAGTCCCCTCTGGGACATCAATTTTGCCTTTCTTTGCTCCAACAGCAGAAGAAATTTCACCAAATAGAGCAGGAGGAGCTCTTTTCTTGCCCATTCTCTGAGATAGGGGAATATGAGAATCTGAAGATGAACTTTCTGGTGTTGAGGCTGGTTCAACAGGGCGAGCAGTATAAGAGGTTGTGTAGCTCTTATACTGCAGCAAATATGATGCAGACCTAATATGCTCGTCTGCAATAGTCTTGTGCAAATTCCAGATAAGTTTTAAATGCTTGATATTCACTTCCGACTCTTTTGGAGTTTTTCTTTTACTATCAACTGCAAATAAATACATAAATCTCAGTCATACATTTTGTCAAACATGATGAAAACGCAATTTCATAAGTAAAATAAAATGAAAAATAAACCTATCCCATTGCCGTATGGGGGGCATCTGGGACCGTTGTATACTTCATTCCCAGATAAAGGCGCGTGTTGCCAATTTTTTATGACCAACCCATGCTCAAAACAATCTCTATTTGAATCAGGGAGGTTAACTACAAGGGCTCTATTTAAAAACCTAGTTTTTAAATAATAAACATTATCTAAAGTGGCCCATTTATAGCAGTACATGATTTCTGGGATCCCTATACGAGTCCCATGAGTTAGATTTAACTTGTGCACCCCGTTAATTATTCTCCATGAATTGGGGGCTATTTTTGCAGGAACAAGATCAAAATATTGACAAAACTCAAGACATAATGGGTTTGGGGGAAAAGAAAAACCACATTCAGCAATGAAAAGACTGGGGAACCAATGTCCCTCAGCCAATCGAAAGTAATCTAAAGGCTCAGAAAGAACCTCTAGAATTACCCAAGAAGGAATGGAAAAGTCAGAACGAAATTTCTCAGCAGATTCAACAATATAAACCATATTGAATAAAAGAGATGCAGAAGAAAGGAAGAAGATCTTACAGAAAGAAAGGAGATATGTTGACAACGAACGGAAACAATGATGAACACACAAGAGAGAGGAAGAGAATAGAAAACTTGAATGCAGAAAAATGGAAAGTGTAGACGACGGTATGGTTACCAAAGGAGTTTAAATACTTTGCATTGGGAAGCGGCGAAAGAAATGATTACTAAAAAGAAACTACTGAACTTCCGGCGGCTAAAAAGACAAAAGTTGCACAAAGATCGAAGCGCTTATAAAAAAGGCGGAAACTGCGAAATGAGAAGGAAATTTGAATACAATGCTCCTAAAACCCAGGAAGGTCATTTAATATTACCATATACCGAGAAAGAATGTCCCATACTCCTCAAAGTTCGAAATATGAAACATTGGGGGCTTCTGTTGATACCAAAATTAATATGCTGATGTGGACGAATAGTATGAAGACACGTGTCGATCTACGTGGCACAATAACAGCGAGGAAGATCATTTACTGAACAACCATGGTTGGTACCGAGCAACGAGAATACACCGAGGAGCTCTATCATGCCGAGGAACTCCATCCGAGGAACTCCATCATGCCGAGATACTCTAAGCACTCCGAGGAACTCTTGATCAACGAGCAACTAAGGCGGTCCGAACTGCACCTCGGCCGTGTCATCAATTATCAGACGGACAACTGTTCAACTATTCATTAGATTCTTGACGCACACGCTGCATTAAATGTATTACCCATTCATATGTATATCATTTAATGTATTGGACCTTTCATGTACAGCCTTGAGGCTATAAATACCTTGTATCAATCCCATTCAAGGGGACCGGAATTTCTTGAGAAAACTTGTAATCAAGAATTCCACAAACACTCAGCAATAACATAACAGTGGACGTAGGCTTTATTCCTAGCCGAACCACTTTAAAAATCTTTGTCTTATTTATTTATCTGTTATTGAAAAATTAGAGCGATCTAGTTCAACAGCGGCATTTACCGCTTGGGCTACAATAGATGCAACCTCAGCGGCGTTCATCATGCCCTGAATTGGAGCGGGCTGGGGTTCGGGCGTTTCATCCCTGGGAACTCGTCGTGCACGTCGTGGAGGCATCTGAAATAAGAACAAAGTTTATAAGTTTGCTGTTTATAAACTTAAAATAGCTGAAGAACGAAGCATACACAAAAAGAGTACAACAGTCCTAAAATATAGGGCTCTATATCAAAGAGACGTAGCGAAAACATAACAAGCCGTCAGATCCTAAAGGACACTAGAACCTGATGCTCTGATACCACCTGTGACACCCCGACTAATTAAATACCGGGTAGCTACTCCTTTATTAAATTAATTCAAAGTGCCAAGTTGGCTCAGTTAATAGCATCACTGTCAAAAACATTTTTATTATTACTAACCACCTAGTATTTAAAAAGTAAGTTGCCAAATTTTAATATAAGTCTGATTAACATGCAACAAGTGTAGTAAAGAATAACAACACCATTCACCATACTGAAGTAAAACGAATAACCATCACATAGTGTAAATAAAGTCTGGAGGAAAACTCCTCACTACAATCCCATACTGAAATAAATAACCGAATGCTGAAACAATACAAATCAAAGTCTGAAAACTGTAATGTAAAAGATGTCTCTAATAGAAATGGGCAACATGCCCTACAACTGATAGATAGTGACTCTGGAATCCAAAAGATAGAAGCGTCTACAAGCAAATCCCTGTAGCTTCCACAAACAGCTACAGCTCCTCACCTGAATGAGAATCCTATGCTTGGTGTCCCTGTGGATGGGCACCTAAAATGGTTTTACAAGAAAAAGATTTGAAAAGCAAACGGGTCAGAGCCCGAATGTGGAGTTATATTTTAAAAACCTGCAAGTGCTTTAAAAACATTTAAAACATTAAATGCAAAGTACATGTTAGGACGTGCACTCACATGATATTCTCACCTCTCGTCTAACTGTGCACTCCTAACGTAAGTACCCATCTAGAGTGATACAAACTACTAGCTAAGTGACAACATATCTAGCTAGACTATCATAGGTCCTACCCTTATTACTCGGTTCTCTTAACATAACAACGCTCGTAATTAAGTAGGGGTTTAACGTAACTCAGATGCTCAATATGCAATTTATAACACTATCAGTTAACTTGCTATATTTCTCGAAGCAATACCGTAATTATACTCACAACATTAACATGAAGGTTCCCATTAATTAAGTGTATATTATTCACCTCATAAATATACAATATAAGCACCCCGAGAACTAAGCTGCGGTGCACACATACTCTGCTATCCATCCCGGTACATCACGTACATAAGGATCACATATTCCGAATCTCTCAGGAATAGTTCAGATAACACAAATCACAAATAGTGGAGGCAAACACAGTCACATCACATAGGTCACGCACATACCTACGCTCCTACGATCAGCGGACTTATTAATATCCCAATAAGTCTTTCTATGACCTATGTTCATCAAGGTAACCAGTCTAAATTCGGGCAACACAAGGATTAGAGGGCCCTAAGCGAACGTAAACCTCCCGTGATAGCAAGTATGGTAGGTATGTCATACACACAATTCATATACAAATACTAAGTTAACACACGTCTTAGTAATCCCATAGTTTAATTGTAATACATATCGCATTCTCGTACTAACTTATAATTATCACAATTTATACTATTCCGGTTTGTAATTATACGTGCCATAATTCATCCTCACGTCGTAGTAGACACTCACGTCTCAACCCAAATGGTTCATTGAATTAAATCTCTCGTATATAAATTTACTCCTCGTAATAACCCAAAGGTCACAAATCTATCCTTACATCATCAAAGGAAGGTTATCTATCTCCTCGAACAAGTTTACGGAACTCCAAAAATCAAAACAGTCCAAAAAGGACCAAACTGTCAACTCATTAGAAGTCTCGTTCGAACGAGACTGTTCGAACGAGATTCCTCTGTCAACTCGTTAGAAGTCTCGTTCGAACGAGGCTGTTCGAACGAGATTCCAGTTCGTTCGAACGAACTGTACCTTCTAACGATATCTCGTTCAAACGAGATATCGAACGAAATCCCTTCTCGTTAGCAGCGACTGGTCAACTCGTTAGAAGCTCGTTCGAACGAGTTCGTTCGAACGACCTGGGGATTGCTTCTAACGACTGACCAGTTTCGGCCCAGATTTTTCCCCAATTCGTTTTCATCCATTTTTATCACTTATAATCTCCTCCAAAGTTCATCCCAACAACGTTTTAGGGTCTCTAATTCATCCTAAACATATTCAAGTCATCTCCTAACATGTTTTCAAGGATTAAATCTCTCTAACATCAATCAAAATATAAATCTCTACACTTTTCCCCCAATTATTTCAAGAACATGAACCCTAACTTTTTGAATCATGAATTAACCCAATAAAATCCGTTTTAAAATTTACCCAATCATAAATATCATCAGTAGGAACATCTACCTATCATTCTACATGCAAATCCTCCTCAAGATTTCAAGTTCTAAGTTCAATTATCATGGATTTTCATTATCTTTCAAGAACAATTGATATTCTTCAATTTCTAACATGGAAAAGACATTCTCTGAAATTAAATGGAATAAAGTCACTTGCCTTGGTTCGATTTCTGATTTTGGTGTAGGTTTGATGGAGTTTTTCTGCAGAATTTCCTCTCTTCCAAGCTCCTTCTTCAATAGTGGCTTAAGGTGGCTAGGGTTTGTTTTGGGGAACTTGGAAACCTAATTGATAACCTCCGTAGCTTAAAGGGTTAAAGTGGGTTGGATAGTGGGTTTAGTGGGTCAATAATTAATCAGATTAAGACTCCTAATTTTCGTCACTTTTGATTCCTCAAAATGTAAAATTACCAAAATACCCTTTAAGTTGCCGGTATGGCCTAAAAATACCCCGGGACCCAAACTACACCCCCGGCTAGTGTTTTATGACTATCTCGACCCTTCTGGACGCGTTGGCGCACTCAAAACGACCATACGGATTATAGATTTTAAATTCACTTTTATAATTCAAATATTTCACCGTGACGCGGCGGTCCCACGCGTCTCAACAAAATTTCTAAAATGCCGTATATAAATCTCACGACAACTTTTATAATACCAAATTCATATATCAAAACATGTATGTACATAATAAAATACCAACTCGCATCTCGTTAGTATTTATAACCCGGATTAATTTCCAATTAATACGCATTTAATTAATTAATCCCAATTAATCCCAAAAATAAATATAGCCAAAAGTACGGGGTATTACACCTTTCAATATAACCCAGATTCCACGGAGATCTTGCTTAAGAAATCGGTCAAGACCTTTCTCAATCTCTTTTGAAAATATTTAGGAGATTGAAAACCCTCCAAGTGCGAATCCAACTAGGTCAGGTTAAGTTTTGTAAAAACAGAAACTATAAAACATTTTTCAAACCAAAACAGAAATGATTTTCTTAAACCAAGTTGAAAATATGCAGATCTAGTGAAAAATATAACATGCAGAGTCAGATCTAATATTTCTATGGAGAAAGAAACTAGATCGTTGATCTAACGTTTAAGTTGTGTAGAAGATCAGAAATCACGAGGTTTCAGCAACCAAATGAACAAACCACTCTTTCTCTCTCTCTCTCTCTCAAACACTCAGGTTGTGTTTGGGGGTAGGGTTTATTCGAGGGTTTGTTTCAGAGACGAAGTGTTTAGGGTTAGGGTTTGATTTTTGGCTAACTGTTTCCCTTTCTCTCTCTTCTCTCTATTCTTTTCTCTCTTCTCACTTCTCTCTTCTCACTCTTATTTTTTTCTCTCTGGAAGACGAATGACAAAAAGTTCTCTAAGGCAGAGAAGGGAAGGGTATATATAGTGCCTAGGGAAGGTTATGGATGATCGAGGCAAATCAAAGGCTGAGATCAAGTCTTCGAGGGTTTTGACTTGATCCAATGGTTATAGAAAAGCGGTGGCTTAAAAGCATAGTGATTGGTTCATATGTATGCACTGGGATTAACCAAGAACGCATGCAGGCCCTTGATAAGAAATGATCCAACGATCAACAATAATGCATCCAGCCCTCTCACATAAGAAGCACAAATACATAAGCCCAGAGGATGACAAGTGTTGGCTGTTAATAGGTTCTCTCACGCGCGTCAAAGTAATTACAAAACCTCACCCTGAAGTCTCTAGCGCTTTGAGATTGTACCCAACCAAACAATGCAGTGAAAAAAGAAGTTCCCAAAATATTATATTAACCCCAAAAACTTTATAAACCAATTTTATTAATAAAAACATTTATTCAAAAATGTTTAAAAAATATTAAAAAGGTTTAAAATATATTTAAAAATTCCCAAAAAATTATTAAAGCTCCAATTAAAGGAGAATTAAACACACACTCAATTTTAAGCAATATTAACACATGTATGCACTTCTAATTGTGTGTAGTGTGATTCATTTAGTATCTTCATAGATCATTGAAGGGGATTAGAGATATAGGTTCTGAGGCTTTTTGGATTCTAGGATAGACTACAAATTTTGTCAATATTTCCAAATTAGTTGAGCACTTATACAATGTAGACTTAAGCAAGTCAAAGGTATAAGGTGCTTCAAATATTCCCTCACGTGAGGGTGTGATTTTGTTATAACGGTCTCCCATGTGCCATGTGAGCCTCACGTGCACTGTTCCACGCGTCTCCCAAACCACGCGCTGCGATGATGTCACCCTAGGCCTATGAGCCGAGGTCGAGGGCAAAGTTCCTTCCGGTAGTGAGTCTGGCCTAATTTAGGCCTCGTACTGTCGTACCCTCGGAGGGTCGTCCGGAGCCCTATGAAGGGTCGGCCCCCTGAGGGGTCGTCTGGAACATGATGAAGGGTCGGCCCCTTGAGGGGTCGTCTGGAACATGATGAAGGGTCGGCCCCCTGAGGGGTCGTCTGGAACATGATGAAGGGTCGGCCCCTTGAGGGGTCGTCTGGAACATGATGAAGGGTCGGCACCCTGAGGTGTCGTCTGGAACATGATGAAGGGTCGGCCCCCTGAGGGGTCGCCTGGTTGGAGGGTATATCTGGGTATATCAAAGGCTATTAAATAAAAAATTTTATTTATCTCCAAATCAATTAAAGTCAATTAATTAAAACACGGGGTGTTACATCCTTCCCCACTAACAAAAAATTTTATCCTCGTAATTAGACGAAGCATACACATCAATGCGTAAATCTCATAAAAGAAAATAAGGCTCACATATGCCTACTCGTAGAAAGCCATAATTGGGCCCCCATACACTTAATTCTACGTTCCCCTACCCCATAAATAATAAAATAATATATATATATATATATATATATATATATATATATATATATATATATATAGACACACACACACACACACTCACATAGACACACATAACTACGAAAGTAACGGTGTACCACGCGCTCTCGCAAATCACCACTTGATTTTATTTTCGATAATCTTCGCAACACATAAATCCTTAAATCAAATCACATCGTTGCATCGATATAAGACATACCCAAAATTTATACTAATGATCTTCCAAATAAATATTGCCTCCAAAATCAACACTAAGGATCCTCACATCAAGCTTACTAATTCCAAACTCAATGCCTACAACGTCCTTAACACAAAATGATATGTTTCCAAGAAACACATCTAACACGTAAGCTAGACCCTCGACTATAAGGGATACAAATCAATAAAGGGAATCAAAGATCGATAACACGGAAGCTAAGTGGACTCACAACCTACGAGACATAAGACCATGTTCTCATACCATCAGTCACACCCCGCCTAATTTTGGCATCAAATACCACCAAAATCAAGTCGGGCGTGAGTAAATAAAATCCCATTCTTATCATGAAACAGATATGAGACATATAAAATTAATCCACAAGATAAATGATAATCAATCCCAAAAGATAAACCATCCAACTAAGCGATAAAATATCCATTTCCATGATAAATTCCAAATAAATCTAATCTCCAATAATGATTAAATGAAATCTGAATAATAATCCGACTGAATAATCCAACTGAAATTATCTAAACAACTTTGGAACCAAATGGCCCAATAAAATCCAAATGAAGTCTCATAATTAAATACGACTGAAAATAAAGTCTAACTAAATAAAACAATAAAACGAATAACTCCAGCTGCACCTCCAAACGATAACTCCGATGATCCTATGCAGCTTCTCCAAAAACTTATCCTGAAAAGTTAGTTAACGCACGTGGTTAGAGCCCTGAGCATGAATACACAATACTCCCCTCAAATAGGATCCTTGAATCCAGACAGTAGCATTATACGCAATAAATATCACAATAGAGTATTTAAATTAAACGTGATAAATGTAAATCACTAACTACCCGTAGAGATCCCCATTTATAAAGGCAGACCAATATGATTTTTAAATTTCCAAGTCCCACGATGTTAATTTAATTAAACTAAGCGGCTTTTATTATTGTTCTCACTTTTTATTATGACGGTCCTCCCGTCCCGGGTGGTAATACACCAAAGTGTCACACTTCCCCTTTTCAAATGGTCTCCGATCCGTTTAAACTGTCGACCCCGCCCCATGACAAGGTTTCACACACGAAACGACACGACATGAATCGTCCTCTGACCCGTTTAAACTGTTGGCCCCGACACATTATATCCCCACAAATTTTAATACCCATTTTTATCTTAGGCATTAATTCATAATTTCTCGATTTCACAATTTATAAAATACCCCACCCGTTTAATCGATGTGAGATCCTCAAAATACCCATTAGTACCATACCTAAGGGTCCCTAAGTTATCAATACGTCCTACCCTATGTATATGATGAGTTTCTGGCATAAACCTTGACCTAGTCTCATGCCTAGGCTAGCGCAACGACGATAAAGTAACAAAAATCAACCCACCCCAATATGATGAAAATCGCGATAATCTACCCTCACTAGTCCCATACCTAGAGTTGAAAATCATCAAAAGGCATACCCACTAGTCTCACACCTAGAAGGCATCCTAAAATATTAACCTGTCGTCACAATTGCCATTTAAATAATCCCAACAAGATACATAATCATACATAAATAAATCAACATGTAAAACTACACATGATAGTCCAATTCAATTAGATCTTAATTAAATTTTCACATCGTCATAAACACCCAATTAATATTATTTAATTATTTTAAATTAAATGCACCGAGATTTCATAATTTATACATCAAAGTCCAATTTCATTATCTCTACATAATTTAGTGAGTAATACGTCTCCAAATTCATTCAGTTCAAAACTAGGGTCTTTCTACATGCAACCTACGCCAATAAAACCAAAATCCACCCATAAATCATACACACCCAAGGGTTATGAATATTAATCATATTAAACGGTTTCATAAAAACAACCCCAAGTTTTCTATGCCCACTTTCTGTAATTAGATTGCTAATTGATTTTAGGAAAACATTAAAGTTAGGTTTAGGCAATAATTAAAACGCATAAAGTAAAGGATATGGCTAGATGAAGCACCAATTGAACTCCCCAAGTTTTCTATGTCCACTTTCTCTGAATAGACTGTTGAACTCCTATAGATGAAGCACCGATTGAATCTTCAAAACTTGTTAAAGTAGGGCTAGGGGTTAAAGATGAGAGAAATAGGTTTGGGAAAAGCTTTCAGGAGAAATTTTAAGAGAAAAGTGATTTTTGAAGTCCCATCCCCGTAACAGTTTAGTATATAAAGGGTTTGAGAGTTAAAACAAGATTAGGAGTCTAGCGAAGCCACAACCTCAGCTTCGTTCGAACAAAGTACTATGTCGTTCGAATGAGATGCCATTTCGTTCGAACGACATACGTTGTCGTTCGAACGACCCACATCCAAAAAATAGAATCTTTTAAAATCCTTTTTTTGTAAACTATAATTATTCTAAAAAATGTACCTGCCAGTTAAATGAATAAAATCCTTATAACCTTTCTTATAAAAGACTCGAATTTATTCCCAATTGAAAAATTTACTAATAAAACCAAGTTAAATTCTGAAAGGCTATTAAATCCAAAATTTTATTTATCTCTATATTAATTAAAGTCAATTAATTAAAACACGGGGTATTACAATCGACAGCGTGTCTAGGGTCACCTATCGATTATCAAGGTTGGGAGTATGCTGATTGGCAATTCCCTACCCTATATAAGTAGGGCATGAGCTCACTCTTAAGGCACACCTTAGATCCATAAATATCTATGATCTCAGCAACATTCTCTTGATATCAACGAAGTCTCCTTGTGTAAAATTCCTTTCCATCTTTCATTCTTATGATTTTCATACCCAATTTAGCAAAATCTCCTTCTCTCTCATCGAACCTTCATTACAACAATCAAGGGATCTCATCAAGGGTCAATATCAAGCCTTAATTCTCCAACGAAGGTCCAAACATCCAACTCTCTTTTTAAATTTCTTTATTTTCCAGTTTGTTACATAAATTATAAATCTAGCTATTTCTTTAGTTTATACACATTAACATATCAACCTTTATTAGTTATATTTCACCTACTTCATTTTCTATAAAAAAAAATGAAAAAAAAGAAGGGTTACACCTGTAAATTCTGATGGGATTCTTCATCATATTTTCTCAAAACTAAAATACCTTTTCTACACATACACATATAATAAACTATTGTTTGAATTTATGGGATAAACCCCACCTTTGCGCTTCATGCAAATTCCATATATTATTTGTATATATCATACTTGTGATTCATACTCACATCTTATCTAACAAATATTGTTGTTCCACGTTAACGATCAATAGATCGATAAACGTGCACATCATACATTCTAATTATTATTTTGGGAACATTCCATAGGATGAACTCACTATATATTTTCCATGATATGAGTCGAGAAATTTCGATCTCCATTTATATATACATGCACACACACTTCACGGAGAAATTAAGGAAAATGATGACATAAGCCCACAAGAGACCAAAAGGGTGGGATTGTTTCCTAACACCTTCCCATTTCGTAACTTAGCCCCTGAACATCTGAACTATAGGTTTCATCAGCATAAGTTTTTCTTTGATGTCGCTCTCTCAAAGCGACGACATGTTCTTTTGCCTGTTTTGTGCAAAATAGGCTAGCGAATCCATATCTTTACATCACCCCACATCGACGATGGTCGAAGAGCTTCTTAAAAAAGGATTTGAGATCTTCTCTCCCTCTTCGAGTGTGTGTGCGTGAGAGATGGGAACCTCCCGAGATGCGCAAGAGATAGGGAAATAGCCTAAAAGAGGGATGGCCATAGTGGGGCTGTCTTTTTAAATACTTCAATGGAGATATTGAGAGCGTATTTGTTATCAGGGTTGAACTTTGATATTTCTTCTTTAGAAAAGGAGAGGAGTCTGGAAGAGGTTAGGAATCCAACCACATTCATGGCTTCTTCAGGAGTAGTAGAGGGAAAAACTATGGGTCTAGTGAGGAGTTTTATCAAGGCATTACGATGTAGTTGAGAGGACATAAAACGTCCCCATAAGGTTATATTGGCTTGGTTATTCTTGAGTTGATCGAGGACTTTAATTTCTTCAATGGTCATTTCTGACATTGGAAGTTCTTCGGCCACTACCATTCCTTTGTTTGTTATGGTTGCATGAGGAAGAAAATCTTTGGGATACTGCCCTGGTTGGGTCATGTGGTTAACCGGGGGGGTGGGGGGGGGAGAATATAAACCCTGTGGCTTTATCTATCTCAAGATGCATGAACACTTTATTGATTTCCCCCCAATAAATCCTCAAAGGAGATCATTCCACACAAGTTGGTAACTGGACTAGCCTCTTCATGAATCGGTTCATCATCTGAGTAGTTAAAGTCATCCCCCCATTTAGTGGAGACTATCTCTTCTTTCTAAGAGTAGGTAATATACTCAACAACCTCAATGGCTTCATCGTATAAGTCTTCCCACTAATTGGGGAAATGCAGGAGTGAAGGGACCAATCGTCCCTAAAGTTTCAAATCAGTGAGTAACTCAGAGATGCTATAGATTTCTTTCATCTGGCAAAACATATTGGCCATAATCTGTACCACATCATTTATACTAACTTCTTACAAAAAGCACTATCCATTCGTCTGATTCTTGAGCTCAATTACAAGCTTCCATGAACAAGCTGTTGAATTTTTTATAATTGATGGACATCTCAGTGGGAAATTTCACCCCAAAACTCTAAGAGTTGGTTCAAGACAGTCAGTATCTCCATGCCTCCCCCTCGGATCGAGTGCGGAAGGTAATGCAGGCCCTTATAAGGAGTGACAAAGCTTAATTGACGAATCATGTAGGGTGTAGGATAAAAGGTGGTCAAATCTTGAGAGGTTTATGTGAGAATGTGAGAATTATGGGTGCTTTGTTGGGCACGCTTTGAGTAGATGGATCAAACTCTAGGTTACTTTCTAGAAAGATGGCATTTGTATGTACTGGAAGTGGGTTGTGAGTGATATTGGATTATCATTAGCTGGTGGGACAACGATACCCCAGTCAATCAATCCTTGGATTATATTTTTTAGCTAAAAGCATTAGTCGGTGGTATTACCCGCGGATTGGTGAAGGTTATAGAGAGCATCGGGCTTGAAGTTTTTAGGGAGAGGATTTGGTAATGATTAAGGTTCAAATGGTTTGATGAGATTTTGGCTTAACAGGTCCTTTTAAACCTTGGATAGGGTAACATAGAGTTCGGTGTACTTTTTCCTCTAGGATTGGGGCAACTTTCTGGTGCCCAGAAGGTAGCGGGTTAGGATATATTATTGATGGTTAAGACTGTAGCACTAACAGGCTTCTTATACTTTGGGGGTATGAACCGTCCAATCACCTTCTTCGGTTCAGATTCTACTTTAGTGACACCTTTTTCTACTTCCACACCAGCCTCTCAGTGGACTTGAAAATATGGGTATACTATCCTCTCATAATTTCTTGGATATGGGGTAAGAAATTATTCTTCAGAATGCTAACTTTATTCTCCTTGGAGGGCCTATTGGTTATAGTGATAGCTTTCTCTCTCCACTTTTCGATAAAGCTACTAATTGATTCCCCAATATTTTATTTGAGCAACTCTAGGTCTCGGCGCATGACCTATAATTCTTCATTGTACTTCTACTGATACATGAACCATCAGAGGGTAGTTTCTTTCAAGGACTATTGAAATATTTGGGCCATTATCTCTTTGAAGGCACTAGGAAGGGCTATGTCTCGGTGATAGCTTCAGAAGTGCACAATTGGGGGCCTGCTACCTCTGAACCTCTCGATGTATGGCATCTTTAACTTCCATAGAAATCCATCTTTGGGATAAGGAGACATGTGGGTATAATCCATGTAGTTATCGGATATCTTAACTTTGTGGAACTTCTTTAACAGCATTTTGAGGTCTTCCTTGACCTTGTTCAGTTCCTCTTCTTTGGGATCCATGGGTACTGGAAGGTTAGCCCTTGACTGGGTGGGGTTTGAAATCGGGAGCTAAGCTGGTGGTGTTCCATTTATAGGTGGGGCACACATAACATGTTGGTACTCTATTTGTACCTAGACAGGCTCAAAAGCTAGTGGACCCATAACACGAGGAAAGAGGTCATCATATTCTTCGAAAATTTGGGCCCAATGTCGTTGCATTTCGTGGACCTCAATTTGAAGGCTATCAATATTGGCACAGAATTAGGATAGGATGGCCATCAAATCTAGATGAGCATTCGGTGTTTAGTTAGTGTTCTTCATGAAGAGCTCATGAAGGTAGATTCCAAACTTGGACGAAGTAGCAAAAGAAGCGATGGAGCTTCAGGGAAGTTTAATAGATGATCGAAGCCAATAGGGAACACGACCAAATCAAGTATAAATCGACCTGAGAGGGAAAATGGGTTGAATTTATTTTTTTGAAAGAAGGAGGGAGAGTTTTTTTTCAGTATTTTGGAAGGAGGGAGAAAAATGTTTTTGTATTATGGTTCTAAAAAGAGACGAAAAAGAAGAGGAATCTCACCATGATTATTATTAGTATCATTAGGTTTTCACTTATATTAGGTTTTCCTAAATGCAAGAAGAAAATGTTGGATACGACCCAAGCCTAGGAAAATAGGGTTTAAAAATGTAACACACAGTTTGACTTGTTTCTAGGCTCACGGACAGGGTCCTATTTTGAAAAAAAGTGAAATAGCACGAAAATTCAGGCGATATGTCGACCCAAAATTTGTTAAAGTTTCTTATGGTAACTGGAATACTAAATATGAGTGTCCTAGGTTTGATGGCTATATGGGGTGTATGCACTTCTTAGGCTAGTGTAAGGGTTCCCCCATTTGGCATGACTTCCACGATATACCTCTTGCCTATAAGGGCAATCATTCATCGGTATGTGTGGACAAGCCATTTGATAAACTTGAATGTATGTGAATTTCTTAACAATATACCTCATGGGGACAGTACGTGTGAGAGAAAATTTGATAGATTCAATGTAAGTGAACGAGTTACCTACTATATTCCTCTCTTCATGAGTTCGATCAAGCGATACGATGCCGGGGGGGGGGGGACTGTTCGATATACATCAAAGGTACGAGGCAAATAGAAGGTGAGAGTCATATCTCTTAGGTTAAGTGTGCCCCGTAGGACCAACACCCTTCACAAAGAGAGCCTCAAATACGGGACCAAATTTTGGTCAATATTGCCATGCTCTTGGTTATGTAGTGTGCGAAAATGCATGAGTATTAATTAATATATTATGGAGAGAGAGAATTTATTTTATTTGCATGATGAACAAAGGGAGTATTACACTAATGAGGGAGAATATACAAGTATCATGAAAATTAAATATAACATGAATCATAGAGACTATACTACGCATGGTGATGGGGATATATACATGTGAGTGAGTGACATGTGAATATTTACAAGTGAGTGTGTAGTTAGTGAGCCAATACGTGGATTAAATACAAGTGGTGCGTAAGATGTATAAGTGAGCATGGACATTTATACAAGTATGAGAAGTGTGGATGTGTTCTAGTGAAGCCTAAGCATGGGTAATCAATATGATGTGTGGAGCATGTGACTAGACATGAAACTATATACAAGTGTAAGCTTGTGAAGTGGACATGGAGGGAATATACAAGTGTGTAAAATGTATAAATGAGTGAAAATTGATATATACATGGGAAGGGAGAATGATAGATATAAACATGAGGCAGTTGTATACAAAAAGTAAATAGATGAGTAAAGGGAACATATAGGTATGAACATATTCACATATGTAAAAATGTTAACATCCATGTAAAATTAGAGTCTAGTCCTCTTCGAATGCACTTCCCCAACGGAGTTTCCACTATGGACATCCTGGGCCTTCCCTTATGGATTCCCTTCTGCGTGAGCATGGGGTTGTTCCCTTTGTTAGGGTGCTTGGCCGTCGTCAATGTGGGGGATAATGTGTAGGGATAGTGGCTCTAGCCTATTTTGCAAAAAATAGGTATAATAAATGTCATCACCTAGAGAGAATGACATTAAGGATAATATCGATGCTTGCGAAACCAAGTAGTTGAAAGATCTGGGGACTAAGTTACAAAATGGGAGGGTGTTAGTTAGCCGTTCTTCCTTTTCGTTCTCTCATGGGCATGTGTTAATCTTCTCCTATTAGACTCTGTGAGGTGTGTTTTCATATGCATAATATAGGTGAATAATGGAATCATTCAACTCGTGTCATGGAGAAGGACCGAGTGAATTCATCCTTAGGAGTGTTCTCAAAAATAATAATTCAAAATATAATATGAGTGTTTGTTGGATCACAAGTCTCTATGGAAGGGCAAATGTATATGTCGAACGAAACACAAGCTTGTAAGAATATGAGATTCATAAAGAATAAATATATATTATAGGAGGGAAACATATAAACATGCATAAAGGAGGACTCAAATATCGGGATTAACCCAAGATGTCTACGTAGCCTAGGGGGGCAGCAAAGTCCAAGTAGTTCAAAGATAGCATAGGGTGGGCTTCAATTCGTAAATCCAAACGACGATTTCCTTATGTGCGTGTGTAGAGAAAAAATTGTTTTAAGAGTTAGAATGTGAAGTGAGAATCCTTGTTTTGAAATTTATAGATAAACCTTATTTTTTTTAATGAAACTAGAGTATGTGCAGATACTGCTAATAAAGGTTTGGGATTAACATATGCGATGTAATGAAACAAAATGCTAAAGTAGAATTAAATCAAATAATACTAAAATGAGAGAATTAAAGAAAAAGATGTAGACTTGGAACTCCTTGTGAACGCTTGATGTTAATCTTAGGTGTAGATATATTGATCTTACAATGGTATGAAAGTGGTGGTGAGAGGTGGGGGAATTTACCAAGTGAGGTAAGAAAATGATGGAATGGAATGTGGGAAAATGGGGAACAACTTTAAATTTGAGAGAATGTTATCTGAATTCCCGCGACGGGTGTTCAGGGGGTGTGGGGTGTTTTGAGTGTTTCTTTCAAGCTGAGATCATAGCCTCTATTTATAGGGCCAAGGGGAGTTTCGATCGGCAAGAGTCTGGTCCTGTCTATTAGCATAGAACCCCAGGAACTAGGGGAGCACAACGGAACTGGGAATACCGATAAACCTAAACGAACCGGTTGTATTGGGTTTGGTTGGTTTGTTTTTTCAGACTATTGGATCGGTTCCGGTTCCAAAAAACTAAAATCGGTGTTTTCGGTTCGATTCTCAGTTCCACTGTAAATCCAACCCAAACCGATCCGCTACCCAAATCGATCCGAACTGATATATATTTTATAAAATAAATAAATATATATGTATATAACACTTGTAGTTTATATTTTTGGGATTACTTGAGTTTCTAACTTATGTTATTAGGGATCAAAATTAATTTTGACCTTAAAAAATTATTTTTGGAATGCATTAATCTTAAGATTTCGCTAAGTTTGAAATATGAATTTGGAACCGAAAACCTATCCAAACCAATCCAGGAACCGTTGGTTCGGTTCTACACAACTGTCGGTTCGGTTTCGGTTCCAAAAATTTGGAACCCACCCATTCCAGTTCTATTCCCCAATTAGTATCAAAACCGAGCCAAATCGAACAGTGTGCACCCCTATCAGGAACACTGCCGATAGGTAGGGTCCCTAGGGTGTCATTTAGTAGTCTAAAATAGGTTTTTTTAGAAAAATGGTCGTAAAATGCAAACCATAAGTCAGAACCACTCACGAGATGGGCCGTTGTAAAGGGTATTCAGATCCCTTTAAGAATTCGTTTCACCACTCCCAGGTCCAAAGTTGACCAAGGTTAAACAGGGTCTTGAAGCTCTCGTTGGTCACTACATAAGAACCTTTTGGAGGAAAATGAATCGTTAATCTGAACTGTAACGTCAATTTGTGCACGGGATGGACCGTTGGAAAGGGTGTTCAGTGCCTTTCTATATTTCATTCAGTTTTATTCAATTCGGAGAGTTGACCAAGGTAAAATGGGCCCCTAATCTGTTCGGTGACCCTTCGGAGTAAAATTGGTCGTTCGTCCGTACCGTAAGGATGATTCGCACGCGGACGGACCATTAGGATTAAGATCCCTTCGAAGATTCATCTAGCTTAGCTCATACTGGATAGTTGATCGGAGTTAAATGGTGTCACATCCCGAATAGTCAATAGTGGTTAAGGGCTAGTTTGAAAGGTTAAATGGAAAAAAAATAAAAGTATAATTAAATAGCGGAAATAAAATAATACTGATCCCAATAATGCTATATAATAATAGTAGTACACTCGACATTGGATAAGGCATCGAAATACATTATTCAGTACACGCATTCTAAATAGAGGCGCCATATTTTATTTACATACTTAATGAAAGGAAATAAAAACAAAAGAAAATTGAAAAGTACGACAAGTGCCTTGGTACAACATCAATTACATCCACTTATAAGTAGTAGCATATGAAATTATGATAAGGTTTTCAATGTTTAGACTGATTTTTCATGAATATATATTTTCTAGAGTAACACAAGGTGATGCATTAGAATTGTGAGGGGTCGAGGAGATGTTGCCTACTTTATTGCCTGAGTCCATCTAGAATTTCAAAAAACGTAAGCAAAATTTTCAAGTAGATAATTCTCATTCTATAGTGGGAGTCTCCACCAAAGAAAGATTAATTTAGTTAATCCAATGCTTAACATACAAAGAAGGAAGATAAAGATTAACCGAAGGAGTTTCCTCGAAGATCCTCCATAGACGTGACTCGAAGAATCTAGCTCGGAGATCAAAGACTCTCGAATGATGATAGTTTGTAATATGAAACAAAATGTATTTTATTATTTAATTTATCTTGCGCTATATCGTGAGAGAGGTTGTTCGGTACCCACGAGGGACCATGCCTAGCAGGGCATGGGAGAGCTAACATGATATATTAAACAACCTCCTCACGAGAACCTCATAGGGACATGGTTTGTAGGATTGGGAGAAGGCAACGTTGGGAATATAATAACCAACCCTCTTGGTACACTTGGGAAAAACTTCATCCAATATATGTGGTTGCTCGAGATACATACACCGAGCTACCATAACTTCTACTCACTCGAGGGAACCTCCTCGAGGTACCTCAACCTTACAGCCTTGGCCTAATGATAGTTTTTATCCAACAAACAGAAGACTAAACACTCGAGCTACTTATCAGCCGAGAAACCTCAAACCAAAAACCATTCATCTGACAGATGTGACCAAAATCCTAGTGGGGTCATCGTTCACCCACTTTCTGACATCGTAACATCTGGCATTTAGGGACTCAAAATTACAGCACTCAAGTGGGTTTATCCTTAGGATGACAGGAATAGTATACCAAATTTGAATTCTTACTTGTTCTAAGATAAGCCTCTAAGATGCCACATCACATCCCTCATTAATGCCCACCATACTTCTAACTAGTTAAGCAGTTTCGGGCTAAATTATAAGATCCCATGCATTTAATGCAATATCTCCCACATTAATTGGGGGGGGGGGGGGTACTTGTGCATTTAGTGTTATTAATCACATTGAATACCAACAAGGTTCCTCGAGTAACCTGCTATCCATATAAATACACCAACCAAATAGTTTACGACCACGACATTCTGAACCTAGAATTATTGCCCGATTTCCTTCATACACGAGAGCTCCTGTGAGGACATTCTCCCACACCCATTTAATACCCGTATCATTGAGCATTAACTGGCTTGAAGTTCCTACCTTGACTTTATTGCGTCTAGAGTTCTTGCTCTTTCTCCCTACGATCAAGTCACCTACTGGTTCCATCTATTTATTATACTTGTAGTGTATTCACGGTGTAGAAATATAATTCACTACAAGTCTGAATATTGAACCTCATTGTTCCTTTTTACCTTCATTTATTGTCATTATTAAATACTATCTTGAGCATTAATACCGATCTTGATAAGGGTTTACGCCTCACTTGATCCTAATTGTATCCCAAGAACCCACATCTTACATATTATATACAATTTAAAACATAATTTATGATGAGTTAGTATAAGAAGTTCAATATGAAAGTGGATTCAATGTCAGAAGAAGATAACATTTTACTAGAATGATATTACTAAAAAAATCAAAATATCTGGCTAAAACTAGTAAAGGTTAGGAATGGTTTCTAAACAAATAACCCATTATAATCCGTTTAGAGGCTTTAGGGTAATAGCCATACATATAACAAAATCAATCCAAATAAATTGGAGATAATCAATCCAAATAAATGGAGATAAAATTAATCATGTTAAGTCATTTACAGACTTTCCATAGGGCCACAATAAGTATGCCCTTAATCATTTGAGTCCTATAGGCCAAATAATGCTAACGTGGGTATATTGAAAGGTTATTCCCTGATCTTACTATATGCTATAATAGAACCGGGTAAAATTGCATCATATGAAATAATATGATTGCATAATATCAATATAAAAAACTGAATCAATTATACATAAACAATTGAAATATTCAAATGATTTCATCAATGAGAATATGATATACTGGGTCTATCACATAATGATATTAACAAAAGGCGTAATCAATAGCATTGTGTGAAAATAATATTGAATAAGAAACCACCTACATGTTTAGGGTTTTCAAAAAAGTTATGTTGAGTTTTTTTAGGTCAAGGTTAAAGTCCGTGTGATTCTGACAAAGAGACATGTATTTATATTAAGAATAAGGTTCGTAGAATGTTAAAAGTGCGGTAAAAGATATGAAATTGCATAGTAAATAAATGTCGGGGTTTAAAATGAAAATAAAGTTTGGTTTTATCACTTAAGGTTCCTTAGCTTTTTAATATGTGTACTAATAGATTTTTTTATTCCTAATCATGTCAAAAAACTTTAGAAAAAGTTTGAGGTGAAAATACAAAAGTTGAAAAACTT
Organism: Sambucus nigra; assembly: GCA_949130495.1. NCBI lineage: Eukaryota > Viridiplantae > Streptophyta > Magnoliopsida > Dipsacales > Adoxaceae > Sambucus > Sambucus nigra. The sequence continues at coordinate 543,250,886 of OX422214.1, read as the reverse complement.
CAGGGGTGTATGTGCAAAATATTTTAAAAGTTTTTAAAATCCATTTTAGCGGTTATGTCGAATTACCTTTTTGGTTATCGAAACATGGTGTTATGATATACCATTTTCACTAGAAAATTAAAATAAAATTTTTGAGAATTTTTTGATTGGTCAAGCGCGCTCACATGCAGAGTCAAACTACACATGCATTACCTTTGGCCCTACTTGCACGCGTGGATTAAAATTCATCTTCAACCTCTCGAATTTTGACTTTTAGATTTTAAACTTTAATCTTTAATTAAATTCATTATAGAAAACCATTTAAGGTGAATCAAAATCCATTCTTCTTATTTTTTCATGAGGATTCGAAAAATATAACTTTTAAGGGTTGACGTTAATTGTAGCTCCTTTCTCATGAACTGTAAAATATCGAAAATTGTATTTCAATATTTGTGGATTTAGAATAAAATTTGAACCATGGTAGTGATATGGTTTGGTGTCTGTGTGAATTTTGAACAGAATGATTTTAGTTTGGAGTTCTAATTCATAGTTTACAGGGAGAATTTTGAATGCCGAAATGAAAAAAAATAGATTTATGGAAATGTAAGCATACTATACTGGAATTAAACGTTATGGTTCAGTTGTGATGAGTCTAAGGATAAGTGTTCCCACCTTGAAATTGATTCAAGTCCAGGAACACAGAATCCACCATTAAAGCTAAAGCTTTCGTTGTGTTTTTTGAATTTTGCACCTTAGCTTGGTATTTTTACGTTAAAGTTCACATGTAAAAGTATAATTGAATCCTAAACTAGTGCAAAAACTACATGGAATTGAAAGAACTAAGTTTTAAGAATAAAATATAAGTATACCCAAAAATGCCAAAATTTTGGTTTTAGTTTTGAGCTACTGTTTTACTAAATTCTTCTACACAAAGAGGGGATTTATATAGGGAAGGTTATGGGGGTGTTATGTGACAAAATTGAGGTGGTTTTTGGCTGGTATAATGAGAGTAATTCTTGAATAAAGTTTGGGGTATAAGAATGGGTAGGTTTACCTAGGCAACCATTGGCTCCCATGGGGTTTAGATGGGATTCTTATTAGTCAAATTGATAAGAACGATGATAGACATTTAGGTTTTTGTCCTTTAAGGTTTTTGGTAAAGTTTTAATGTCTTTTTCCCTTATTTACAAACTATTGGGGCCTTTGTGTAATTTCCAAACCTTAGGGAAGTAATTTGTGGGGCTGATTTGTAACTTTAAAAGGTGGTGAAGTTATTTGTAAAGAAATTTTGGAATGTATAATTTATTTGGATAGTTTAAAAGTCAAATGAAAACTTTGGGGAGTATTTTATAATTATTAAAACCTTAAAGTAACTTTGGAATTTATATTTTTCTAAGGTTAATGTTGGTAATAATCCATAAACTTTTACTACAATGCTTATATGTTAAGGTAAGATTACTTATTCTTCGAATATATATATATATATATATATATATATATATATATATATATATATATATATATATAAAGATAATCTAATCTAGACCTGTTTCTTTGTACGGGTCTTACAATTTTCCCTATAATAAAATTCATCCTCAAAATTACCTTCGAATAGTTTGGGATATTGTTGATATATGATATCCATAAGTTATCAAGTTGCTTCTTCAATTCCATGATGTTTTTAGAGAACTTTCACTAAAGTTATGGTCTTCGTGCGAAGTACTCGATCTTGGGTGTCTAGGATTTTAAGAGGTCTTTCTTCAAAGTCGTGGTTGGTTTATATCAAGAGTCCGTACCATGTGATGAGGTAGCTTGGATCAAAAATATATTTTCTCAATTGAGAAACATGGAATACGTTGTGAATTTGTGCCAAATTAAGGGGTAATGCTAGTCGATGTACTACAGGTCCAATACGTTCCGTAATGGTAAAGGGTGTGCTGAATCATCGTGCGAGTTTTCCCTTTCTCTTAAATATAATAAGTCCCTTTCTAGCTGATAATTTTAAGATAACTTGGTCTCCTTCTCGAAATTCAAGGGATCGCCTATGATGATCGGCTTAACTTTTCTGTCGACTTTGAGCTTCTTTTAACCTTTCCCTGATTAAACACATTTTCTCAGTGGTTTGTACTATAATATTTGATCCAAACATATGATTTTCTCCAAATCCGTTCCAACAGAGTGGATAATAACATGGTCTTCTATAGAGTGCTTCATATGGAGCGGCTTGAATACTAGTTTGATAAATACTGTTATAAGAAAATTCCACTAATGCTAAGTGATCATTCCAATTTCTTTCTATATCTAATGCGCATGCTCACAACATGTCTTCTGAGGTTTGAATTAGTCATTCAGATTGTCCATGAGTTTGAAGATGAAATGCGTTAATAAGAAGTAATTTATTACACATGGGATTTCGTATATCTTCCCAAATACATTCCACAAATCGAGTATCTCGGTCAGATATAATAGATAAAGAAGTCCCATATAATATGTCGATTTCTTGAAGGTATAATTTGCTTAGTCATTGAAGTGAATTGCTGGTATGCACTCTAAGAAAGTGATCTAACTTAGTTAATTGATCTATGATCACCCCAATTGAACTATATTTTTGGACTATAGGAGGTAATCCACTAACAAGTCCATAATGACATGATCCCACTTCCAAAGTGGGATTGGAAGAGGTTGGAAGAGTCCACCTGGATGTTAGTGTTTAATATTGACTAATAGAAAGGTTAAACATTTGGGAGTAAAGGTTCAAATGTCTCGTTTCATTCCCGCTCACCAATAATTTCTTTTAAATGCATGATACATCTTGGTGTTGCTTTGATGGATAATAAATTTGGAATGATGAACTTCTTTCAAGAATTATTTTTTTAGCTTGGAATCTAAAGGCACACATATTCAGTTCTAAAATTGCATTTCTTTGATAGAGTGATATGTCCATTTTGCGCTAGCTTTTCCAAGTTCAATCCTTCGATTTTGACCAGCAAGTAATTTGTCTATGGCTTGTTGTTCAATTATATTCGTTTGAAGAGATGGGTATGCTATGATGTTATAAAGGATATTAGCGGTTTTACTTTATAGATTATAGTTCTTCAACGTAAGCATAATTTGATATGCAAGTGGTCCGATTGGTCTTCCACTAGTTTTACGACTTAGGGCGTCGACTATCCTGTTGCCTTTGCCTGGGTGGTATTGTAATTGGAAGTTGTAACCTTATAAATATTCCATCCATCTGTATTGTTGCAAATTTAGATCTTTTGGGGTAAAGATATATTTCAAACATTTATGATCTGAGAGTAATTAAAATTCTACCCCGTCTAAGTAACATCACCAAATTTCAAGGAAAATATGATTGCAGCTAATTCCAAATCATGAACTGGATAATTAAGCTCATGAGTTTTAAGATGTCGTGACCCATATTCTAGTACTTTTCTTGATTTCATGAGTAAACATCCTAGCCCTTGTAAGAAGGCATATGTGTATACATCGTAATTAACAGTACTAGAAGTTATTGTGAGTACAGGGTTGGTAGTTAAACATTATTTCAGGGAACAAAAGGCTTGCGTACATTCTTGATTCCACTCAAAGCGTGTATCCTTTTGGGATTTTTTCATGAGTGGTATAGAAATAGTGTATAATCTTTTTACGAATCTTTAGTAATGACTAGCTAATTCTAGAAATCTGCGAACCTCTGTTATGGTAGTGGGTTGGGGTCTTTCCATAAGTGCAATGATTTTTGATGGGTCTACTTGCATTCCTAGTTTTGTAATTACATGACCTAAAAAAATTACCTCTTTTATTAGGAAATTACACTTGCTCTTCTTGGCATACAACTAGTGACGTCGTAAGGTGTCTAGGATGATTTGCAAATGAGTTTTGTGATCCTTTTCATTTTGTGAATATATCAGGATATCGTTGATGAATATGATCATAAATTGGTCCAGAAATGGTTGAAATACTCGATGCATTAAGCCCATAAAGCGGCTAGGGAATTAGTAAATCCAAAAGACATTACTAAAAATTCAAAGTGTCCATAGTTTTTGGTATGTCTTTTATTTTTACCCCTAATTGATGATGTGCGAACCATAGATTGATCTTTGAAAATACCTTGGATCCTCGTAGTTGATCAAATAGATCACTTATTCTACGCAAAGGATATTTATTCTTAATAGTGACCTGGTTCAATCTATGGTAATCTATACATAATCAAAATGAACCATCTTTCTTTTATGCAAATAGGACTGGAGCACCCCAAGGATTTGTACTTGATCGAATAAACCCCTTGGTTAACAATTCATCAAGTTGGGTTAGAAGTTTTCATAGTTCTAGATGTGTAATTTAATATGGTGGTAGAGAAATGGGAGATGTATAGGGAAAAGATTTATTACGAACTCAATTTATCTTGATGGGGGAATTACATCTTCATAATCATCAAGAAGTTTTAAAGAGTAAGAGGATATACTCAAGAAAGTCCTATAACGTTATCCATGAAACCTGCTATTTCGCGTGGTAGATTTTCTAAAGATCACTTTTCTTGAAGAACAATCAATATATGCATTGTTGGTGGATAAGGCATATATCTCAATAATGCTATCAAAACCTACTATTTCTAAGACTACTAAATCAATAATAATAGTTCCAACCTCGAGCTTTACCTCATAATTTTTGTAATCCCCTCATGTCCTGGCGATAGTACCCGAAAGCATACTTATGGAAATCGGATGATCTAAAGCAATGGGAATAAGATTGCTAAGGCAAAAAACTTAGAACTAACAAATGAGTGAGATGATCCTGAATCAATCAATGCATGTGCCGTAAGGTTATGAAATAAAATAGTACCTTAGATAACATCGTGATTGCCTGTGTGCATTATAGTGAGAAAGACTGACCTTGAGTTGCATTGTTGGATATGGATCCTCAGTTATTGGTATTTCCTGGTGGAGGTTTAGGAACATATTTTCCTCGTGTGGCTAGAGATCTTCCCACGGTTCGTTGTGGTTCAATGTTTCTGCTGGTGTTCATGATGGGTCTGGGATTATAGTTAGGTTTACGAAGCTTGGGGAACTAGGGTCTAATGTGTCCAGGGTTATTACATTCCTGGCAACGAATAGTAGTACCACTGTTTTGATGGCGAATCTAGCTATATGACCGTCCTTTATTAGGTTTAAAATTGGGGCGATTTCAGATGGAAAGATTTTGTGAATGATTATTAAAATTATTTCGGGGAAGGGGAAGATTATTACGAGAAGTTCTACTTCGAGCTAGGTTCTTTTCAATGATGTTGGCTACTTTGATCATTTTATCGAACTCATGAATTTGCAATGGAATAAGGGAGGTTTTAATACTTTCTTTGGTACATAGTTCAAAATGTTTACATTTCTCAATATCTGTATCAATATATTCTTGAGCGTAACGAGAAATTTCCATGAATTGGGCCTCGTATTATGCTATCGTCATGTTGTACTATTGGACTCCTAAAAATTCCACCCTCCGCTGATCGAGTAAAGGTTCAGAAAAGTAATTTTTGAAGAACATCTCCTCAAATTATGGCCATGTGTAGTTTTACACATGTTGGGTACGTTTCACTAATTTCAACCAATGATCGGCCTCGTTTTCAAATAAATAAGTAGATAAATCAACTCGGAGTTCAAGTAGTATTCCTATACCATTTGAAATCTTTAGAGTTTGACTGAACCAACGTTTGGATTATGATGCTCCAGGTTTCCCATGAAAATCAAGGGGTCGCTATCATAGAAATTCTGTCAAATTGTTCATTCCTCAAACCTCTGTAGATATCTCAAGCCCTGGTATAGGATTCTGACCTGCTTGTGTTAATCTAGTGAGTTGTTGGAAACATTTGGCTATGCTATCCATAGAAGTTGATGGATTGGTTGGCATAGTTCCTAATCATGGTGTTGCGTTAACATTGCGAGTATTTACCATCCTATAGAAGTAAAGAATAATTAAAGCATAACATCTTCACAAATTTTTTTATAAAACATAACGAGTTAAATTAATAGATCCTTCAAACTTCTACAAGGAAACTTTAGCACACCTACAACATAAAACCTGTTGTTAAAATATCCTAAACTTTATGATTAGTTCCTAATCTTCTATATTAATAGTAATGTAACACTCCATTTTCCTCACACTTCCCTTACACACATTCCCACAAGTTATTTATTTTATAGTGTAATGAAAATTTTCTAATTGAGTCCATATGTAGTTTTGGCTTAATTTCGAACAAAATTATTTGAGTCATAGGATATAGTATTGTTCCTCAAGCCTATTATGTTTGAAACGTTAAAGACGTAGCGGCCAAGTTTTTCAAGTAGACATCATTACTGGTTTCTAGTGCCAAGTTTTGCACCATCAACATTTCGTCAATTCCAATGTCTCCAAAGGTATGAATGCATTTATATATATAGAGGAGCTTGGAACATTATTTGGGTGATCTTTTTATATAAACGACTTTGTATTTTTCTCAGAAAATAGTTGTAGAACTTTTAATAAAAATTTTGGGCTTAAAATGAAAAAATTGGTTTTCTGAAAAGTCGTTCGAACGAACCTGGATCATGTTCGAACGAAATTGACAGGCCGTTTGAGCAAACTACTAATGAGATTTTTCTTATTTTATCGTTAGAATTTTGTTCAAACGAAAAGTTTTCTGAAATATAGTTGGTAATCTTGTTCGATATTCTCGTTCGAACAATGTCGTTTGAACGACCTGGAAAAGTCGTTCGAACGACAATGACAGTTCTTGTCCGTTCTTGCCAATTTTTTTCCCACTCGCCCACTTCTTTTTCCTGATTATCTAAGTTTGGGAAGAACTTTTTCGCATAACTTTCTCATTCACTCCAAGAGCAAAAGAGAGTATCATTCTTAAGAGAAAAAGTTCCATTTTTTGTTCATGATTTTAATGGATTAATTTCCTCAAAAAACACATATGTTTACACTTAACATGTTTTAGCTTAAATCCAAGTTCACACACACACACACACACACACACACACACACACACACACACACACACATATATATATATATTCTTGTTTAGAGAGTGTTTGGCACCGAGTTCTTCTCTACCCATCAAAGGATATAGTTTGGGTTTCTTCTATACCCCAAAAGGAAGATTGGTGTTTGTTGCGGCGTGCTCATACGGTGAAAGGAACCATGTGTGGTTTGATGGAAATCGAGCCCCATCGGTGGATTTCAAAACTGCGGTGGAGTTCGTAATTATCGACTAGGCGGACGTTGAAGTATGACAGGGCATCAAGGCTTGGACAGAGTCAATTCATTGTCGTAAGTCTGTTGTCTTGTTTTTGTAAACATACCATACCTAGTGGATTTGTAGGTAGGGTCGCCCGAGGTTTTTTCCATTTGGATTTTCCTCGTACATCGCGGCGTCGAGTGTTTGTGATTTATTTTATCTTGAGAAAATATCAGTTAGATGGATGCTAGGATTAATGAAGATACAATCGATCTAAATCACAATTATAGTTTAATTTGGTGCTAGTTTAATTTTGGGTAAGTTTGGTGTAATTAATTCAAGTCGGCATAAATTAATTTGGCTATATTCATGTTTGGTTCATTTAGCCTAACTTTGAACTTGAATTAATTTTGTTTAAGTAAAAATTGAAAGCGTTTGTGTGATTTAATTTCATTTTAATTTTAATTTTAAAGAAATTAAAATTTGAATTTTATAATTGTTAAAATTTGAAAAGAAATTTTAATTTGGAATATATTGTGGACCATATTTACTTAGTAATTTAAAATTGCGAATATTTCACCCTAACAAGTGGTATCAGAGCGGAATTGTTAATTTATTGCTTTGATCCTTAATTGTGTTTTGGTTTAGAAATGGAAACTTCACTTTTTACAAAATTCCCTGTTTTTGATGGTTCAAATTATGCATATTGGAAAACGCGAATGAAATCGACCCTAAAGTCCTTAAATGAGAGGTTTTGTCATTCCGTAGCTAATGGGTGGTCTCCACCTACGTGTCTAGTTGAAAATGAGCATGTACCTAAACCCGTAGAGAGATGGAGTGAGAATGAACTTAAATTAGCAAATTTTAATTCCCGTGGTTTGAATGCACTTTTTAGTGCGGTCACACCGGATGAATTTAGATGTATCATGATGTGTTAAACTGCTAAAGAGGCTTGGGATATTTTACAACTCACCCATGAGGGAACTAGTGTCGTAAAAGTTTCAAAACTCCAAAATCTCACCACTCAATTCGAAACCATTAAAATGCTTAAAAGTGAGACTTTTGATGAATTTTATGCTAGCCTTTCTGATATTGTCACTTCATCTTTTAACTTGGGAGAAAATATATCTGACAACTGTGTAGTAAGGAAAATTTTGAGGTCTTTACCCGATAGGTTAATTCCAAAAGTGACCGTGTTAAATTATTTACCCACTTTACCCTCTACGAAACTTGAAGAGCTCGTAGGTGACTTACAAACCTATGAACTTGACATGTTTACCTCTATGGATAAGAAAAATAAAGATAAGGGCATCGCTTTAAAAACCCAAAAGGAGGAAAAATAAGTTTCAGATGATGAGAGTGACATCGATTTCAATGAGATGGCTATGTTTGCCAGGAAGTTTAGAAAATATCTTAAGTTTAATAAAGAAAATCTTAAAAGGATTTTAAGAAATTTGATAAGTCTAAGTATGACAAAGCTGAGAAATTACCTACAAAGTATAATGAAGATCTTAATAGGGATGAGTGGAATATATGTTATTGTTGTGAGGGTTATGGCCATAGGGCTAGATAATGTCCCACTAAACTAAAGAGGGAGGGCAAGCAACCAATTTCATATAATGTCACCCTTAGTGATAGTGATAAGGAAGAAGGACCCGATTTCCCCATTGAGCGCAACTTTACTGCGTTCATGGCAAGTCATGTAAGTGAAAGTGAGAAATTGTCCAATGTTGACATCTTAATACATGACACTTCCGGGGCCATTATTTTTTAACCCCAAAAATTTGATGGTAATGAGTGTGGAGTATAAAGTGAGAGTGAGGAAGAAAAAAAGGATGAAAAAGAGGTTTATGTGAGTGAAATTCAAGTAGATTTTAAAGAGTTATATGCCGAATCGATTAAATTAAAAAGGGACAACTTGAAGTTAGAAGCTAGTTTGAGAGATCGTGCCAAAGTAAATAATGAGAGTGTTTTAGTAGAAGATCTTAAGGCACGTGAGAGAGCTCTTCGTGAGAAGCTTGAGTATGTAGAATGTGAGAGAGATATCCTTAGAGGTTTAATGGAGGCTATGAAGACATAGCTTCTTAGGTTTGAATAGAGTAGGTGTTTGCTTAAGTCTAAAACTTTAGAGTTAGAAGAGAAATTGAGAGATTCAAGCAGAGTCAAATTTGATTTGGAATGTAGGTCCGAAAAATTAGATAAAATACTTAGAACCATCCAAATTAAAGATGACTTATGTGGTATTAGCATTGATACCCAAAATGATTCAACTAATAAAGATAAAACCATAAGTTTTGGAGAATCTATTAGGAACACTTTAGGAGGTCAATCCTTAGGTACTACTTTTCATCGTGTCTTTACTTGTTCACATTGTGGTCGAAAAGGTCATCTTAGAAAATTTTGTTTTGATCTTAAAAAGGGGTCCTAGGAAATCCAATGGTAGAGTCACCATAATTTCGAAATCCTGAGAGTGTGACACTTCACTTGTTTGGGTTAAAAGATCCTATTTAATTGCTTTACAAGATAGAATTTTTAATTCTCATTAACTTGCACGTGATACCTCCCTTGCTAAATCTAAAGGTTAAATGTGTTAGCTTTGTTTACATACACTAGCTTATGTGCATCATGATATATTCTTGCTAGTTGTATGTTTGTTTGTAATTTTCTAGTCTTTGCTTCATCATTTATATGTATTGCTAGATTGATGACTTGTTTATCTTTTGTATTTTAGTTTTTTAATTTTTTTGGTATTAAATGAAAAACACAAAAATATTTTTGTTTTCTTTTGGATTGAATTTTTTTGTTTGGTTAAAATTTTGAAAAACCCAATAAAGAAAATTTTGTGTGTATTTTAGTTTTACACATTTTTGTATGGCATATACTTATTTTTTAATCCAATATCATATCCGCTTCCATGTGGTTAGAACTTTTGATTAATATTTTCAATACTTAACGTGTTCTTTATCATGCTTGTATGGAGTAGTTTGATTTTGCGTTGCTTAATGAATTCTATTTTTATATGCCTCGATTCACACATACACGAACTCATTTAAAATTTAACTTCACGTGAATATTTGAGCTAAGTGAGATGTTCTCCTATTAATTTAGTCATCTACATATTGCTATGACTATGGGGAATTTGTGCATGTAATAACCATTTCCCTGATTTAAAAAAACTAGAAAAATATTTATCTGGTGTAGTTATTTATCAATGGAATCAGGCTGTGAATGACAAAATTACTTTTCGTAAAAAGCCACCATTGAAATTTTGCCTAAAAATGTGGAATTAAAAAATTTAGCCAAGGCCATTATTGTTTAGTTGGTATGTTCATATAAAAAAAATAAAAAGAAAAGAAAAAGAATGTTAATGAGTAAGTTTGGTTGGATATATCAACGGGTTTGCACAATGACTTCGAATCCTAGTTAAGCTATTCTGTCATGACTTTATTGGTTGTAGAATCATCGAAATTCTAGGATTGTTTGCATTGTGTATGTTTGTTCAGTGAGTTCACTCTATTTTGTCACATGAGGCTATATTTAAGTGTGATAAAGTTTTGCAATCAAATGAGAACTCCGTGAACATGGTTTGGTGATTGGGTCTAAATTTTTTTGTTTCTAGTTCACACCCCTTCACTTATGTTTCCCACATGTATTTAGATACATTTTTGCCACACGAGTGTGGAAGGCTTAATGTATTTTGTGTCGTGTGTGGTGTTTATACCTATGTATATATGCATGTGCATTATTGGTATATTTGTGTGTGCGTGTGTGTGTGGTATTTTTTTGAGTCTTTTCCTTACTCACTAGTCCTTGAATGCTTTGAATTCAAAATTGGTATCTATCTTGTTGCGAATTTTGTATGATATCCCATGATTATCATAGTACATTTTAATGGTATCTTTTGTCATCGCATCATAGGTGATATTTATTAATATTTTTATGGATTAGTTGTATTTTATTGTTGCCCATATGCTTTAATGCTCTTATCACTTTATGCACCATTGCATGTTTAACTTGTTTTTTTCCTTATTAGATATCCCATGTTTAGTTTGGGGGGAGTAATTGCTTTATATGGAGGAGAAAAAAGTTAATTTATTCTTGACCTTTGTTTATTCCTGAACAAAAAAGGGGAGAAATAAATGGTATCTAAACCTTTAGTTTAGGAGATCTAACTTGGGGGGAAAGCGCTATTTTCTTAAGTGGATCATGTTAGATAAAAGGGGAGAATTAATTATGGTATTGTTTTATTTTTAAGTCTTTGTTATGCTAGCTACTCCATATATATTTTGAATACAAAATCGATATCTATCTTATTGTGAAATTTTGTTTGATATCTCATGCTTATCGTAGTACATTTTAGTGGTATCTTTTGTCATCGCATCATAGTTGATATTTATTACTCTTTGTATGGATAGTTGTTCTTCATTGTTGCCCATATGCTTTAATTCTCTTGTCACTTATGCATCATTACATGTTTAACTTGTTTTTCCTTAGTTCATAATCCTTGTGTCTACTTAAGGGGGGAGAAATCGTATTTGCCTTAATTAAGGGTGAAATAAGTGATTTTATAATTCTTTGGCCTTTGTCTATTCCTTAAAAAAAGGGGGAGAAATGGTATCTAGTCCTTTAGTTTGGGATATTTATCTTAGGGGGAGTCGCGGTCTTCTTAAGTAGATCATTGTTAGATAAAGAAGGAGAATTAATTGAGGTGGAGTATTATTCATTTATGCACTTTAATTTGTTATATTCCCTATACGTTTAATGGTGTGCTTAAGTGTGCAGGAATTCATCTTTAGCGGCATTAATTAAAGAGGCAAATCATTTCCTATGAGTTGAGTCAAGTGTTTGTTTTTTTAACATTTTTGGATGGGATTGAGCCTAGATGTGCTTGACGGCCCTTAGGATTTTTATATTTCGTTTTGTCCCGGAATAGCCAAAGGGGGATATTTGTAATGAAAAATTTCAAATTGAGTCCATATGTAGTTTTGGCTTAATTCCGGACAAAATTATTTGAGTCATAAGATAGAGTATTGTTCATAAAGCCTATGATGTTTGAAGAGTTGAAGACGTAGCAGCCAAGTTTTTCAAGTAGACATCATTGCCGATTTCTAGTGCCAAGTTTCGCATCGTCAACATTTCATCAATTCCAATGTCTCCAAAGGTATGAATGCATTTATATATAGAGAGGATCTTCGAACATTATTTGGGTGATATTTTTATATAAACGACTTTGAATTTTTCTAAGAAAATATTTTTAGAACTTTTCATAAAAGCTTTGGGTTAAAAATGAAAATTTTGGTTTTCTAAAAAGTCGTTCGAACGAACTTGGATCTCGTTCGAACGAACTACTAATGAGATTTTCCTGTTTTATCGTTAGAAGTTTGGTTCAAACGAAAAATTGAACAAAAAGTTTTTTGAATTATCGTTGGTAATCTCATTCGATATTATCATTCGAATAGTATCGTTCGAACGACCTGGACAAGTCGTTCAAACGATAGTGACAGTTTTTATTCGTTTTTGTCCCACTCGCCCACTACATTTCCCACTTATTTTTTCTGATTATCTAAGTGTGGTAACCACTTTCTCTCATAACTTTTTCATTCCCTCTAAGAGAAAAAGAGAGTATCATTCTTAAGAGAAAAAGTTTCATTTTGTGTTCATGATTTTAATGGATTAATTTTTTCAAAAAACACATGTTTACACCTAACATGTTTTTAGTTTAATTCCAAGTTCATATATATATATATATATATATATATATATATATTCTTGCTTGGGGAGTGTTTGGAACCGGGTTCTTCTCTACCCATCAATGGAGATAGTTTGGGTTTCTTCTCTATCCCAAAAGGAAGATTGTTTTTTGTTGCGGCGTGCTCATACGGTGAAAGGCACCATGTGTGGATTGACGGAGACCGGGCCCCATCGGTGGATTCTAATACTGCGGTGGAGTCCATAGTTATCGACTAGGCAAAGGTTGAAGCAAGAAGGAGCGTCAAGGCTTGGATGGAGTCAAGTCATTGTTGTTAGTCTGTTGTATTATTTTTGTAAACATACCATACCTTATGGATTTGTAGGCAGGATTGTCCAAGGTTTTCTCTATTTGGGTTTTCCTCGTACAATTTGTGTTTGTGATTTATTTGATATGGTATGTTTGTGATTAATCCAAGCATGCCTACAATTTGTGTAGGTATGCATGCCCACAATCAAGATAAAATTGTACGATAAAATTGTAGGAATGCATACCATATCTAAGTGGTTTAATCCAAGCATGCATCACTTAGATATGGTCTGTTTGTGATTTATTTTATCTTGTACGATATCTTGGATTTATTTGATATAGTTTGGGTTTTCCTCGTACGATATCTTGGACAATCCTGCCTACAAATCCAAGCATGCATCACTTAGATATGGTATGTTTGTCATTAATCCAAACCAATTTGTGTTTGTGATTTATTTTATCTTGCAAACATATCACTTAGATGCATGCTTGGATTAATCAAGATAAAATTGGTTTAAATCACAATTATAGTTCAATTTGGTGCTAGTTCAATTTTGGTTAAGTTTGGTGTAATTAATTCAAGCCGACATAAATTAATTTGGCTATATTCATGTTTGGTTCGTTTAGCCTAACTTAGAATTTGAATTAATTTTGTTTAAGTGAAAATTAAAAATGTTTATGTGGTCTAATTTCATTTTAAGTTTAATTTAATTATAATTGTTAAAATATGGAAAGAAATTTTAATTTGGAATATATTGTTGACCATCTTTACTTAGTAAATTAAAATTGAGGATATTTCACCCTAACATACAGTGATCGTGAACCCTTTTAGTTGTCTATCCTACTTGAGGCATAAGTTGTCCCTCCTTCTAGTCTTCTTTCTCAAAACCCCCCAGTATTTGTGTCGGATGATGATGTGGTAGCGTCAAGATGTGGTAGATCTTGTCTTTCATCATCATGAGATATCGATGGAGTTATACACAGTTCCATCGGCTTGGACTTCCATGCTAAGTGAATTTCTTGCTGTAAAAACTCTTCATCCTCAACAAACCGTCGAGCTTGTTTCATCACTTGCTCTTATCCTAATGGTCAACATGTCAATAGGCGATGCTTAATGTTTTCGTGTTCCAACCGCCCATTCTGGATCGATGTCCTTAATTGGCTTACATAATTTATTATAACCCTCTTCTCTGATAGTTTGGATAAACTGTTCTTGGTTGACGACAGCGGTGTTCAAGTAGTTGTTATCCCATACATTAATTGTTGCAAGACAAATAATTAGTATCGAAAATAATCTAAAGAAGTTACAAAAGTGTAAAATAACTATATTCCTAAATATGTCCCCTATAGGGGTAGTGAACCTGTCAGTCTTAAGTAAGCTCTGATACCATGTTGTCACATCTCAAATAGTTAGGATTGATTAAAGGTTGGGTTAATAGGTTAAAGAGAAAAAAATAGAGGTATATTTTAATAGTAGAAATAAAATAATACTTAGAACAATAATGATACATAATAATAGTAGTATCATGTAATACTCCGTATTTTTATGCTATATTAATTTGGGGGATTTATTAAATTTAATGAGAGTGTATTATTTAATAAAAATCCAGAAATTAATTATGTTATAATTATTGACGTGACGTGAGTTAGTAATTATATGAAATTTTTGAATATTACTTATGAGCATAGTAATATATGATATTGATTATAGTAAATGTCACGAGTGAATGAAATGGCAGTTTTGGGAATTTTAGTCGGGATGCGCCCGTGTCGCGTTGGGATTAATTATTAATATATAAAAGTGAATATTTTATAAGTTGTTCGTATGATCGTTTTGAGTGCGCCAACGCGTCCGGAAGGGTCGAGATAGTAAGAAAAGTGTACCCGGGGGTTTAGTTTGGGTCTCAGGGTGTTTTTAGGCCTAATTAGTGACCCGGGAGGGCATTTTGGTCATTTTACAAAATAGGGTAAGTAAACCCACGAATTTTAGCAGCCTTTATCAGCTGGTTAAGTTAGCCTTTTAGGGTTAGAACCTACAAAATCCTAGAACGTCCATTAGAGAAGAGAGGAGAGACCTTTCAAGGAGATTCAAGGCCAAAACACCACCGTTTGCACCGCCGTCACCACCAACGCGTAGATCGCGAGGAGGAGAACGCAACCACACCAATACCAGCAGGAAACCAGACCTCTGAAATCCCAGGCAAGTGTTTAACTTGCGTATTTTCATTGGTGCAATATTCATATTAGTTAGGAATGATTAGGAGTATAATCTATGGAAGAAAACCCCACTTTTTGATAGGAATTTGCATGTAGAAAAGATTAAAACCATATTCTGGAAGTCTTATATGATGTAGATGATTGACCCACGAATTTTGATGATTATTTAGAAGGAAATTCTGGAGAAAAACTGATTAGAACAGAAGTTAAGAAAACTTAGGGTTCTTGATGATTAGATGAGATTTTAGGTTGTTTAATCATGTTTAATGATGGTTATACGCATGCTTAACGTTAAAAACATCTGGTAATATGTTATTATGTTTGTGGTATAAGTTTTGGGATGATTAGGGTTGGAAAATATGGATTTGGATGAAGAATTTTGGTAAAACCCGTAACTGCACTTCTACAGGATTTCGCAGACCTGCTTGATCGATCGATCGACCCTAGAGCGTCGATCGATCGAAGGTTCGATCGATCGAGCCCCAGCCATCGATCGATCGACCCTTCCTGGCAGCCTCTTATTTCCCCATGTTTAATTAGTTTAATTAATTTATCGCGGAATAATTCTTGGGCATTATGAATAAAATGTTTTGGGATATAGGAGTGACCAGTAGGACATATGGTTGAGTGTTGAGAACTTCATTATGAGACAATAATTGTGTTTTAGGGACATTTATTTGAGGAACGAGGAAACTACGTATTTCAAGTGAGAGATTACGTCGAATACCTACGATAGTGAATAGATGTCTACCTACTGAATTTGTTACTTGGATGGATAGAACCCATGAGTGTTCCATAACTAGTGAGAAAACCCTTCGAGTTAAGGTTAGAGACGAAACCTTATGCGTAATACTAATAATGTGAAATTAAGGATAAATGTTGTAATTATGGGTAACGAGAGTGACCTATATTAATATGATGAAAGTAGTATATTTATATGATTGTGTGTGCATATATTATATACATGTGAAAAACGTACCCGCGCTACTTGCTATCCCTGAGGTTACCGCGCTGGGACGGTCTTATCCTGTGTTGCCTTACGGGGGATATTGATTCGTACCCTAGAAGATAGGAATCCTAGGTACAGGCTATCGAATCGGTAGTCACGGTCCTAAGAGACGCGAGGGTATGTGCTGACCTCTTGGACTTGGAAACTATACTTCGCCTCAATATTGTTTGTGTTTGTATTGATACAGTTCGAGAGTGATTCCGAACTTGTATTTCCCTTAGTACGATTGATACGGGGATTGGATAGCAGAGTATGCCCGCACCATAATTTTTATGTGGGGTGCCATTAGAATATATATATTACACGAGTATTTAATATATATGAAGTTTCGAAACTTGGAACTACCTACTGTGATTTGGTAAGTAAGTCATGTTTGATGAATCAGATTGGAAATACTTGTTTTATGAGAGTATAATATGACACTGGGAAACTTTATAAATTAATGAAGCTAAAATGAGAGTTGTGCTACACTTTGAAAGTACCCTTTTCACACGTTGACATTGTTCGGTTTTTAAAACTTATGAGTAAGTTAAGATAAACTAAATTATTGGGAAGGTTAGTATGATAATATGTTAAGTTAAACCATTTGGGGAAGGTTAGTACGATAGGCGTGCACACTAGAAGAGAGGTGAGAATTTCTCAAGAGAGTGTCGAACTAATATGTTATTGCATTGGCCTGTATCAATTTAAATACTTGATAAACTAATTTTAAATCATACACACTTTCGGGCTCTGACCCGTTTTATCTCTCCCTCTCCCCCTTGTATATATATATATATATGTATGTATTTCAGGTGCCCAGCCATAGGGGCGTCTTGCTTAGGATCTTTTGGAAGGAACGCGTTGCAGCTTAGGTGGGAGTTGCAGGTCTTTTGATTAGACGACTTCGTTCATTCAGATCCACTCCTAGCATTTTCATTCAGATGGGCATGTGTAGCCCTTTCCATTATTTCTGTATGTTGGGACATTGTTATTTCAGTTATTTCCTAGTTCGTTATTTTGGGATTTTGTTCAGGACGGATGTATTACTTTATTTTCTCGCATGTTGACATTCGTTGATGAATGTTTTATATATATTGGATTCTTTCATTCCAGTTTATTGTGGTGTGAATTTTATTCATTGAGCTTTGTTAATAAATTAAATAAATCTTTTCTTTAAATAAAATTTGGAAGTTAATGTTTAAAATTGGTTTTGACACTTAGCTTAATTATTTAGGGTGTTAATTGGAAAGTTTCTTTTTACGACAGTGATGCTAAGAATGAACCAAACTGTTCACCTTGATTTAATTTAATAAAGGAGTGATCGCCCGGTATTTAATTAGGCGGGGTGTCACAGGTGACTCAACATTGGATAAGGTATCGAAATACATTATTCGCTACACGCATTCTAGATAGAGGCACCATCTCTTATTACATACTTAATAAAAGGAAATAAAAAAATAAAATAAAATTAAAAAGTATTACGTGTGTCTTGGTGCAACATCAATTACATCCATTTATAAGTAGTAGCATAGGAAATCATTATAGGTTCTTCAGTGTTGCGACTGATTTTCTATGAATATATAATTGCTAGATTTGTGCGGGGTCGGGGAGATGTTGCCTTCTTTAATGCCTGAGTCCATCTGGAATTTCAAAAAACGTAAGCAAAATTGCCAAGTAGGTAATTATCATTCTATACAGTTTAAAACATAATATATGATGAGTCGGTATAAGAAGTTTCATATGAAAGTGGGTTCAATATCATAAGAACATAACATTTTACTAGAATTATATTACTAAAAAAATGGAAATATCTAGCTAAAACTAGTAAAGGTTAGGGCTTTTTTCTAAACAAAAAACCCATAATTATCCGTTTTGAGGTTTTAAGGTAATAGCCATACATATAATAAAATCAATACAAATAAATTGGAGATAATCAATTCAAATAATTGTAGATAAAAGTCACCGTGCTAAGTCAATCACAAACATTCCATATGATAGCAATAACTAGGCCCTCAATCATCTGAGTCCTACAGGACAAATAATACAAACGTGAGTATAATGAAAGATTATTCCCTGATTATATTGTATGCTATAATAGAACCGGGTAAAATTGCATCATATGAAATAGTATGATTGCATAATATTAGTATAAAAATGTGAATAAATTATATGTAAATGATTGAACTACTCAAATGAGTTCATCAATGAGAATATGATACATTGGGTCTATCACATAGTGATATCAACAAAAGGCTTAATGAAAAGCATTGCGTGAAAACAATACTGAATAAGAAGTCACCTACTTATTGTCAAAGGGTTTTGAAAATTTCTATTGAGTTTGTTTAGGTCAAGGTGAAAGTCCGTGTAATTTATGAAAAAGAGACAATGTATTATTTGTAAGAATAAGGTTCGTGGAATGTTTGAAGTGCAGTAAAACTTAAAAAAATTCGTCGTAAATAAATGTCGGGGTTTAAAATGAGAATAACATTTTTTATTACGTAAGGTTCCTTAGCCTTTTAAGATTTTCACCAATAGACTTTTTTGTTCCTAATAATGTCAAAAAGATTTAGAAAGAGTTTGAGGTCAAAATACATAATTTGAAAAACTTCAGGGTTTTATATGCAAAATATTTTAAAATCCATTTTAGGGGTTATGCCAAATTGGATTTCTGGTTATCCAAAGAGAGTTTTATGATATACCATTTTAATCGGGAAAAAAATGAAAATTTTGGAAATTTTTTGAGAATTTTCAGACTGGTCACGCGCTCTCACGCGTGGAGTCAAACTACACACGCGCTCCCTTTGGCCCTACTCGCGCACGTGACTTACAATTCATCTTCAACCTCTTGAATTTTGACTTTCAGGTTTAATACTTTTATCTTCAATTAAATCCATTATAGAAGACATTTGAGGTGATTCAAAAGCGATTCTTCTTAATTTTTCACGAGGATTCCAAAAATATAACTTTTAAGGGTTGAGATGAAATGTAGATCCTTCTTCATGAACTGTAAAATCTCAAAATTTTCAGCTGAATATTCATGGATTTAGAATGACATTCGAATAATAGAAGAAATATGGTTTGGTTTTTATGTGAATTTAGAACAAAATGAATTTGGTTGAAGTTCTAATTCATTATTTACATAGAGAATTTTGAATTTGAAATTTAGATTGCCGAAATGAAAAAAAACTCAATTTCTGGGCATGTACGCATACTATAGTGAAATTAAACAATGTGGTTGAGTTGATATGAGTCTAAGGATAAGTATTCCAATCTTGAAACTGGTTCAAGGCCAGGAACACAGAATCCACCATTTAAGCACAAACTTTCATGGTGTTTTCTGAATTTTGAACCTTAGCTTGGTATTTTTACATTAAATATTACATGTAAAAGCATAATTGAATCCTAAACTAGTGCAGAAACTACTTCAAATGAAATAACTAAGTTTTAAGCAGAAAATATAAGTATACCCGAAAATGCTAAAATTTTGGTTTGGGTTTTTAGCTACTATTGTAGTGATTTCTTCTACTCTAAGAGGGACTTTATATAGGGGAGGTTGTGGGGGGTGTTATTGGTAAAAAAAATTGATTAGTTTTTGGCTAGTATAATGAGAGTAATTCTTGAAGAAAGTTTAGGGTGTAAGAATGGGTAGGTTTACCCTAGGCTACAATTAGATCCCATGGTATTTATCTGGCATTCTTATCAGTTCAGCTGATAAGGAAGATGATAAGTATTTTTGTTTTGGTCCCTCAAGGCTTTTGGTTAAGTTTTGTCTTTTTCCTTTTATTTCCAAACTTTTGGGGCCTTTGTGTAATTTCCAAAACATAGGGAAGTAATAGGAGGGGATGATTTGCAACTTTAAAAGATGGTGAAGTTATTAGTACAGAAATTTTGGAATGTATAGTTTATTTGGAAAGTTTAAAAGTAAAATATTGAAAGTTTATTTGGAAAGTTTAAAAGTCAAATATTAAAAGTTTATTTTGGAATGTATAGTTTATTTAGGGAGTATTTTATAATGATTGAAACCTTAAGGTAACTTTGGAATTTTTGTTTTTCTTAGGTAAAGTTTGTAATAATCCAAAAACTTTTACTACAATATTTATATGCTAAGGTTAGATTACTTATTCTTTGAATATATATATAAATATACATAAAGGTAGTCTAATCTAGACGCGTTTCTTTGTACAGGTCTTACAAATGGGTCCAGTGGCCTCCAAATCAGTTTCGAAGTAAAACAGATCGTTTTGTCCAAATTATAAGGTCGATTTGCGCATAAGACGGACCGTTAGAAACGGTATTTAGTTAATTTGAAACATTCATGAGCATTCGCTGAAGATGGGGAGTTGATCAGAGTCTAATGGTTCTCGGGATCATCCAATGGCCTCCATATCAGTACTCAAAGTATGACTTAGGATTTATGGTGAATAAATGAGTTCTAGAGACCTAAGGAGGTGGTTAGGGAGGTCTTAGGATGGGTGTCAACACTAAAACTATGAGGGAAATATATTGATAGTATGTGATAAGAGGGATAATCATGGAAAGTAAAGCTAGCATAGAGCATGAAGACTATACACAATATGGCGATAGAGTGTGGAGCATGTGAATACACAAGTGAGTGAGAATATGTGCGAAGTGAGAGAGTGACATGAGAATAGTGTGAGCGAAAAAACATGTGAATATATACAAGTGAAAGTGTGTTCTAGTGAGACTAAGCATGGATAAACTACTAGTATTGTGTGAGATGTGTAAGTGGACATGGAGATATATACAACTAAGAGAAAGTGAGGGTGTGTGCTAGTGATGCTAATCATGGATAATCTACAAGTTATGTGTGGATCATGTAAGTAAAAGTAAGACTATATACGAGTGTGAGTGTTCGAAGTGAGCATGGAGAATATATACACGTGAGCATAAGGTGAATCATAGTAAGCATGTGTAAGTGATTAAAGAGTGAAGTATGTGATAGGAAGGTGATATATACATGAGAAGAGAGCATGATAAAGATAAACTTCAGATAAATATATAAGATGTAAGCATAGGATTAAAGGGGAATATACAAATGGAGGCTTTTGTACACATGTAAAGAATAAGAGAGTAATGAAGTAACACCCATGTGCAAATAGAGTTTAGTCCTCTGAAAATTCCCCAATAAAATTTCCACTGTGGCCATGCAGATCAAATTCCTTCGGCACGGGCCGACCCCAAAATCGGGATAGGAAAAGGGGAAAAGGTTCCATCTTCTCTCTTTCTTTCTAAGTGCGTACGGGATTTCGAGGATATGGATGTCCTCTTTTTGCCACTCGTACAGGAATCTTCACGGGCTCCCTCGGATATAAAATTAGCCATCGTCAAAAGGGGATAACACGAAGTAATGGATTCGCCAGCCTATTTTGCTCAAAACTGGCAAAAGAATGTAGCCGCCTCGAGAGAACAGCATCAAGCTCATACTGATGCATATGAAACCAAGTCATTCGAAGGTTAGGGGACTAAGTTATAGAATGAGAAGGTGTTAGGCACCTATTCTGACCTTTCGATCTCTCATGGGATATGGTAATCTTATCCTTTTATCCAAAGTGCGATGTGTGTGTACATGTGTATAATATAAATAATAAGAGAAGGGAATCATCCGACTCACTTCATGGGAAAGACGGAGCGGACTTATTCGTAGGAGTGTACCCTAAAATAACATAAAACATATTATGTAAGTGTTCGCAGAATCACGAATCGCTATGAAAGAGTGGATGTTCATATCAGACGAGACAATAATATATAGGATTTCAAGACCCACAAAATAGACATAACATAATATAAGAGGCATAAAAATGGAAAGGGAGGACTCGAATCCCAGGATTGCCCCGGGACACCTACGTAGGCAAAAGGGGAATCAAAGTCCATATTACTTGAATATATCGTAGTAGTGAAGTTCAACTCATAAAGACAAATTTAACACTAATGTTTCAGTATTTTTGAGAAAAATGTGTTCAAGTATGGAAGTGTGAGAAAATGAGAACGTCTTACTTTTGAAATTTACGAGTAAACCCTCCTTTTGTCTTTTTTGGGTTTTTATAAAAATAAGTTGTGTGAAATACTAATAATAAAGAGTGGATACTATTTGACGTGAGATAATGAAACAACACTAAAAGATATCAAAAAATAAGAATAAAGTGAATTGCACTAAATGAATAAATTAGAAAAAGAGATGAGGGTAGACCTCTTGGACGACTTTTGTTGCTGAATTTGGAAGATATGTAGGGTAATTTTTGTAGTGGTATAAGAATGATATGATAGATGAGATAGGTGAATTAATTTGGTAGGAAAGTGATGTGGGGAAATTTTGGAAAATATGTTTTTTTGGTAATGAGAATGCTCTGATTTCGAAGGAATGTTAGTTAACTGCATAAAAGGATCTCCTCTATGAGTAAGATCATGGGCTCTTTATATAGTGCACTTTTAGGGTTAGGGGGTGATGATCGGCATGGACCCTAGCCTGCCTATAGGCATAGCACCTTCCTTGATGGGAAAGAAAAGTACACTCTGTTGATAGGTAGTCAGTCTAGGTGCCTATAGGTAGTCCGAAACGAACTTTTTAAAAAAATGGCCGTAAAATTCAAACCGTAAGTCCGAATCGCTCATGGATAGGACCATTAGAAAGAGAATTTAGATCCCTTCAAGAATAAATTGAGACAATATTAGTTTAGGGAGTTGACTAAAGTCAAAATTGTCTCTGAAGTACCCAATGGTATCTAAACATGGGGTTTTCAGTGTAAAATGGGTCGTTCGTGCGAACCGTGAGGCCGATTCGCGCATGACACAGACCGTTGGAAAAGGAATCCAGTGCCCTTTGAAATTTAATTAAGATTCAATTGATTTAGATAGTTGATAAAGGTCTAATGGGGCGTGGAAGTGCCCAATGTCCTTTCAGAGTAAAACGGGTCATTCATAAGAATCGTGAGGTTGATTCGGGCACGAAACGGACCGTTGAAAAGGGAATTCAGGGCCTTTAAAGGTTTGATTAAGATTTGCTCAGGCCAAAGAGTTTACCAAAGTGAAATGGGGTCCTGGGATCGCTCAGTGGCCTCTAGATCAGTACTTAGAGTAAAAATAATTGTTTTTACCAACTGTGAGGCCAATTCGCATGCAGAACGGACTATTGGAAAGGGGATTTGGAGTCCTTTAAAGTTTCATTGAGATTCTCTTAGTTCAGATAGTTATTGCAGTCAAATGGGTATTGGGAGGTTCTTTATAGGCTCTATATCAGTACTCAGAGTATGATCTAGGAATTATGGTGACTAGATGAGTGTTGGGGACCAAATGAGGTGCTTGGAGGGCGTACTAGGATGGGGTGTCTATAATAATAACCTTCGTAGTAAATTTTCCTTTATTGATACTGGAATGTTCATGGTATTCGACTTTAATCATCTATCCCATATCCCCCTTAACAAATGAAGTGAGTGTGATCGATGCATCAGTGTGACTATTATTCTATCTTGGGAATTATTTCACTTGTATATACTTGAATTGGGTGACCAAATACTCGAATTTGATATACGATTTAGTCTCTCGATATCCAATTTGATATCAGTCTTGAGTCACATAAGACATCAAAGTGATGGGCTCCCTGGGATAGTGCTTTCCATAATCCTCCAAGCAAGGTTTCATACACAGCTTCATTGTTAGAAGTTTAAATCCCAAGTGAATTGCCTTCTTGATAATTATTTTCTTCGAGGATACTAGTACTATCCCTAATCCTCCCCCTTTGGAATTTGAGGCACCATCAACATACAGTACCCATCTATTACCTTCTTTGATTGGATGTGGGAGATATTCTATACTTACATTGCTAGTCTTTACTGGTTTTTTATCACTGAAAAATTCATCAATAAAGTCTGTAATGACTTGACCTTTGATCGAGGTTCTAGGATGGAACTCGGTATAAAACCTTTCGAGTTGCACTGAACAATTGAACATCCATCAAGATAGGTCAGCCTTCTTGAGCATTATTTTCAGAGGGAATGAGGTTAGGACAATGATAGTGCGTTCCTCAAATTAGTGTTTCATCATCCTGGAGGTTATCACCATCGTATATGTAAGATTTTCTAATGGCCAACATATTTTTTCAACATCGATCAATGTTTTTCTTGCATAATAAATTAGAGCCTAACACCCATTCTTCTCATAAACCACGGTTGAACTCACTGTGCCATTAGACACTGCCAGATATAAGTACAAAAGGCCCCATCTTCTGGAATGGTTAGCAACGGTGGTTTTCTCAAATAGTTATTTATTTTTTCAAGAGACCTAGTGCATTCCTCATTCCATACTTCTTTGCTTTCTTTTTTAAGTACTTGAAATAAAGGTCATCACTTTTCTCAGGATATGGATATGAAGTGGATGAGGGCAGCTAGCATGTAGATCAATTTTTGTACCTCGTGCATAGTTTTAGGGGGTTACACCTGCTTAGTGACTTCAATCTGGTTGGGATTTTCCTCGATGCCTCTTTTACTGACTAGGTATCTGAGGAACTTTCTCGATTGTACCCCAAAGGATCACTTCGCCGCATTTAGTTTCATCATATAATAACAAAAGACTTCAAAGGTTTTTGCCATGTTTGCAGGAAAATCCCCCTTCCTCCTTATCTTTAAAAGAATGTCATCGTTATATACCTCCATGGTGTCTATCAATTTCTCCTTAAACATATTTGTCACAAGTCTCTAGTAGGTCACCCCGACAATCTTCAATTCAAACGACATTACTCGATAGTAATATAGGCCTAGAGTAATGATGAAGAAAGTTTTTTCCTGGTCGGGGGAGAATAAGGGGATTTGATGGTACCAAGAGTAAGGATCGAGGAATATCGTATTCTCAGGATCGAGGAATCTCGTATTCTCATGGTTAATGGTGGCATCGACCAACTGATATATCTTTGGCAAAGAAAAACTATCCTTTGGGCATACACGATTCATATTAGTGAAGGCTACACATAATCTCCATTTCCCTTTGCTCTTCCTTATAACTACTGGGTTTGACAACCACTTGGGTAATTGAACATTCTTTATGGACTATACCTCTAAAAGTTTCCCCACTTCCTCCTCAACCGCCTTGACCTTCTCGAGCACATCTCATATCACCTTTTAAGTTACTAGTGGATGCAATGGATCCACATGGATCTTGTGACACATCACTTTTGGGTCTATTCTTGGCATGTCATATGGACTCCAGGAAAATTTGTCTTGGTTTCTTTTGAGGAAAATAACCAGCTTTTTCTTCTCTTCTTTTATGAGTGAACTATTGATCAAGAATCTCTTTTCAAGCTGATTATCATCACACGTCACCTCTTGTAGGGGTTTCATAACACGATCGATAGGGACAACTCTGGCTTCCTCAGTGCTTACTTTTACTGCTATTTGGAGGGTATGGATCCTACCTTTGGCTCTATAACTTTTTCCTTCTTCTCCTCCTTCTTTGGTAGGATAACAACTATGAATTTTGTTTTGTCCAAGGCTTAGTTCTTGCATATCTCCATGACTCCTTTGTCAGTGATGCACTTTATTTTCTGGTGGTAGGTGGATGGTACAACCATCATGCCCTACAACTACCCTCTACCAAATATAACATTATATGGGGAATATATATCCACCACAAGTAACTCAATAAACTTATATATCCCTCTAGACCGGATAGGGATAACTACCTTTCCCGTGGGCAAAGGTCATTCTTCCTATAAATCCAATTAAAGGAACGATGGATTCCAACAGGTCTTCGACATGAAAGTTCAACTAATTGAACATCTTAAGGTACATGAATTCTGAGGAGCTACCCTGGTCCACTAACATCTTGTCCATATCCTAGTTAGCAACTCTAAGAGTGATGATAAGAGAATCGTGGTAGAAAGTTCTCACTTTGACCAAATCATCATCAATTAAAACTACGTGCCTCACATTTTCCCGTAATAGGCATGGATGGGTCGATCTGAAAGGCTTCCATGACTTATTTCATCTTCTTAGCCACCATCCCGAGAGTTTTCCCTTTAATTTGGTTTGGGTTTGACGTGCCATGAATCATTGTGAATTCATGATCCAAAATATACATTCAAGATGTTGTCCGGTCTTGGGCCCCCATGGATTACCATAAATTCGTATCCCCTGTCATCATTTAGGACGTTATATGGTCTATGGTCTCTCATAGATTGCGTTGCAACTTAATTATTCTCTAAGAAGTCATTTAGGTGCCTAGTTTGAAATAGTTCCTCGTGGCGGGACTTGAATGCCTTGTAGTTTTTAGTCTTGCGATCGTGATCTTTATGGTGTGGGCATTTTAGTGCCTGGTTCTTCTTCTTATTCGAATCTCCGAACATCTTATCGATTCATTTAAAAAATTACCAAACTTTGATCTTATAGAAGATCTTGTATATAGGTTCGAAGAACACTATGTTATTTGCTTTGAATGATTTTTTGGGATCCTTATTTTTACCCTTTTTTACTTCCCACTTTGGTTTCTCCCTTATTTTTTTGTTCTATGTGGAATCTTTTTTACTTCCCACTTTGGTTTCTCCCTTATTTTTTACCCCTTTTTTGTATATAGGATTGGACTAGTTGCTTGAAGGAGGCTATGGATCTATGTGGAAGATTTGCAAACCACTTATGGTCATTGTCTTCAATATTGGTGGGGTGAATTCAGCACATTAATCCTTCGTTAATGTTTCACGGCATCATCGGCTGGTGATATTGCTTGACGTGATCGGTGGGATCAGGCTTCCCGTCATAGATCTTGAATCTTGGGGGAGTAAACTTCTTGGGAGCGTAAAACTCTTCTACAGATCAGATAAAAGGTGACTTCATCTGGCAGACGAGTGTTCTTCTGGCGAGTTCCTTAGTAGTATGATCCCCTTGAGTGGTTAGGTGTCTCTCTACGTCCCATCTAATAAGTTCATATAGCTTTCTGTAGCCTCACTGATCATCGGTGAGGAGAAAATTCCTCCTGTTGCTGAGTACTCCGTCCTCGACTGCGAGCTTTTCTCGCCTGAGGTCTAGGAGTTCGTAAGAAAAAGAACGCTTACACTTCTCTTTTAGGACATCCTTCTCTAAGTTCTCTAGGTATCATTGGAGCACAAGGCTCTGCTCCTATTAGAGACAGTTGGTAGACCTTTTATCTCAGCGGGGATTCTCTTATTTTCCAATGAGCCTTGAGATACGCTCACCACTGTTCACCGTTTTATCCTCCTGAGGACGCTAACGAGCATCTGAGGATTGGTAATAATTCCCAATCTCATATCTAACCCTCTAAGAGGAAGGGGTTAGCCGGCGACCCTCTTGGTCGTCCTAATCTTTATGGGCACAGGGCTAACCCTCTAGGTCTCCATAAATGTGTTTTTGATTACCCTCTTAGTCATTCACAATCATATTGTCTTGGTTGGGTGAGTGAGACATCCGAAGAATTTAGCTAGTGGCAAAGAACTCAGGCCGCTTCCCACAGACGGTGCCAATTGTAGGTGGTTATTTCCTACAGTATTTGTATCCAATGCACACAAGATAAATTACGATAAGTATTCAATGGAGAGAATAAAAAATGCATAACACGAGATATACGTACTTCGACAACATACCTACGTCCACGGGGTTTGGGGTTTTCTGTTTTATTAACTCAGAGAACTAGTTGATAGAATTGTAATACTGATCAACATTACAATATGACATGCCTCACTCAAATAGGGGTGGTTCTACATTTATAGAGGAGCTTAGGAGAGTCCTAAGCTCTGTTAATAGATATCCTTAAAAGTTTGGACCTATCCATTATAAGTTTGTGCCGTTCCAAGGGATGGTTACGCGAGAGTACTTTGTGACTTAGACACTTCATTAACTTAATGCGCAAGAAGCTTGTGGACATGTGTCAAATAACCTCATTTTTTAATTTTTAAATTGCATGTGAATTTACGCATGTACTTTGGTGGATAAGTAATGATAATATAATGGGTGAAAGGATATAGTGTTAATTTTCAGTTTAGTTTAAACTACATGCATATTTCATGTTTGGTGATATTTTAATTTTATGTGGTTTTTATTAACTATGGATGTACTGATATTATATTAGTTTGAATGCTGCATTTTTTTTGAATGATGCGTGTAATTTATTATTTTATGCATGTAAAGGTTTAACAGTGTATGTGTACTTAGCATTAAGGCAATGTTTTTAGGGTGTTTATTTTATTGGTATAATTGACAATAATGTGATTACAGTTGGATGTCTCATGTAATTTTTTTAGAGTTGTATGTGTAGTTGACGACTAATGCATGTAAGTTTTTTGCATGTTATTTTTATTATCATGCATGTATATTGTTGTTTTAGTGTGTATATATATACATGTTGAATGACATGATGTTATTTGATGTATGTACTGATTTAGTGGAGGAAACTCTTTATTATCTCCGCTCTAATGATGAGTTTTATTAAAAAAAAATGAGTAATTTTATTGACATAGTGGCCAGCCCCTCCGGTTTTCCACCGTCTTGGGGTTCGGCGCTCATGTGCGCGATGGAGTGGGAGAGAAAGTCTCGTGCCCCCTTTTTGGGAACTCTTTGGCCGTCATCGATGTGGGGTGATGCTAAGAGATAGAGTCACTAACCTATTTTGCACAAAACAGGCAAAAGAACATGTTGCCTCCTCGAGAGAACGACATCAAAGACAAATTGATGCTTGCGAAACCAATTAGATTAGAGGTTCGGGGGCTAAGTTACGAAATGGGAAGGTGTTAGGCACCCATCTCGCCCTTTCGGTCTCTTAAGGGACTATGTTACTATTTTCCTTAATTTCTCCATGAAGTGTGTGTATGCATGTTCATATAAATGGAGATCGAAATCTTTAGACTCACATCATGGGAAAAGACGGAGTGAGGTCTTCCATAGGAATGTTCCCAAAATAATTAAAAGTATGATATGTGCGCTTATCAAGATATTAATCGTTAGGATGAAACGATAATACGTGTTAGATAAGATGCAAATATGAATCACAAATATGATATATATAAATAACATATGGATAAAAAAGAAAAAAGAGGAAAGTAGGAAATCAGACCCGAGTCTCGAATTTTAACCTGAGAAGCCTACATAGCCTATAATGGCTTCAAAGTTCACATAGTTGTCATGCGACACAAGGGTGGGGTTTATCCCATAAGTTCAAACGGGGATTTTATTATACGTGTAAGAAAAAAGTGAGTTTTTAGTTTTGAGAATATGTGGTGGAAAATCCCATTGGAATTTATAGGTGTAACCCACTTTTTCTTGTTTTGGGTTTTTTTTGCAGATAATATATTATGTGAAATATTTCTATTAAAGGATTGGAGATTAATATGTGTATGATCTAAAGTAAAATCTATATTAAGAACTTATTAAACTAATGCGAAAATAAAAAAATTTAAAGAGAGAGAAGAATGCTTAGACTTTCTTTAGAGACTTGGAGATTGATCTTGATTGTTGACGAGATTTCTTACAAGTGGGTGAAAGATGTAGGAGGACTTTTCTAAATTGGGAGTGAAATTGATGGAAATGAAAGGTGGAGAAAGGTTTCAAACACGGAAACCTCGCTAACTTAAGAAGAATGTTGTTGAGATCAACTGAAGTTGATGTTTCTGAGGTTCCTCTAAAAGTGAGATTATGCCCTCCTTATATAAGGTCATGAGACTTCTGGTCATCATTGTCCTTGCCCTGCATATCGGTAGGTAACCCTAGACACATTGCTGATAGGCAGGAAAATGGACCTGCCAATTGGCAGTATCATGCAATTTTTTTTGAAAAACGATCATAAAATGCAATCTGTAACTCCAAATCATACATGAAGCATACCGTTGGAAAGGTTATTTAGAGACCTTTGGGCTTTTCCCAGGTTCGGGGTTTCCATTGGGTCAAACAAGGATCAAAAGCGCCTGGGAGATTCTCGAACAACGATGGATCGTTTGTCCAAACCGTAAGTTCCAATCATACATGGGTCAGGCCATTGGCAAGGTTATGTGAGGCACTTCTATATTCCAAAGATCTTTGCCCGATTCGGAGAGATGACTTTGGTCAAATGGGCCCCGAAAGTGCCCGGTGACCCGTCGAAGTAAAACGGGTCGTTCATCCATACCGTAGGGCTTATTCGCACATGACATGGACCATTGGAAATGGTATTGACTATGATTCAAAGATTCATTTAGTTTCATTTAAGATGAAAAGTTGACTTTGGTCAGACAGATCTCGAGAGAGTCATGTGGCCTCTGAATCAATTTTCATGAGGAAATGGATCGTTTGTCCAAACGGTTATGCCATTTTGTGCATTGCATAGACTGTTGGAAAGGGGATTCCATGCCCTTAGAATATTCATTGATCTTCCACTATAATGATGAGTTGATTGGGGTCAAATCAAATTTTGAGAGCGCCCGGTGGCCTCTAGATTAGTTTTTGATAACAAAATGGTCCGTTCGTCCAAATCATTATTTCGATTCATGCACTAGGTGGACCATTAAAAAGGTGATTCAGAGCCCTTCGATGATTCATTAAGATTTTTCTCTGATGGTTAAGTTGATCGAATTCAAACGGGGGTTGGGAGCACCCGATGGCCTCTATATCGGTACTCGAAGTATGACATAGGATTTTTGGTAAATATGGAGGTGTTAGGGACCTAAGGAGAGGCTTAAGGGGGTCCTAGAATGTGGTGTCTACAAAGCCCCTCGATGGGTGAGCTTGTAACAAGTGAAAGCCGTTGAAAAGACACCATATGATGTTTTGGGAAAGAGGTCAATTCTAAAGACCAAAGTGATGAGAATGATCATTTCTGCGGGTTGAGGTCAAATCTGAGGACATATAGTACTAGTGACCAATTTTGTGGGTCGAGGTCAATTCCGAGGACATAAAGTTAGGGCGACCAATTTTGCGAGATGATGTTAATTCTACGAACCTAAAGTAGGAGGACCAATTCTGCGGGTTTAGCTCGATTCAAAGGACCTGAAGTTGTGGTGACCAGTTCTACTGATCGAAGTCAATTCTAATGACCTGAAGTTGTGATGACCAATTATGCGGGTCTAGGTCAATTCAAAGGATCTGAAGTTGTGGAGACCAATTATGTGGGTCAAAGTCAATGCTGAGGACCTAAAGATGTGGTGGCCAATTCTACAAGTCGAGGTCAATTCTACGGACCTAAATTTGGGGCGACCAATTCTATGGATCGAGGTCAATTCTAAGGACATGAAGTTGGGGAGACTAATTCTACGAGTTGAGGCCAATTCCGAGGACCTAAAGTTGTGGTGACCAATTGAGGACTTGAAGTTAGGGCGACCAATTCTGTGGGTCGAGGTCAATTCTTCTAACCTAAAGTCATGGCAACAAATTCTACGGGTCAAGGTCAATTCTGCGGACCTAAAGTTATAACGACCTATTATGCGGGTCAATTCTGCGATCCTAAACTTATGGCGACCAATTCTGTGGGTTGAGGTCAATTCTGAAGACCTAAAGTTGTGGCCACCAATTCTGCGGGTTGAGGTCAATTCTGCGAACCTAAAGTTGTCGTAACCGATTATGTGGGTCGAGGTCAATTATGCGGACCTAAAGTTATGGCGACCGATTCTGCAAGTCGAGGTCAATTCTACGGACCAAAAGTTAGGGTGACCAATTCTACGGGTCGAGGTCAATTATCTCGACCTAAAGTTTGGGTGACCAATTCTGGGGGTCGAGGTCAAATCTGCGGGCCTAAAGTTGGGGCGACCAATTATGTGGGTCGACGTCTATTCCGCGAACCTAAAGTTAGGGCGACCATTTCTGTGGGTCGAGGTAAATTCTAAGGACCTGTAGTGGTAATTGGGGGGGGGGGGGGGTCTCTGTGGGGAGTCTTTAATTTGCCCTTTTTTGATACTCTATTGGGAAAAAGACATTTGGCTTTGGATTATGTCCTTTTGAGAGGAGGTAGCTTTGCTGGGGGAGACAATATTCTTATGGTGGTTATAT
This sequence comes from Sambucus nigra, assembly GCA_949130495.1. Classification (NCBI taxonomy): domain Eukaryota; kingdom Viridiplantae; phylum Streptophyta; class Magnoliopsida; order Dipsacales; family Adoxaceae; genus Sambucus; species Sambucus nigra. The sequence continues at coordinate 543,218,523 of OX422214.1, read as the reverse complement.
TGGGAGATAAATTTTGCTGGGGAAATAGTTGATGACTTGAGATTTTGGGATTCCTCTGGGGAATGTGTTTCTCAGAGATGCTTCCAGGGAGAGATATCTGATTGGCTTATGGCTCCAGTCCGAAAGGTGGATTTGGAAGTTTCATTGGGAAAATAGTTAATGACTTGAGGTTTTGAGATTCCATTAGAAAATTATAGGGGACTCCGAGAATGTGAGCTCACCGTTCTAGGGTTTAAATTGGAGATATGAGTGTGTTTTTAATCAAACAGGATTTTTAAAGAGCCTGAAAAATGGCTTTCTTGGTGAAGAAATGTTTTAATATTTATCTTGCAATTTTTGGAATTTTTTGGGATTTTTTTGTACGAAATTTTTAGGGGGTTGCAAACCGGCATGTTGTGGGGGTTGTCATTTAGCAATGGCATGGTCTTCTAGGCTTACTTGGGAAGGGGAAGAGGCAAGTGCCAATCGGTGGGTGTCAGGGGACTACTGATCATTATGTCCCTTGGCCTCCTATAAAAAGGGGCAACTTATCCTCATTTTTCACAGCTCCTAGAAGTCAGGTCTTCTACCTTTTCTCGCTAAGATCCATTTCCAAACTTTTCCCTCTCTTTGAGTCTTAAAATGGTGAATTTTTCAGTTAGAGCGACCTATGTGGCGTGGTTGGGTGTCGATGAATGGGCGAACCCAGAGTGGCGAGCTAGGGTGCCCCTGGCATTGGGCAAAGAAAATACCTTCTAGTTTTTCGAGCCAACTGCTGAGAACCGCTTTCTACTACATGAGATTTCACATCACCAGTCGTCTAGGGTGAGGAACCCTAGTGGCTACGTAAGTGTTAATGACCTTTGGCATTCTTTTTCTTTTCTTCTTTTGTTTCCTTGAGTTGACAAAAGGTTTCGTTGTTGATTTTTTATTTTCGCAGACAGACATATTCTATGACCTTTCGCTCCCGAGGGATGATATAGTTTAAGGATGTGTGGGAGCATCTTCCGGTGGTGGTGAACTAAGTAGCTTCCTCTATGGGTTTTGGCCGCTTAGAATATGCTTTGAACGATATGTCACGCTCTACAGTTGGTTTGTGTACGTTGGGGAGAGGTGGTGGGACACTACCTACACCATTCATTTCGGATTTGGGGAGATGAAGGTGACTCCCATCGGCGAGGGCATGCAGATTTGGGTGGATAGATCTTTGAGGGTGACACCTGAGGTGATTGACGCTTCATTGGGAGACGTGGGGAGGATAGTCTTGTGAGATTCAACCCGCATTTCTTCTCTTCGGGAGCTGTTGTTAAGTCGGAGGATCGATGAGACAGGCGAGCTGAAGGGAGTGGACGTTTCGCAGATCGTTACGGAAGGAATCCCGCTCGACGTAAGGATAGGTGGTCTTAGAGAGAGAGAGATTGGATGTTTCGGGCTGAGTCCCCCTGTTATGTGGTTTTTTCTTCTTTTCTTTTCTTTAGTTTGAAAAAAATAATGAAGCAAATGTAACAACCCCTATTTTTTCACGTAAAGGCCGACCAATATGGCTTGCCTGTAAATTAATACCATCCTTAGCGAAAATGCGAATATAAAATAATTATTATTTAAGGCCCAAGTTTAAATTGTCACAAACACATTCACAATAAATAAATAGATCCAAATCACCACCAATAAAAAAATTATCCAACCAGAGTAATATAAGTCTCAACCAACATAAAGTAAAAGTCTCGGGCTTATGCCTTACAAATGTTCCCAAATAAATAAATAGTACGACAGAATAAGCACCTATACTAGAATCGAAGAGTTTATGAACTGAAGCACAAGTGAGACTGCAGGACTGATATAACACAATCCAGTTATCCCCATCTAGGAGCACTTAGGGGAAACCATTTAAATTTTGGGTCAGACCCTAGGTGTGAAAGAATAAACTTAATTAATTTATGATGAAATAAAACCGTCAATGCACAATAAGTATCACCCCTTCGTCATGTGACACCCCGACTAATTAAATACCGGGTGATCAGTCCTTTATTAAATTATAATCAAGGTGAACAGTCGGTTCATTCTTAGCATCACTATCGAAAAATAACTTTTCCAATTTAAACACCTTAAATAATTAAGCTAAGTGTCAAAACCATTTTTATACATTACTTTCCAAATCTTATTTAAAACCAATAATTTCAAACTTACATCATTCATAATTTAAGGATCAACCAACAAATATACTTGAACAAACAATCCAATTAATTAAACATCCAACTCAGTAATTCCAACATTTAAAACTTAGAGGATAACATCCTGACAGTAATAAACCCAAAAGTACGAATACGGGAAATAAATAAATCACAATATCCGATAAGCAACTGAATAATGGAAAAAGGGCGATACATGCCTATCTGGATAAAATAAATGCTAGGAGTGGAATCAAGAAATGAGGTCGTCTAAGCAAGAGGCCTGCAACTCCCACCTAAGCTGCAGCGCGTTCCTTCCAAAGGATCCTATGCAAGACGCCCCTGTGGCTCGGCACCTATAATATATACATATATATACAAGAGAGAAAAGAAAATGGAAACGGCTCAGAGCCCGATTGTAAAAACGATTTAAAATTTGTTTAGCAAGTATATAAATTGTCTACTCGCCAATGCAACAACATATTAGTGCGGCACTCCCTTGAGAAATTCTCACCTCTCTACTAATGTGCACGCCTATCGCACTAACCTTTCCAACGGTTTAAGTTATCTTAACTTAGGTTACTCGTAAGATTTAAACTGACAAATTCAATTGTTTAAGAGATTAAGTTCATTTAACAACAAAGTTCTCATTTAAACCTTATTTACTATTAAAGTTTCTCAGTAACACATTATACTTTTCAAACACTTATTCCCAAATTGAAATAGTTATTCCATTCTTACTTACCATAGACACAACAGGTAGTTCCCAAATCCCGAATTTAAATATATATATTAAATACTCATATAATATATGTATATTCTAACAGCACCCCACATAATAATTATGGTGTGGACATACTCTGCAATTCAGTCCCCGTATCACTCGTATTAAGAGAAATACAAGTTCGGAATCACTCCCGAACTGTATTAACACAAACACAAATAATATTGAGCCGAAGCATAGGTTCCAGGTCTCTAAGAGGTCAGCACATGCCCTCATGTCTCTTAGGACCATCTGAACTATCGATTCGATAGCCTGTACCGAAGGATTTCTATCTTTTAGGGTACGCGTCAATGTCTCCCATAAAAGTCCCATCGAGATAAGACTGTCCCAGCGCGGTAACCTCAGGGATAGCAAGTAGCGCGGGCACGATTTTCACACGTATATAGTATATGCATAAACACAATCATATAAATATACTACTATTACCATATCAAATTTAGGTACATCTCATAACCCATAATTATGACATTTTCCTTCTTACTCGTTATTTAGTTATCACGTAACTTGTTTGCCTCTTACCTTAATTTGTGGGATTATTCCAACTTATCAAGTGACACTCGTGAATTTCTATACTCCCAAGTGTAATTTCAGTAGATACTTGATTAGGCACATATTCTTCACATTTATTCCCTTAATTTCGGTATTTTTATGATCCTATGCAGTGTAAGTAGCTTGGATTTGTCTCGTATTTAGGCTACTAACCTCTTTTGGCAAGTATTTCATGTTTTGTGTATTTCTCATGTGCTTTATAGGTATTTCATGCAAGTTAGTGCGAAGGATAACTCGAAACAGTGAAAGAAACCAAGAAATGGAGAGTTGAAGGGAATTTTCGTAATTTTGCAGCCTTAGTCCGGAGGTGGGGCAACTAGAAAGTTGAAGAGATCTAAATTACAAGAACACTGGAAATAACGGCACCTCAATCCGAGCTACGGTGAAGAAGTTACGATGTTTTAAAGTTGCGAGATAATGAAGAGAAATGGACCAGAAACCAAACCGATCCGGATGGAACCAAACCGATCCGGGTCCGGACTGGTCCGGCGGTACGAATTGATGGCATTAATTATGCAGATTTTGAGGTGATTAGCTGGTAAAAACTTGCGCAACAAGCGATTCTAGCTGTCAAATTCGTGCTACTTGGTGCTATAAAAGACCAAGCCCTACCTCATTCCAATGGAGAGTCGAATTCTAGAGAGTAGAATAGAATTTTAGAGAGAGAAAGTCAGATTTTAGAGAGTCTTTTTAGTTTTCTTTGGTAAAATTTTTCATAAACACTAGTTTTTGAAGTTTGTCTACTATTCAAGATTCAAAGTTCTATTCAAGATTCATCATTCATCCATTGCAAGTAATTTTAATTTATTGTTTTTACTGCTTTCCTAGTTAGTTTAATTAATTGTTGATTTCTAGTTTTTCATTCCCAATTTAAGTCATGTTCTCAAATTTCTAGAGTTAGTTATGAATTCCTACACTTTAATTTGTAAGTTTTATTTTGATTTCATCATGTTAAGCTAAGTTTTTAAGGGTTGGGATGCATGAACCCATCCCAATGTAAATTACTTATGTAGAAAATAGAATTTAAATTAAAAATTTGAAAGAGTCGTGCGAGACAATTTTACGAACATTGTAGATCTTTTAATCTCTCTTGCCCTAGGTACTTGGGATGTTTAAGAATATGATGTGCGTAAAATTATTTATCACCGCTTTATATTTACCTTTGATTTCATATGGTGCGGGCTTGATCCTCATATATGTAATGCTTAAGATCTATAAAGACAGGATTCATTCAAATTTATAATTTACAATTCTATGTTTCTATACGGTAAATTACTAGGGTTAGGGGGATTGTATTCCAACCTACTTTCTCATTCATCTTAATTAGTTTAACTTCTTTATTTACTTATTTTTTTCCCTTTTCAACCATCATCATCTTTTTCATTTTTTCTTTAGAGGTAATAAATCAATTAAATTCTATCAACCATTCCTTGTGGATTCGATACCTAGACTCGCCACTATACTCCTTAAGAAGTGTAGTTACAAGTTTAGGGTTTTTTTTTGTATTGAGGTTGGAAGCCGATAACAACGACTAGCGTATTACACGGACGTTGGGTTTACACCTCAATCAAAAAATGGCGCCGTTGTCGGGGAGTGTTTGTTATAGATTATAATTGACTTACTACTTCGTAAAAAAAAAGTAAATAAAAAAAATTTGAAAAATATGGGTGTCACGTTCTTGAATTGCCCAATTTGAAATGTCTTACTTTAACTCTTTTGGTGGCTTTAATTGTTGTGCTAATAGTGAGGAGGAGGCACTCAAGACTTATGAACATTGGATCAATATCACTAAAGATGAGTCTCATAAATACAAGCCCATTGCTAAGGCCATCCAAATTTATCAAAATGAATTGCTTGAAGAAAAAAGACTTGAAAGAGAATATTGGAAAAAAATCGTTATTGGGAGCAAGAGTTAGATGCATTATTTGAACCCAGTGAGGATTTTTCTTTCGATATTTTGGAAGTTGAAGAATGTTTTCAACCAAATGAGGAATCCGAGGTGCTAGAACCAAGGAAGACTACTTTGGAAGAACTCTTGCTTGTTATAAAAAAGCAATCTGATGACCTTGCTGCTACCGAGTTGAAAATTATAGCAACTTGCAAGGAGTTGAATGATTATTTGGACAACTTAGAGAAGGTCGAGACTTGCGCTTCACCTAATACTTTTGAGAATGAAATCATTGAGAGTGATCCAAGTTCTTTTGAATATCAACCTCTTATAAATATTTCAAAACCTATTGAGGTTGAAGATCATTTGTCTCCTTGTGTCCCCACTATTATCGAACTCTAGGTGAATGTATTATGGGCCATACACTTAGACGTGTCACTCCACCAGATCCAACTGAAAATTTGGGGAGAGAAGATTTTGAGGACAAGGACTCTATGCTTAAATTATTTTCCAAGATAGACTCTTTCTGTTTGTGTGATCAGCTTCCCATACTACTTCAAAAATCTTTGGGAAGTGATTCTATTTTTCTTGGATCCCAATGGTACTTGTCCCCCTGTGCACTCAAATCCCTCATTATCCCCCTAAATTTTTTAATTGGTGATGGTTCATTTTTTAAAATTTGCACATGCCTTGCGTTTTTCAAACGGAATTCTTATTTTCCGGGAGGCATGCTTTCTAGTGAGGGCACACCATTAATCCCTCAAAGTCAAATTGTATTTTCGGTGGACCCTCAAATTTTTCGACTTCTACTGTATGAGTTATTAAAAGTTCAAATCGTAGGTTGTACATAATTATCTTTTTATTTTTCCTTTTTTTATAGTTTAGAGTAATTAGTTAAAGTTTTTGTTATTCTTTTTTGTTATGCTTGGTTCTAACATGTTTTGTAGATTCAATGGACTCGCACTCATCAGGGATTGCTCCATTTGGGTAATATCTTTATTTTCCTCTCTTTATGTTGTGTTCTTGATTCGCATTGAGGACAATGCAACATTTAAGTTAGGGGGTGTGGGATATTCTTCCCGTTTATTGTTTAGATCCTTTGATTCAATCACATGTTCTTTCCAAGTGTGTTTTGAAAAAGAAAAAAAAATTGAAAAAAAAGCCAAAAATATTTTTGTTCAAAATAAATAAGAATTGGAATTTAAATTTTTCAAAAATATCACCTTTATTCTGTTTGAAGTCTCAAATTGTTAAATCTAAATTGCACTAAGCCAAAATTGACCGAAGATGGAAATTGAAAGAAAATTGACGACTTAACGAATAAGTGTGGAGATTGATCAAACCCGGTGAGATTTCGAGCCTTTCAATTTTTTTATGAGTTTTTAAATCAATCCGAGTTTATGATTAACTCAAAGTTCTTTTCAGCGTTTTAATAAGTCGTTGATGATCTCAATCCTTTGTTTTGATAGGTTATGGGAAATGTGTGAAATGTTGTCTCGAAATTCGTGCTAAATACCGTCATGTCTCTTAGGACCGTATGAACTATCGATTCGATAGCCTGTACCGAAGGATTTCTATCTTCTAGGGTACGAGTCAATATCTCCCATAAAGGTCCCATCGAGATAAGACTGTCCCAGCGCGTTAACCTCAGGGATAGCATGTAGCGCGGGCACGATTTTTACACGTATATAGTATATGCATAAACACAGTCATATAAATATACTACTATTACCATACCAAATTTAGGTACATCTCATAACCCATAATTATGACATTTGTCCTTCTTACTCGTTATTTAGTCATCACGTAATATGTTTGCCTCTTACATTAATTTGTGGGATTATTCCAACTTATCAAGTGACACTCGTGAATTTCTATACACCCAAGTGTAATTTCAGTAGATACTCATTTATTTTCCAACGTAACTATCTTACGCGTCTCCTTCTTTAATACATAGTTCCATCATCCCTTTTATGCAAAAGTCCCCGAAAATGTGAATCTCGTCTTACCTTAAAGGTTTCATATTTTTAATAAGTCCTACTGGTCTTCTTTACCTCCCAAAATATTTTAATAAGGATGTCCAAAGATTATTACACATTTAAATTGAATTCAACTATTTAGAAGGGAAAATATGAGTCTGCCAGGAGGGGTCGATCGATCGATGGCAGGAGCTCGATCGATCGATCGATGCGTCGATCGATCGATACTCCTGGTTCGATCGATCGATCAAACATGTATGACGAATTCTGCAGAAAACCAGTTACGGGTTCTATCATCCAACATCATTCAAATCCAAAGTTTTAACACCCAAACTCCCAGAAATTTATACCACAAACGTCCTAAACCCAAATGGACAATATTTAACGTAAAGCATGCGAGTTTTCACCAAAATTCATGGATTAAAAGTGCCCAAATTTATATAATTCTCATGAACCCTAAAAATTTCTTTAACTTAATTCAAATCATTCTTTCTCCAGAAATTCTACTTCTAATTCATTATAAATTTGTGGTTAAACTCTACGTATGAAGGGGATTTCCAGATTATCATTTATATCACTAAAAAATGAAATTTTCTAATCTCCAACATGGGTTTTCCTTCATAGAACTCATCCTAATCAACCCTAAACTAACATGAATGAAGCATTACTGAAATTAAGCAAGATAAATACTTGCTTGGAAATATTTGTCTCCGGTTTGTGGCTGAAATCAGCGTGGTTGTAATCCTTATCACGCGATCTATCATTTGGCGACGACGACGATGCAAATGGAGGAGTTTTCGGCCTAGAACTCCTTGGTAACCTCTTCCTTTCCTTCTCAAATGGCCGTCACTTGGTTTATGTTGTATTAACCCTAGAATACAACCCTAAGCATCTGATATAACCCTTGCAAATTCGTGGGTTTAGTTACCCAAAATTACAAAATGTCCAAAATGCCCTCCTGGGGTATTAATTAAGCCCGAGACCCAAACTAAACCCACGGGTACACTTTTCTGACTATCTCGACCCTTTCGGACACTTTTGGCACACTCAAAACGGCCATACGAGCAACTTATAATTTATTCATTTTTTTATTAATCGATATTTAGTCCCGACACGACACAGGCGCATCCCGACTTAAATTTTCAAAATTGTCATTTTATTCACTCGTGACATTTAATAGAACCAATATCATATATTACTTTGCTCATTAGTAATAGTCCACAAGTTTCCCGTACTTACTAACTCACATCACGTTAGTAATTATTAAAAATAATTAATTTTTGGATTTATATTAAATTAATATCTCACATTAAATTGAATAAATCCCCAAATTTAGAAAGTATAAAAATACGGGGTATTACACGTCACTTACATGCGTATAACACCTCACTCCTCATCTAAGTGTAATATTATTCTCACCCCAATACGTCCCAAATAATGAATTGTGACATTATCTCAATTTTATAAAATGAATATATTGATAATTAATTATTTAAATGTAATCCCTACATTTAATTATCAACTCCCATTTATTCCAAACTCAAAAGTGTCACATATACGGCATAAACATTTATTATACATTATAGGGTCAAAAGTAATAATTATTGCCCACATTCTTAGACAATTAAATTTATTACATTAAAGACTGGATAATTATTAATATATGTCCTTCCATATATTTGACACATAAGGGCATCTGCCGTTGATAAACAATATCGTATTCCCCTAACTCGATTGCCTAGGTCATTAGCCTTCCTGACTTCTCAGGCTTATGTAGGACCTATTGGAGTGGGGAATCGATGAGGACGGCCATGGAGTGAGATTGAAAGTATGGCTTCATTTTCCTAAAAGCATGTATCAAAGCATAGTCTAAATTTTCAATCCGGGGATACTTATGCTCTGACCATTAGAGTGCCTTGATATTGAAGTACACTGGTCTCTTCACTCCATCCTCTTCTCTTACTATCGCAGCACTGATGGCTGACTCTGAGACAGCTAAATATACGTACAATTTCTCTCCCTAAATTGGTCGAGATAGGAGTAGAGGGGATCTGAGGTAGGACTTAAGCTCTCTGAAATCTTTATCACATTCCTCATTCCATTCAAAGGATTTTCTAAGAATTTTGGAAAAAGGAAGACACTTATTTTTAGCTCTTGAGATGACCCTGTTAAGTGCAGTAACTCATCTGATTAGCCTCTGAACGTCTTTGATAGTTTTGGGTGTCTTCATTTCTAGCAACGCCTTGATCTTCTCAGGGTTAGCCTTTATTCCCCTTTGGTTGAAAATAAAGACCAAAAACTTTCCTGCTCCTATCTCGAAGACACAATTGGCCGGGTTGAGTTTCATTATGTATTTGTCAATGGTGTCAAAAGTTCTTTCAAGGCCAGCCACATGAGTTTCGGCCTTTAGACTCTTCGTCAGCATGTCGTCCACATAAACTTCCATGGACTTGACTATCTAATCACGGAACTTCTTATTTACAAGATGTTGGTAAGTAGCCCATACATTCTTCAAATCGAAGGGCATGACCTCATATCAATACGTTCCCTAGTCTGTAATAAATAATGACTTCTCTGAGTCTGGCGAGTCCATGAAGATCTAGTTATACCCGAAGTATGCATCCATGAAACTCATCATGCTGTGGCATCCACCATCGGATCTATATGAGGTAAGGGGAAGCTATCCTTTGGGCAAGACTTTTTTAAATTAGTGAATTCTATACACATCTTCCATTTCCCATTTGCTTTAGGCACTATGACAGCGTTAGATAACCACTCAGTGTATATGACCTCTCTGATGAACTTGGCCTCTTCAAGATTTCTAACCTTGTCTCTGATGACATCATACTTATCTCTTGAGTATACTCTTATTCTCTGCTTGATGGGCTTCGAATCTTCTACCACATTGAGTTTATGGCACATAATCTCAGGATCAATACCTAGCATGTCTGCATAGCTCCAGGCAAAGATACTTTGTCTCTTCCTTAACAGCTTCACTAGATCCTCCTTCACCTCAGGCTTTACCGACTTGGATGGTTTTTTTTTGCTTATCCTCATTGAGTACAATGGATTCTACCTCCTCCACGGCTTCTCCCTTTTTGAGCTTTTTGTCATCTCTAGGATCAAGTGTGTCGATATTGTACGTGGTTGTTGCCATCTTATGAGCCTCTCTCTCTTCTATAAAGTTGAAGTAGCATTCTCGTGCTGACGTTTGGTCACCTTGAACTTCCTCTACTCCATAAGGAGTCAGGAATTTTAGCATTTGGTGGACCGTTGAAGGCACAACCTCAAATTCCTTTAAGGCTACTTATCCCATGATGAGGTTGTAGACTGAGAAGACGTTTTCATCCATCACAAAGAAATTTATTTTTCTTATCAACGTCTTAGGCCATTCATCTTCAATTCTCACATCCATTTCATATATACCCAATGGACGAACCTTTTCACCGCTAAATCCAATCAAGGGATGATGATAAGGGACAAGCCTAGCTCTGATGAGACCCAAGCTCTTGAAACAGGGCTAAAACATAATTTCTGTAGAACTTCCCCCATCAACCGGGATCCTCTGAAATTCATACCCTTGCACCCTTGTGGTGATGACTAAAGGCTCATCATGGGGAGCTAAGATACCTTTGAAATACAGTCATGAGAAGCCGACCATAAGGGAGTCCATGTCTACCTTCTTTCTCTTCTCACATTTCACCCCTGTAGATGACAAGTTCACAACTTTAGCTTTGGTCACTGATTTGGCCTCTGCCATATGGGCCTTGGGATCGGCTACCTCTGAGCCACCCCCTGCTAATTCGCCACAGATGGTGTTCACACTGAAGGATATCATACCGACCCTCTTCACTGGGACATTATCATGTTTTGGTGGGAGGTCGGGGTCATCTTCATCATCATATGAGTCACCATCTCTTCTGGAAGGGGCATATTCACGGTATTTATCATTTCTTTTCTTTTTAGGGTCATCTCTCCCCCCCTTAGGATCTCTACCATCCATGTACTTTCTGAGCTATCTAGACTTCAACATTTTCTCAATTTTGTCCTTCAGGGCGAAACACTTGTCAGTTAGATGGTCGTGATCTTGATGGAACTCGCACCATAGATTCTTGTTTCTCTTATGTGTAGGAGCCTTTATCTTCTCCGTCCATCTCAGGGATCTATTATTCTTTATTTCATTGAGGATGTGTTCGCATCTCACTGTTAGAGGAGTATAGTGTGTAAACTTATCGTCTAAAGTCCTCTTATTTCCATCCTGTTTCTTCTGAAATTTCCCACTACTACTTCCATTCTCATCCTCATACTTTGCATCCATTGCTTCTTCTACATTAATAACCTTTCCAACGATTGCTAACAGATCGGCCATAGACTTAGGAGGGTCTTCAGCTATCTTCCGAAGTAGCTTGCCCTTTTGAAGCCCTCCAATGAGGGTTGTCATGGCTATAATCTCTTCATAATCTTTAACCTCCAACTTTTCCTTGTTGAACCTCGCGATGTAGTCCCTGCGGCTTTCATTTTTCCCTTGATTTACATAGAACACATAGGTTATCTTTTTCTGAGGTCTTACCCCAAAACAGAAGTTATGAATGAACCGCTCAGTCAAACCTTTAAAATTCTTAATTGAATTAGGAAGAGAAGTGAACCAGATATGTGCAGCCCCAGTTAGAGTGATTGAGAAAGCTCGGCACCTCATCTCATCGGAGATTAAATCAACGTTTGCTGCAGATTGATACATCTCAATATTATGGACTGGGTTAGTACTTCCATCGTACTTGGGAGACACCATTGGAGGTTTAAATTTGGCAGGAGTTAGGAAGATGACAATCCTTACCACAAATGGGGAGCCCTCTGAGAATCCCCTTTATAGTGGGTCTCGACTTTTTATGAGGTTTCCTATATTCTCTTCCAACCTCTGAATAGATTCATTCCATGGTTTAGAAACGTCGTCTTGGATGAGGTTGTCCCCAGTCACCTCCAAAGGGTGAACCGAGGGTTCCCTAGCTACAGCACAACGTCGGTTATTGACCTCCCCCTGACCACAGTCTTGGCCTTATGGGGGTCGACCATTATGGGGACGATAGTCACCTTCTTCTCTTCTTGAGCCAGCGAGACTTCTTGATCTGGATAGCCTCTCCCTCAGGTCATTGGCTGGGCTGAGCCTTTCAAAGGCCGACCCTCTGCTTAAATGATCAAAAACTGATCCTCTTTATCATGCATAACTATCTCGTCTTGTACCATAACCTCGGCTCGGCTTTGTAGGATGTACAATGTTGTTTAAAACCTCATATGGCTCCCAACAATCTACCGAAGATTCTTCCTTACCTCCCCAGGCGTAAATGCCTAGGGTCAGTAACATCCTTCCTCCGTTTGAGGAGTAGGTTGGTCCTTTTATAGTTCCTGGGGAGGTCCCCTGGCCTCATGTTGGGCTGAGCAGCAGTCGGAATAATTATCTATAGTGAGACTCCAGGTGGTCTCATTATGTTTTGGATTGGCTGGGAAAATTGCTCCTGCATCACTTGCTGAGTTGCAGCTAAGGACTTCAAGGCTGCTGCCACCTCACCCATCTCGGACTGGGGTGGTGCCTGGATGGAACTGGTTCCTCTAACACCATATGGTGGAGGATGTGGTGGTAACTCTGTTGCCATATGCTTGAGCTTTTGATGAGAGGACTATAGAGCTTTGAAACCCTTAAGGGACCTCTTTCAATGGTGAAACATCTCCACGCGAAGCATGAGGCCAGGTTCACCACCAGAGTCTTCGTTGAGGTTAAGCAGCAAAAGAGGAAGAGATAAATATTCTCAATTCCAAAAGACGGTGCTAAAATGATGATGCTGGAAGTAACACCACCAGATGAGGTGTTGGTAAGCTCAAGCTACCAATGTCAATGGCAACATAAGAGTGAATATCTAGTAGAAGGAGGTGAGGAGAAGAGGATGAACACTAGTATATAAGCGGTTCAGCCAATCTGGCCTACGTCCACTGTGAGTGTGTGAGTAATTTCACTAGATAAAGTCACTAATATCCATAGATACAATCTCTAAAGCTTTATCTCTATACTGTTTAAACCAGTAGAGTTTTTTCTAGTGTTGCAATTATCAATCCCTTTATAAGGTAGAGGAAGACCTCTATATATAGTGCTTAGGGGATGTAGTGTACCCCCCAAGCATGCAATGAGTATGTGTATGAGGATCAAACCAGTATGATGATAACATCTGAATGATCTTATGTAGATGATGATGACCACTATATTCCCTCACGTGAGGGGAATGATTCGATTATAACTGATTTGCCCGTGTGTTCCAAGCCTTACATGTGCTTGCATAGCTCGGACTTGTGCCCTTGACTGATGTAACCACGTGAAGTTCGATAGTGTTGCTTTATCTTGTCTAGCTATGATGACCTCAGTAGGGAAGACTGACCGAGGTTATGTAATGTCGGCTTAAGCATAGTAGGATGTTGACAATAATCTATCCCCATGAGGCGCTGTTGACCTCGGCTGTTGCAGAGCCGAGGTTGGTAGTAGAAAGCCGACCTTGTAGAATACGACATTTTTTATGGCAGTTGTGAGGTTATTATCAAGTCGGCTATGAGATAGGATGAGGTTGATGACTCTGAGTACGAGGGTGCACTTTGTGCATATCAATCACCCCCTGAGTTACGGAATGGGAAGGTGTTAGGCATCCATCCCGACCTTTCGGTCTCTCATGATCTTATGTTACTATTTTTCTTAATTTTTTGGTGAAGTGTGTGCGTTTATATATAAGTGGAAGTTTAAATCGCTTGACTCACATCATGGGGAAAAAATTGAGTGAGGTCATCCATAGGAATGCTCCCAAAATAATAAAAAAATATGATATGTGCGCTTATTAAGATATCTATCGTTACGATGAAATGATAATGTGTATTAGATAAGATGCAAATATGAATCACAAATATATATATATATATATATATATATATATATATATATATATATATATATATATATATGTGTGTGTGTGTGTGTGTGTGTGTGTGTGTGTGTGTGTGTGTGTGTGTGTGCAATATATATGGATAAAACAGTATAAAGAGGAAAATAGGACTCGAGTCCTGAGTTTTAACCCAAGACGCTTACGTAGCCTATAAAGGCATCAAAGTCCACATAGTTCGCATGCGACACAAGGGTGGGGTTTATACCATAAATTTAAACGGGGATTTTATTATATGCGAGTGGAAGAAAAAAAGGTTTTTTTAGTTTTAAGAAAATGCGGTGAAAAATCCCGTTGAAATTTATAAGTGTAACCCTCTTCTTCTTTTTTAGGGTTTTTTTGTAGAAAATATATTATGTGCAATATTACTAATAATGATTGGAGATTAATATGTGTATGATCTAAAGTAAAAGCTAAATTAATAACTTATTAAACTAATGCAAAAATAAAGATATTTAAAGAGAGAGAAGAATGCTTGGACCTTCTTTGGAGATTTGGAGATTGATCTTGATTGTTGATGAGATTTCTTGCAAGAGGGTGAAATATGTAGGAGGATTTTACTAAATTGGGTGTGAAAGTGAAGGAAATGAAAGGTGGATAAAGGTTTCAAATAAGGAAACCTCGCTAACTTAAGAAGAATATTGTTGAGATCACTAAAGTTGATGTTTCTAAGGTGCCTCTCAAAGTGAGATCATGCCCTCCTTATATAGGTTCAGGGGACTGACGATCAGGATTGTCCTCGTCTTGCCTATTGTTTGGTAACCCTAGACACACAGCCGATAAGCTGGGAAATGGACCGCCAATTGGCAGTCTCATGCAGATTTTTCCGAAAAATGGTCGTAAAACGCAATCTGTAAGTCAATATCACGCATAAGGCATACCGTTAGAAAGGTTGTTCAGAGACCTTTGAGATCCTTTGGCCCACTCCCGAGTCTGGGAGTTGAATTTGGGTCAAACGGGGATCGAAAATGACTATCGATCCCGTAGATAGGAAATCGTCAAATGACGATGGATCATTCGTCCAAATCATTAGTCCGAATAACGCACGGGGTGGACCATTGTAAAGGTTATGTGAGGCACTTCGATGTAGATTTTCCCGGTTCAAAAGTTGATTTTGGTCATATGAGGCTCAAAATTGCACGGCGACCTTTCGAAGTAAAATGGGTAGTTCGTCCGTACAGTAGGGATGATTTGCATATGGAGCAGACCGTTGAAAAGGTATTCAGTCCCTTTCAAATATTCATTCACTCTGATTCAAGTTGAAGAGTTTACTTTGGTCAAACGGAGCTTGGGAGCACCCGGTGGCCTTTAAATCAGTTTTCAGGGGAAAACGGATCATTCATTCGAGCATTTATGACATTTCGCACATGGGGCTAACTATTAATATGGGATTTAGTGCCCTTTGAAGATTTATTGAGCTTCCACTATGACGATGAAGTTGATTGGGGTCAAATCAGGGCTCAGGAGCTCCTGTCCGAACCGTTATGTCGATTCGTGCATGCGGCGGACCGTTGGAAAGGGAATTCATAGCCCTTAGAAGATTCATGAGATTTTTCTCTAACAATGAAGTTTATTGAAATCAAATGGGGCTCGAGAGCACCCGATGACCTCTAGATTAGTGCTCGAAGAATGACCTAGGGTTTATGGTAAATAGGGAGGTTCTAGGGACTTAAGGAGAGGCTTATGGGGTCCTATATTGTGATGTCTATATACACCCCAAAATTATACTCAAAATCAGACCCATTAATGTGTCATGCATACATAGGTTGATGGATGGGGTTAATTAAGGGTCCATTTAAAATATTAACCAATGCATGATTGACACATCACTGGGTCTATTTTTAGTATTATTTTGAGGGGCTATTAGTAATTAATCTTGAAATAATATCATTTTATCATCAAGTTTACATGGAAGAATGATGCATAAGTGCTTATAATTTAAGGGTTATTGAGCTGATTTTTATGATTATCAAGATAAAAATGGTCTTTCATTTTTACATGGACGTGTGTATATATATTAAGACACGTGTCTTGTTGTTGTATCAGTGCTTCAAACTCATAATCTTATAATACCTTCTATTGTTATAATGTGTCTTATTTTTTGGGGGAGAGAGAGTTCATTTTTTTAATAAAAAGATGGTTTATGTAACTCATTTTGATTTATACTTCGAACTTAATGATAATTGCATGCCTCAATAATACAAAGGTGATGAAATATTCAGTTAATACATGATTGCATATATAGATTTTAAGATCTATTCACATAACTATGTGGGAATGGGGGTAGTATTGATATATAATGCAATTTTACCATCATGTGGAATTTGAATGCGTATCATGTTATTTCATGGTATGAAGATCTCCTACAGATAAGAAATATATTTTGAGAATGGTGAATGAACAAATACTGAAGTATGTCAACAACATCATCAACTTCCTTTTATAAGTGAATAATGTTGAGGAGACTTTCAATGAGAATCGTGACGAAGTTTCTCTTTGTGGACATGATTTATCATTTTTTTATATATTTTTTAAAGTCCCTTTCTTCTATTTTATTTTTAATTTTAATTTTTGAAACTAATGGTGTAAGATTGACCAGTATGTCAATTTTTTTCCAGCGTGATGTTATGTTAGTATGTAATATAAAACTTAAAGATTTTATTTTTTTGCATAATGTGCATGCATTAATTATTTTTTGTCATGATATGGATGTTTGATCAAGCAATACATAATGTGTATCTTTTTGTGTGTAGTTTTTTTCGTATGTGTGTACTATAGTATATTTACGTGTGTACATAGTAATTTACGCATGTAAAAGTTATTCACTTATATACTATGTTGATCAAGTGTATAATTCACTTATTCATTGTTGACTAGATGTACAATTTGTTTGATATACGCATGTAATACGGTTTCTTTTTCTTTAGTATGAAGACATATATGATTTTTGTCATATGTGTAAAATATTAAGCCATATATATATATCCATATATATACTATAAGGTGTGAGTTGTGTTTAGTTATGGAGTTGGGAATATATGATTATATTAGAATAAGTTTTTTGCACTAGGGCTATAGAAGGTGACGATACATTTGAATACATGTATACCTGTACTAATTTGATTGTATTTTTATATATTTTAAGCTTTTAAATGTGGTTATAATTTAAGTGATAGAAATGTGTGCATAATATGTAAAAAATAAGTTTAGGCACTATTTATATAGGGGAGATTGAGTGTACTGATATAAAATTTATGTGCAATTGTGATAAATAAAGTGAAAATGTGTTGTAATTAGGGCATAGTATTATTATTCAATGGGAAAGTTATGTGATATTCTTTAAATGCATAAGATTATTGATATACCAAAATGTGCCCTCGACTAGATGAAGGGCATGTTCAACCCAACCGACCTCTCCAATCCATCCAGCTCCATAAGTTACAACTCGATCGTGCACTCGACCTGAGGGCCGGCCTTGGCCAACCTCCTTGTCTCACCTCGGCCTAGAAGGTAGATCAACATGGTCAACATTCCTAAGGATTCATCAGTGCAACCTCAGCCTCGACCCACCTCCTGGGAGAGGAAGGCCAACCCAAGACAACTCAACATCGATGGTGTTAACTGATTATCTCGGCCTCAGCCCGAACAATGTGGCCGATAATGACACCTGGCAAGGCACTCGTGGAAAATTGCGCGTGGAACTCAAGTCCCACATGGACGAAACCATTATAACCAGGTCATTCCCTCATGTGGGGGGATATTTGGTCATCATGATCTACATGTGACAAAGATAGCTGGCTCCTCCTCATTGGCTTGGAACATTCCACACATGCATACTACATGCTTGGGGGTGAATTACACCCCCCAAGCACTTATAAATACTTGTCTTATACCTTAGGTTAGGGGGATGCATATTTAAAACCCTACAGAAACTCTCTTAAGCTCACTATAAGAGAGAAAAAGCTTGAGTGCTTGTATATTCAGGCCATTAGAGCCTCATTTAGTGGATTACACTCACTGCACAGTGGACGTAGGCCATAATTTGGTTGAAACACTTAATTTTGGTATTCAATTCCTCTTTGCCTCGTCGCATTCTCTTATTGTTATATTACTTACTTGATGCCATTATTATATATGTTTTGTTATACCTGTTTGAGCCCATTATAATTGTGATATGTTGGTACCATTTTTAGTATCATCAGTCTGGAACCATCTGTGGGAATGAGAATTATCATATGTTCCCTTCTTTATCTAGTACTCATCGGAGTCTCTAGTGGTGAACCAGTCCTCCCCTCTTGTGGAGCTATTTCACCATTAAAAGAGTTCCTATTGAGGTTCTAAGTTTCTACTCTTCAGGTACAGCTCATCCATCAGGTTTGAAACATGGCATCAAAATTTCAACCACCACCACCAACTGGTGGTCCTAGATCTAGCCACGAGCCTCTTTAGTTTGAGATGGCTGAAGTGGAGGTGGCATTGAAGTCGTTAGTGCCCAGTCAATAGGCGATGCAAGAACATATGGTTGACTTTAGCCAAAATGTGATAGTTAGACCCGTTGGGGTATTACTATAGATGATTACTCTGGCAGCCATGGAGTAGCATCTAGACACTAGGGGACCACCCCAGGCACCGTGCAAGGAGTTACCACCTCTTTAATGGCAGAGGGACATTGCTGACCCTAGGCGTTTATGCCTAGGGAGGCAAGACCAACCCTGCTCGGAGGATTGGTATGATGACTATGATGCTGAAGATACTCAGGCCAATTTCTAAGAGCCACATAAAATATCAGGAAACACTGTACGCCCCATTCAAGCAAGCCGAGGTTATAGTAGTAGGCCGAGTCGTGATATCAACCAAGGGGCTTAGCCTTTGATCGGCTAAGTAGAGGGTCAGCCTTTGAGAGACTCAGACTAGTTGGTTATCTTCGAGATAGGATATCGAGATGGCATAATGCTATCTCCAAGAGAGAAGGGTAAGATTGTCGGTCTCCGTGTTGCCGAGACGAGGGCCACAGAGAAGTGTACAGTCGATACAAGTCAATCATAAGGGAACCTTTTATTCGACCAGTTGAGGTGGCAGGGGATAATATCATCCAGGCCTATGTTATGGCAGTGATCGAGAGGCCTTAGAACAACTCGATTCAAAGGTTGGAGAATAAAATTGTAAACATTCTCAAAAGTCGATACCCCTTATAGAAGGGCTATTCTGAAGTCTCTCCTTTCGTGGCTAAGATAGTCAATTTTATAACCCCTGCAAAGTTTAAGCCACCAGTGGTTACTCTAAAGTATGATGGAAGTATCAATCTCGTTCATCACATAGATATGTACCAGTTGACCGTAGACATTTACTCAGTCTTGGATGAGATGAGATGATGTTTCTTTTCAAGCACTTTGGCTGGAGATGCTCATGTATGGTTAACTTCACTCCCGAAGAATTCATTTGAAAACTTCAAGAAAATCGCAGAGAGATTCATACAACTTCTGCTTTGGGAGAAGACCACAAAAGAAGATTACTCACATGTTTTACATTAAGCAGGGGAAGAATGAGAGTCTCAGTGAGTACATTATGAGGTTTAACATGGAAAAGCTAAAAGTGGAGGATTACGAAGAAAGTATTGCAATGAAAGCACTGATAGGAGGTATACAAAAGGGGAAATTTCTCTAAACGTTTATTAAGGACCCACTAAAGTCTATGGATGAGCTATTGGCGATGGTCGGTAAGGTCATGAACGCCGAGGAAGGTATGATAGTGAAGTATGAGGATGAAAAAGAGACGAGTAGTGGGGGCAAGTTATAAAAGAAGAGTAACAATGGAGAGAATAGATCAAAAGATGATAAGTTTACCGACTACACTCCCCTCATGGTCAGCTGTAAGCATAGCTTGAATGAAATCAAGAATGATCGGTCCCTGAGGTGGATAAAAAAACTGAAGGTTCCTCCTCATAAGAGGAACAAAAACCTATGGTGTGAATTTTATCAAGACCACAGGAACCTAACTGACAAACGTTTCTCTTTGAAGGATGAAATAGAGAAGATGTTAAGGGCTAGAAATTTGAGCAAATTTGTGGACAAGGGTTCCTTAAAGGGTGGCTGATACGACACCAAGAGGAAGAGGAGAGATGACAAATGCAAGCTCGATCGTCCGACAAGATGAGGCGATGATGACTTAGTTGATTGTGATGAAGATGACCCTAACCTCCCCCCACCATTCACTGATCCCAAGGGTCAACCACATATGATCTCTCATGAGGTCAAGATGATATGTGGGGGACTTACTGGAGGAGGAAAAGATATTACAGATAGGAGGGCGCATGTGGTCGAGGAAAAAGCTCTACCACCAAAGCCTAAGATAGTCAATTCAATTGAAGTTCAGCCTATCAAAGGAAAGAGAACCAAGGTTGATATGGATACGTTGATAGTTGGCTTCTCGAGGTTAGACTTTAAGGGAATTCTAGCTCCATACGATGACCCCTTGGTCATCACCACTCTTTTTCATTGCTATGAGGTTTCGAGGATTCTTATCGACGGAGGCAGCTCAGTTGATGTCATGTTATGGGATTACTACAAAGGTTTGGGTCTGAGTAAGAAGAGATTAATCACGTACCAAAAACCACTCATCGGCTTCAATGGAGAGAAAGTGCAGTCGTTGGGAATATATGAGATCGTGGTGAGAATGGGGAACACTTGGACAAAATGCCTCATGAAGAAATTCAAATTCTTCATAATGGTAAAAAATTTCTATTCGTCTTATAACATCATTCTCGAAGGGTAACCCTCAAGGAATTTGAGGTCGTTACCTCAATCGTCCACCAAATGATTAAATTCCCGACCCCATATGGGATAGGGAAAGTTCAGTGTCATGTTTGTCCATTAGTGACGCTATTATAAGAGGAGAAGATGGAGTTCAAAAACCAATGTATTTTAATAGTAAGGCACTCCAAAGGGACGAGCAGAGGTACCCCAAGATGGAGAAGTTAGCCTATGCATTAATTCATGCCTTGAGGAAGATAAAGCCCTATTTCTAGGAACATACCATAGTGGTCCTCATAGACTCACCCCTCAGATAGGTCATTCACAAGCCTGAGAAATCAGGAACACTAATGGCTTGGGCAATCAAATTGGGAGAGTTTGACATTATCTACCAGCTGAGAACGGCTATTAAGGGTCAAGCCCTAGCTAACTTTGTGGTCGATTTCACTTGGGATGAGGCCGACAATGAAGATGTTGAAGCTACAGCTTATGGGAAAGAAATAGAGTATGCCCTCTCCCGATCGAAGCTGAGACGAGTTCAGTAAGGAATAAAGTGTCTGAGAATAAGGAGGAATGATATCTTTTCAAGAATGGAGCCCTAAAAGAGGGTAGTTTTTTAGCAGATGGTACTGCCTGGAGCCTCTCTGTTAATGCGTCTTCATGTGAGAATGGAAGCGAGTTAGGATTAATAGTGTCAGCTCCAGATAGGACTGATATTGACTACACATTGAGATTCAACTTCAAATCTTCTAATAACAAATCTGAGTACGAGGCTCTCCTAGAAGGACCCGAGCAATAAATGTTGGCTAACTCCTTATTTATAGTGATTCCAGGTTAGTTGTCAACCAAATTTTAGGGGTGTACGAGGCTAAAGATGATAGAATGGAAAAGTACATGGGGAGGGTTTAGACAGCATTGAAGAAGTTTACCGACGTGAAATTGAAGAGGATACCTCGATTGGATAATGGTCGAGCCGATGCTCTGGCAAGGTTAGCTTCGGCCACCAGAACTTAAATCATATGAACAGTCCGGGTAGAGGTCCTTCATCCGCTGATGATCGAAAAAGAAGAGAATATCATGGAATTTTGTTTCAAGGTGAGTATAGGAGCCTACTGGATGGATTTTATAGTCCGTTACATTAGAGATGGGGAACTCCCCGAGTCCAAGGACGAGAAAAAGAAATTGAGGTACAAATCTGCGAAGTTCTCCCTCATAGGGGACATCTTATACAAGAATGGGTTCCTTTTTCCTCTCCTTAGATGTGTCCATCCATCTGAGGTAGAGTATACTTTAAAAGATGTGAATAAGGGTTTTTTTTCTAGCCACATTGGAGGAAGACCATTGTCTAAGAGGATTATTACCCACGATTTTTTGTGGCCGACGTTGGCCAAAGATGCAGCTGCATATGTTAAGAAATTCGACAAATGCTAGAGGTTTTCCACTATACCCCATCAACCTCATCATCCTCTTACCTCCATTACATCTCCTAAGCCTTTTGCAGTTTGGGGGATTGACCTGGTTGCACCACTACCAAGAGATGTTAACAACTATCGTTACTTGATCGTGGTAATCGATTATTTTTTAAAGTGGGTAGAGGCCAATCCGATGATTATAATCATAAAGAAGAAATCCTTCCAGTTTATCTGGAAAAATATCATATGTAGGTACAGACTACCCAATACTCTGATTTTTTATAATGGAATACAGTTCAATAACATATCCCTAAAGATATTTTAGGAACGAGTTGTCATTAAGTAGTTCTTCTCTGCTCCTGGCTGACCCCGAGCCAATGGGCAGATAGAAGTAACAAATAGGATGACCCTTAATGGAATCAGGAAGAGATTGGAATATGCTAAAGGCAGGTGGGTTGAAGAAATATATGGTATCCTCTGGGCTTATAGGATGACAGAGAGGACTCCTAGCGGGGAAACTCCATTTATGTTAGCTTATGATTCAGAGGTAGTATTGCTCACAAAGATAGGCCTTTTTAACCATAGGGTTCGAACCTATGACTCGGAAGAGAACATTGCTGAATGGAGACTTGATTTATACCTTGTGGAATAAAGAAGAAAAGATGTTGAGGTTAGGAAAGATGCCTACCAACAAAGGACAAAGAAGTTCTATAATAAGAGAGTCAAGTCACGTCCACTAAAGGTAGGAGACTTAGTGTTGAAGAAGACATGGAAAAATCCTAACAAGATTCATCCAAATTGGCATGGCCCATACAAAGTGGTTGAAAAGGTAGTACTGAGGATATATAGATTGGCGAAAAAGATTTCAGACCACAAAATAAATTATTTGAAGAAAAAGATTACAATCAAGATAGGATATCAGCCACAGACGACCACCCTATAGAGTTGGCTCAATAATGATGGTGGTAGCCCCTTAGCATTAGTCTCGTTATGGACAACCCCATCCTCGGCTCGGATAACCTGAACTTGGGCATCAGTCTGTAGGGCCTTAGTTTTCATAGCCCCAGCCTTGGCTACATCCATCCGCTCAATTTACTCTAGTGTCACATCAAAAGGAGGATCCGACACGTCCGGTGCCTCTAACGCAGGTTGTATGGAAGAGATGACCTTAGAAAATTTAGTCGTGATCCATTGGCAGGCCGAACTTGCACCCCTCTCAAGATATATGATGCCATAGCAACCAAACTCATATGAAGCTTTAAAATCTTTGATAGCCTTGGCTTTGATCCTCTCAATTGACTCAGTAGATAGAGCATCGTCTTTGGCATTGTCCACGGTAGATATAAGTTCTTTGGCATAAGCATTCGACTGCGTGATCAGGGAATTTTCTTTTTCTTTGAGTTGGTTATCCTTTATCGTCAGGGCCTCATCTCTGAGCTTCAGATCATCATGAGCTTATTTGAGGTCGGCTCGGTATGCATTTAGTGGCTTCTTCATCTTTTCCTCAAATTTAAGAGCTCTGTCAGCCTCTTGAATCTTTGGATAATTCTCATCCATCCATTTATTGGCCGATGCGAAAGTGCACACGGACTGTGGAAGAAATAAAAACATAAGTGTTAGCACAGACAAACATAAGTATGAGAGAAGACAACAAGGTATTCACTAAAAGAAAATACTTGTGCCATCATATGAAGTCCTAAGTCAAAGACCTGGGGGGTAGGCATCTTATCCAAAAAATCATAGTAGTCCTTGGTTAGGACTCCTAACATGGCCCTCTTTGATCTTGTGGTCGAGGGAATAATTGAGCCCAGACACTTCCTAAGATGGGCTAGGTTATTTTGCCAATACTCCTGGAAGGAGTCCCCATAGTAGGAGCTCAGCCTAAAACTTCTCGGCACTGATTGGCTAGGAGGAATCCCCCTTGGAATTTGAGCATCTTGCTCACTCTGAATCTCAGAGGGAACAGGCTAGTGGGTCCTCTTTTAATCGACCTCTGGCTGCGTCATCTCGGTAGCAGTCATCTTCTTTGGCTGATTTTTGCCAGTCGACTGCTTCTTCTTATTAAGAGCATTGCGGAGTCTTAGTACATTCATGTTCCAAAATTCCTCAGATATGTGAAGTAGACGATCTGCAAAAGAGAAATGAGGAACCGTTAGTCACATAAATATAAGACGGTGAAAGACTTGAATAAAAATCAAAGAACTATTTCACTTACAAAGGTCATCCAAGGGATCAACCTTCGGTCTATATTTTTTTAAGAATTTGGGAGACATAAAATCTTCAAAGACAAGGAGTTGTCCATTCTTCCCTTAGCATATGAGAAAGTAAACTCTCTCCCTATTTACTACACTATGGCCGAGATCTAACTTGAAAGACATTAAAGGCTTCGCCGAGGTATAGGATACCCTCGACTCACTTTCTCGCTTTTTGGTCGACGTAGGTAGGAAATTCTCAAGCCCTAGAAGCATAAAAGAACCTCTCTTTCCAACTATGGTTAGAAGTCTGACTGACATGAAGGATTTTCTTGTCAGACTTCATAGCTCCTAGGTTATAGTATCGAGCTTGGTTTATAGAGGATGATACATAATATAAAGCTTTTAAGATTTTAACTGAAGGCTCATCCTTGTATTTGTTTATCCACAAAGAAATATAGCCCAGTAAAATCTTCCAGGAGTTTAAGGCTATCTAAGTAGGGACAAGGTCGAGGCTAGAGATAATGTCTCGTACATTCGAGTCAAAGGGAAGACGAAAGTCAACCCTAAACATTTGGTTGTAGAGGGAAATTTTCCCCTATCGTCCATCATACACTCTCTCTTCCTCGTCCGGTACACGTAAGACGACTTCAGTATTGATGCCATACAGATGTCTAAAAGAAATAAGGTCAAGTTCTTTAATGGATGATTGATACCGCTCAGCGTATGAGTAGTCTACAGCCTTGTCAGCCTCAAAATCTTCCTCTATCTCTCCTCAGCTTCATCATCCCCATCCTCAACATTATCAGTGTGAGGCAAAACAATGGGAGCACCATCAGGATACTTAACCTGTAACTCTCCGTTAGTCATAGAAGATAGAGGAATTATAGTTGTGGGAACTACTATGTTGGCAGTTGACTTGGCAAATTCTCACAAGATCTCAACGGAAGTGTTATCCCATCCAGACGTCTCGGCTAGGCCAGGTGACGTGTCCCAAGACGTGGCATCAAGTTCTCCCATCTCCTCAGGGTGAGTTGGTGAAAACCTCATGGCATCCTCGTATGAATCTCTATCATCAGCCTGGGCAGAGGACGAGCTGACTATTTCACCCGCAGAGGGTAAAATTATTTTTAAAGGGATGAGAAATAGAGGTCATCTCCAGATTGGGTCAGCTTGATGCCTGACCTCGGCCTCTTCCACTAACCTACGTATCTCTTGGAAGTACCTTTCCCTAACGGCAGGATATTGAAAGGCTAGTTCATAAAGGGTCTTTAACATTCAGAAGTCAAGACTACACTTAACTCAATAGAGGATAAAAAAACTTAGAAATAAGCAAACATCTAAGGGTCTGACTAAGGTTTGACTCAATGTCAAAGCAAAGAATTTGGAAAGCTTAAGTCAAGAACACACGAAGAACAACTTGAATTTTCCATTGGAGAAGGTTACTAGAGAAGACCGTAATATCCAAATAGGGGTATACATAGGAGTAAAACTCTAAAAACTCCTCCAACACCCTCTCTCAACCTAAAAAAACCCACAAATCACTCTAATCAGTCGCCGAAAAAATTCAAACTCATCGAAAAAACAAAGTAGGTGCAGAAATAGAGGGAAATGAATAAAAATGTGGGCAAATGGTTACCTGGAAATTTTGGTAGTTGAAGACATCCAAGAGAAATCGTCGAAAGTATACCGGAATCGATAAGGAGAGAGAGATCTCTGGAGGTTCTTTTAAGAGAAAGAGAAGTTGACTCACGAATAAGAAAGGTTGGAGAGAGGAATGGTTTTAAAAATACCATTTAAATATGGGTAATGATTTTGCACAACTTCCAAAGTGGCATACTACTCTCGATACACTCCATCATTAGGGCACAACATCCCAAGCACTACTTACAGCCGTCCCTCTTGGACTACACGCCATCTTATAGGATGACTACCAAGTGTCCAAGCATCATAAGACTTGCCTCCTAAAGGGACATCGCATCAACTACTTTGCATAAAAGGTACATCATCCCTCAGCCTTCGATTCACATTGAAGACTAAAGGTTGGGGGTGATTGATATACCAAATGTGCCCTCGACTAGCCGAAGGGCCTGTTCAACCCAATTGACCTCTCCAATCCATCCATCTCCATAAGTTACAACTCGGTCGTGCACTCGACTAGGGAGTCGGCCTCGGCCCACTTCCTTATCTCACAAAAACATCAGCCTCGGCCTAGAAGGTCGATCAATATGGTCAATATTCCTAACGATTTATCAGTGCAACCTCGACCTCGGTCCACCTCCTGAGAGACGAAGTCCGACCCAAGACAGCTCAACATCGGTGGTGACCCCATTAGGGGATTGAATCATAACCTCAGCCTCAGCTCGGACAATGTGGTCGATAGTGACACCTGGACGGACAAGTGGTTTAGGGCACGCGTGGAAAATTGTGCGTGGGACTCAAGTCCTATATGGACAAAACAGTTACAACCACAACATCATGACCTACATGTGATAGAGACAGCTGGCTCCTCCTCATTGGCTAGGAACATTCCACACATGCATACTATATGCTTGGGGGTGAATTACACCTCCAAGCACTATAAATACTTGTCTTCTATCTCAGGGTAGGGGGACACATATTTGAAACTTTACAGAAACTCTGTCAAACTCATTGTAAGAGAGATAAAGCTTAAGTGGTTGTATATTTAGGCCATTAGAGCCTCATTTAATGGATTACACACACTACACATTGGACACGGGCCATAATTTGATTGAACCACTTAATTCTGTTATTCAATTCCTCTTTGCTTCATCTCATTCTCTTACTGTTATATTACTTTCTTGTTACCATTGTTATACCTGTTTGAGCCCATTATCATTGTGATATGGTGGTACCATTTTTGGTATCATCAATTATGTTTTAGAAAAATAAAATTTAAAACTGATATTTATTGTGTCTTAAAATATTGAATTCATTGATTTGAAAACAATGTGGATTGAAGTTGATTGTCTTTCATATGAAACATGCTTTTGAAGATATTTTGTATTTAGTTTTTAGTTATGTGTGAAAGTAAAAAAAAAATATGAAATGTTTGATAAATGCATTATTTCATATATTTTATACCCAAAGTTATACTTTATTAGACCCATTTTATCTTACTTAGTAAGTTATTAGGGTCATTTTGTTCGGAAAAGGAAAAAAATGCGAGAATAGTTGAATTTGGGGTCAAAACAATAATTTTATGGCAAAAAGGAGCATTTCAATAATTTTATGTTTCTATTGTTATAAAATTTGTGATAAATTTTCCAGGCGTCTTTTTTACAGTCACTCGTGGAATTTGGACAAAATTGAATGCCAATTGGTGAAAATAAAAATAAAAATTTAATGAAACGTTTATTTTTCTCACAACCGTTACACTTGTGAAATAAAAAAATTGTGAAATTTTTTTTCTCCAAATGTCACAAAATTAAACGTGTGTGTTCCATCCTTGGTAGGGAAAAGTGTGTATCTCATCTCAATTCAAAATCAAAAGAAATGGAGTATTTGTTTTCAATGCAACTATTTGGATGACTCCAAAATATTTATTGGTCCATTGAAGAAAGACCCAATTCATACTATTACAACATTATAAATTGAAGGATATGAAGAAGGTTTGAAGAAAAATTTCAAAGAGCAAGGTTTAGCATCGAACTTCTATAGAAATATATTACAAGTGTTTGTGAGAAATTATTGTGTGCAAATTTGGGGATAGGGCTTGTAATACCATTTTGAAAAGAAGTCGTGTAAGTTGATTATTATAATGATAATTCTATTTTCATCTTACAATATTTTGTTTTTCATTATGCTAGCTTAAATTTAATTGTTAGGATTAAGAACGTTTTTCATACTTAGTTAGTATTTAATGTTCATTTAAATATCGTATTCCAAAAATTATTTTAAAGGTTTTAAAGATTCATTATTCGCCTAAAATATTATGATTTTTCTAAATCAAATGGTATTAAATTGTTTGATTTATTTATATTTAATTTTGATGGACTATGCTTATATTCAGTTATTTGATAGTCCATACTTAGTTTATAGCTTAAAAAGCATAGAATTGATACTTGCACGAGTAGGAATGATAGATTTATGACCATGATAAAAAGTGATTTAAAAATTAAAATTTATTAAACTATCTTACAATATTTATGCGAAGAGATATGGTGAATTCGAGTTATAAAAATTGGGAATAAAAACTTATATTAACATCATGTCTGATTAAAATTAACAAATGACTCCGAAATTCTAGTAATAATTTTTTATTATTGTCTACATAATTTGCTTCGATACTTGTGTAAGTTGCTAAAATTGTTTCATTTTAATCATCTTTTTTAAAAGATCAAAGTTGCTTATTTAGAAAATCTACTTTATAAAATTGATAATTTCTTCATGGGATCGATCCTTACTTGCACACTATTCTATTAATATCCCATTTATTTGCAGTATTTATTAAATTCTCATTAATGTTTCCATATGAATATGAGTCTTAGATTCTATAAGAGACTTTTTATAATTTGAAACTGAAGAAAATGATGTCGGACTACGAAAAATGAATAGTTGGGAATTGTAAACTTGGAGAAATGTAGCAATTGTGCATTTTTATGTGTAAAAGACCTAAGTATTTATGTTATCAATCTCTTAACATAAGCATCCCTTAAAATTGTTATGTTATTTTGTTTGTAATATTTTCCTAATGCTCTATAAGTATGTGCTTATGAATTTAATTTAACCTCAATTGAGCTCCTTTAAAACCACATAATTACTTCTAGACAGTAGAATTTTGTGAATCTTATCTGTTTAATAAAAATAATTAATATAAGACGCTATCATGACATTGCTTTTAATATAATCACATTTGTATATTGTTTTCTCATTATACTTAAGTCTCGATTATTTTCAAGTAACTAGATGATAGAATGTCTAACTAATTTATGATTTTTGAGCGATTGCATAAAATAATAGAGGAGAACCATAGGTGGGGCATTCATTTGAAATTGGGGTGGGAGGCCTTTGTTTAAAATTTGAAACATAAGGTTTATAAATGACAATCAAAACTCGTTCTTTAGAAAACAAAAATAACAAAATCAAATAGTACTATCCTTGTTGATCCACTCGCAATTGCTCTTGGATATCCTCCGGTGGGCTTATCACGTAGCTCACATTATTCAAACTTCCAAATCTAGCCAAGACATCGATACATTTATTTCCTTCACTCTCGGTATCTCTAACAAGTCTTATGTAGTCCTCAATAAGGAGATAAATTACGGACACCATCGTAGACAAATATGCCTCCACCGTTGATCCTTTCCATCCCTTCTATTTGATGATCTTAAGTCCATGGAAATTCCCTCTAGCTCGACTTTCAGTGGGGTAACCTCTACCTCTATTTTTCTATAGAAACCTGCCACCCGAGAACCTTGTTCATTTATAACTAGACCCCCATAGCTTTCGTGCCCGGTCCCAGCTTTCATTTCTCTTATTCGTTACCTATTAGAGGAAATTTCCAAGTTATAAATAAATAATAAGTATCCCTCACTTGTGTGGGCTTTGTTGAGAAAGCTTATACAATATCCTTAGGAAACTCTCAACTCAATTTAACCACCACGTGTGGGGGAATATCAATTTGATCAAAGGCCATTATATTTATAGCTTTCCAAACATTCCACAAAGTTGATGGAAAGATGATACATCAATAATTACTTTGTATTTTTCTTTGACCTTAATCAAAATGTGATCGACAACATAATTAAAAAATTTGATATGCAAAACTTTTTGCCATTTTTTTAGGATGATAAAGTGGAGCCAAATGATCATTAATTTTTTACATACCCTAAAGATATGTTCAATATTCGCGTGAAAATTTCCTTTCTCACTATTCCCATCATTTTAAAAGACTTTAACTACTCTAAGGTGTTCTTCATCAATTTATCATAAAGAGAAAGCCAAAATAAAATTTTGCATTTTTGAGAAATTTTTAACTCCCAAATTTTCTTCCAAACGGTATTTGAGTTTAAGCTCGAGTAACAATCATTAATATACATATAACAAGACTTCATAGAAAATTTTCCACTAGGGTTAGGAGTTCATATAAGTATATCTTTACCCACAATGAAATGAGGTAGTTGAATAGTTAAGATCACATTCGACATATCTCCATCGCACAAAAGCTTTATTTTCCAAGTCTCCAAATCCTCGTCGCTCCATATCAAGTCATTAACTAATATACCATAATCGGTGTTTGACTCATCAATAATACGTATAACCCCATCACCGCACCACCAATCCCTAAACACCTGGATTTTATCTCCTTTGACAAGAACCCATTTTGTATTTGTAGTAAGAACATTTATGACTTTACGAATACTTCTCCAAATCGAGAAAGAATTTATCTTCGTCGACCATTTTCTGTGGTTGGGATCCTTAGGCTGTGTTTGGGAACCCTAATTCCATGGTTTGGAATTGGAGTTGAGAATTTTTCAGTTTAAAATTTTTGAAATTTGAAGTGGAAATTTTCCAATTCCAATTAAATGACATGGAATTTGGGTGCCCAAAGACACTCTTAATGTATTTACTTTTAATAGATTGTATCCAAAATGGTTGAGATTCATTCATGAGACGCCATCGAAGTTTAGCTACCATATCCATATTATCATCACTATTATTCTTGATACTTAATCCTCTTAAAGACTTGGGTTTTCATATAGTCTCCCAATTAACGAAGTGGACCTTTCTAGCTCCATCCTTACCTCTCCAAGTTAAATCACAATTTATCTTATCAAGGGTATTTAGGGTACCTTAAGGGAATAACATTGCTTGCATACAATATGAAGGAATAGTGAACGTAACAACCTATATTCGAGCAGTTTTACCATCTAAGGATCGTGTTTTCGTTTTCCATCCCACCAATATTTTTTGGACCTTCTCCACCACTTTTTTTAATATAACTTCCATGAAACTTACCATGGACCAAGGGTGACACACACCAGTTACTTATAATTAAGTTTGAAAGTCAAAGTGAGCCAAACCATAATTAATTTAACCAAACTATAAACACGAGTCTTAATTATAGAGTCATCAGTGTATATCCATACAACTAAAAACAAATTCAACATTAAAGTAATCATGCTTATACAAACTTGCTTAAAGTATAAGTTAACTTAATTACATCATTTACATTTACACAAAATCATTGTTTACCCATTCCTAGCTAACCCAACCCGACCTCCTAGATTTGGCAATGACATCACGTTACCTAAAAAACATAAACATAGGAACCGTGAGCAAAATAAGTCAGTGAATGTATCACTACTACACTATTTCATAAATTTAAATGCAATAAATCATATCCATGTAATTATTTATTAACTTATTCGACCCATTAATAATGAATGACCTAACTTTCTGAATCATGATTCACATATTATGTCTGTAATAGACAATTCTCCCCCTTTCCTGGTCGAGGAGTAACCCATTGTCTCTAATAGATAATTCTCCCTCATTCCGGGTCGGGGAGTAACCTCCCATTTAAGTAAACCAAAATGCACAATTTTATATTCATAACATTATGATCATATCCATAACAGTATACTAATACCTCTTTCCAGTGAGTACACTCACCTTGAGTTGTCAACTATGTATTCCTTCGGGTGGAGCTGAACTGGGTTGATTATACCTTACACCTGTCTGTCCAACTAAATTGGTACTGAATCTCAATCATAATTATTATCTTAATATATTTATGTAACTTTCAATGACTACACAACAACAATATAATTCCACTTAAGTTACATTCCATGAAACATGAGTAAAGACGAAACAATGGTATATATTGATAAAGTTATGAACATTCAACCGTAGAAAATACCTCATAAGGAATTTATAACTAAAGCTAAGTAAACATAAAAGTATACTTATCAATCTATATACACATTAAACATGTACTCAAAATACCTTTGGAAGGAGGAGATAGAAATATTATTTCATTGGGTATCCACTATGGCCTCAAATTATTGTCATCCATACTTAAACATCCTATATCAAAAAAGGAACAAATACAGGTGTCCAAGATTATTAATACGAAAACATATCTTAATATACTTTCCATTAAAAGTGACAATGTAATTTTTTAAACTTCCTAGAGCACGCTATGACCATTTCTTTACAACACAATAAATCTTCCCTATAATCTCCTCTTTTCTTCCTTCAACTTCCAAGAATTTTCATAATTTTTATACAACATAAATTTCTGTTATTTTTCATACATTTTCAATACACATACTGAATAATACAGAATTTAAGTTTCATAATTTTTAGAGTCATTTGCTGTGTCAAAAGCTTTGCCAAACTCAGGGCATATCGAACTGAAATATACAAACAACAACTATGTACCAAATTGCAACCATCACTAAGGCCTAAACACAAGTAGTTAAATTCTAATTTTCGGATATGATATGAATATGTGAGTCTAGTTTCAAATCCAATTGGAATTTCTTAATTCAAGTAAGCACACAAAAATATGTGCAAGTTTGAATACAAGGGATTTCAATACAAAGTAATACGACCTACATACACCACTTATCTCACATATGAACAAATACTTATTATCACAAAGGAGGATGGAATTTTAATCAATAATTTATGATTTATATACTTTGAAATAAGTATAATCCAATATTAAAAGAATAATAATACATAATTATACCTTGGAAACACCTTAAGGATTTTCTTGGAATTTTTCCTTGCTTTTATTGTAACCCTTTCTTCCTTAACTTCTACTTTCTCTTTTCCCAAGATAAAAACTCTTCAAACTGAACCTCGGGTTAACTTTGCTGAAGAAATAGGTTAGATGGATAGATTTAAGTCAGCAAAGGTAGCCCTCCTTTCTAACCAATCAAATTAAAGCATTTGGTTTACTAAAAGACAAATTACCACTTAAACAGGAATGATATATTTGCCCCTTTGTTCGTAAATTTGGTATAACTTTTACTCGCACATCCATTTGATACTTAGTTTATTATTTCAAAAATCTAACTCATATATCTACAACTATTTAGTTTTCACCTTGAGTTAATTGTTATATTGTAAGGGTCAAAACTAATCTCCAACATGAACCTTCCTATCAAAAATTTCAAAATTTTATGTTTGTAACCAATTCGATATTTCATGATTTTTGAAGGTAGAATTAGAGTAAATATAATATCCTAATATTATATATATTAATAACACGTTATCCATATCACATAAGTTAAGCATGATTAATTTATCATAGTTATATTCGGGTTGTCATAACTTCTCGCCCTAGAAAATTTCATCCCCGAAATTTAATATGAAGTTCACTTACAAAAAAAAAATAAGGATATTGTTTCTTCACGCTATCTTCTATTTCACAAGTTGATTGTTTAATTCCATGGCTCATCCACATAATTTTAACTAATAACTTTATTCCGTAATACTTGCTCCCTACGATCAAGAATTTCCAGCGGTTCTTCGATGTACGACAAGTCTTCTTTCAGTTAAATAGGTTGGGTTTTCAATTGATGAGATGGATCTACCAAATACTTATGAAGCATCGATACGTGAAACACATCATGGAAACGAGACAACTATGGAGTTAATGCCAATCTATATGCCAGGGTCCTAATTCTTTCGAGTACTTTATATGGTCCAATGTATCTTGGATTTAGCTTCCCCATTTTCCCAAATCTTATAATTCCTTTCCATGGTGAAATACAGAGGAATACAAAATCTCCCTTTTGAAATTCCAATGGATACTTCCTCTAATCTGCATAAATTTCGCCTGCTTTGTGCTATCTTTATATATTCCCGAATCATTCTGATTTTTTCAGTTGTTATATATATTGATTTGAGACCCAAAATTTTCCTTTCACCTACTTCATCCCAACACAAAGGCATTCTACATCTCCTCCCATATAAAGATTCATAAAGAGCCATACCAATGGTGGATTGATAACTATTATTATATAAGAATTCCATCAATGGAAAATGATCTTCCCAACTACCCTTGAAGTCGAATACACAAGCTCGTAGCATGTTTTCTAATATTTGAATTGTCCTTTCTGATTGCCCATCGATTTTTGGATGAAATGCATCACTGAACTTCGAACTTATACCCATGGAATTCTCTAAATGAGGTCAAAACTTAAAACTGAATGTTGGATATCGATCTGATACAATTGACATGGGTGCCCCATGTAAACGGATAATCTCATCAACATACATATCTGCATACTTATCAACAGTGTAGGTGGTCTTAACTAGAAGAAAATGAGTTGACTTCGTCAATTAGTCTATAATCACCCAAATAGAATCATGCCCTTTAGTGATCGTGGTAATCCTGTAACAAAATACATCGTTATATGATGCTCCTACTTCCATTCTGAAATAGGTAATGACTTCAATAATCCTATCGGCTTTTGATGCTCCGCCTTCACTTATTGGCACATTAAACATTTAGCTACGAATTCTGCAATCTCATGTTCCATATTGTTCTGCCAGTAATACTCTTTCAAATCTCTGTACATTTTGGTACTTCCAGGATGCATAGGATAAATAAAACTATGTGCCTCTCCAAATATATCCTTCTTTAAGGATGGATCATTCGGTATACAAATCCTATTTTTAAAACACAACGATTCATCATTCTTAATCTCAAAGTCACTCTCTTTACCATCCTGAACTTCTCGTTTCTTCTTTTCAAGGAATGGATCACTAATCTGAAAATTTCGTATGCATTTTGCCAATAAAGGTCTCACTGTGACATGTGCTAATAATCCTCCCTTTTTTTGAAAACTCAAATTCCATCCCTATTGACGCCAAGTCAAGAATATTTCCAACACATTCACATTGTATGCAACCAAGAATCCCTGGTGATTTTTTACTAAAATCATTTGCTACTATATTGGCCTTCCCAGGATAATGATGAACGATACAGTTATAGTCTTTAATCAGCTCTATCCAACGCCTCTATCTCAAATTCAGTTCTTTTTATGTAAACAAGTATTTCAAGCTTTGATGATTCGTATATATCTCACTAGTTTTTCCATACAAGTAATGTCGCCACAACTTCAAAGAAAAAACAATGGCATCTAGCTCTAAATCATGCATATGGTAGTTCCGTTCATGTGTCTTTAGATTTATGGAAGCATATGCTATTACCTTCCCATTCTGAATAAGAACACATCCTAACCCCTAAAATAAAGTGTCTGTACAGATTATGAAAGACTCGTTCCCACATTAAATAGTAAGTATAGGGGATGAAACCAACCAATTCTTTAATTCTTTAAAACTCCTCTCGCATTATTTATCCCACACAAATTTTACTTCTTTACGAGTTAACTTTTTCAACGGTTATGCTATTGATGAAAAACCCTTAACGAATTTGCGATAGTAACCTGCCAATCCTCCTAATATTTATCACATTCTTAGGACTCTCCCATTCAACGATGTCTTCTACCTTATTTGGATCCACATCTATCCCATTTCCCAAGACAACAAGCCCTAAAAACATAATTTCATTTAACCAGAACTCACACTTGCTGAAATTAGCAAATAATTTCTTCTCTCTCAAAATCTATAATACAAGTCTCAATTTTTTCTCGTGTTCCTCCATACTACATGAGGAAATCAACACATCATCTTTGAATACAATCACAAATGAATCATTGAAAGGGTGGAATACCTGGTTCTTCAGATCCATAAAAATGACTAGAGCATTAGTTAATCCGATGGCATCACCAAAAACTCACAGTGCCCATATTGAGTCCAAAAAGTTATTTAAAAATATCATTATCCTTTACTTTAAATTGGTGGTAACTCGATCTCAAATAATTTTTTAAAAATACTGTGGCCCCTTCTAATTGATCAAACAAATCAACGATAAGTGGTAGAGGGTACTTGTTTCTAATGGTCGCCTTATTCAATTACCGATAATTAATACATAATCGCAATGTCCCATCTTTCTTTTTCATAAACAACACTGGGTAACCTGATCTCAAATAATTCTTTGAAAATACTGTGGTCCCTTCTAATTGATCAAACAAATCAACGATACGTGGTCGAGGGTACTTGTTTCTAATGGTCACCTTATTCAATTACCGATAATCAATACTTAATCGCATTGTCCCATCTTTCTTTTTCATAAACAACACTGGGGCTCCCATGGCGAAACAACTAGGCAGACTGAAACCTATGCTTATCAGATCTTATAATTGCACTTTTAATTCTTTCAACTCCGTTGGTGCCATTCTGAATGGAGCAAGGGAAATTGGACCAGTACATGGAATTATTTCAATGGAAAACTCTACTTCCCTATCGGGTGGCAATCCTAGCAATTCCTCTGGAAAGACATCAGAAAATTCTCTAACCACTAGTATATCTTCAATTTTAAGTGTCTATTTACTTGTATCAACAAAATAATCTAAATACCCTATGCAACCTTTACTCAATAACCTCCCACCCTTAATTGTTGATATAAGACAATTCAGAACAACATTCCTTTCTCCTGTAAACTGGGACTCGGACTCACCAGGCAGATGAAATGTAACTTATTTTCGAAAAATAATCAATGGAAGAGTGATATGATGATAACCAATTCATCCCCCAATATAATATCAAAATCCCGAATGGCCAACGATATTAAATCAACATAGAAATTTTTCTCACCCATTTGTAAGACACAATCTTTATAAACATGTTCAATCGGAATTACACTTTCCATTAGGTTAGAAATATATAAGGCACAATTGAGAAATAAACATGGTCTACGCAAATATGAAACAATAGGTAATTCTATAAATGAATGTGTAGATCCAGGATCAATGAGTGCATATAAATCTTTATTTGCAATAAAAAGTTTACCTATAAACACTTTCGATGTAGCATGGAATCTTGTAACATCATAGTAAACACTCTTCCTCCTACTTTCGATCCACTTGATTGTCCTGCACCTCTTCCCTTGGTTGTACTGCCTGGAGATGATCCTTTCTTTTCCCCCACACTACTAACTAAAACTACTCTTGATAATATAGGAAAGTTCTTTTTCAGATGACCCTTTTGATAATAGTTAAAATATTTTATATTCAGTAACTTTGGGAAATTTCTCTTTATATGACCTGATGTCCCACAAAAGAAACAAGCATTCGGATCTCCTTGTGCTGAAACTCCTGAACCTCTTCCACTACTAGCTTCACCCCTCT
The DNA here is from genome assembly GCA_949130495.1 of Sambucus nigra. Classification (NCBI taxonomy): domain Eukaryota; kingdom Viridiplantae; phylum Streptophyta; class Magnoliopsida; order Dipsacales; family Adoxaceae; genus Sambucus; species Sambucus nigra. The sequence continues at coordinate 543,180,617 of OX422214.1, read as the reverse complement.
GCAAACTAATTCCCGCACCTCTACCGTACTGAAATTTCTTCCCTCCAATCCTTGAATATTTACTATCACTACCCTTTTGATAGCTTGGATCAAATTTAATTCTCTTTGCGCTTCTTTCTCATTTCCCTCCTGCTTCATTCACATTCTTTTCTACTAACATAGCTTTATTCACCAAGGCTGAATAATTAACAGTCTCTAAAGTCAACAAACATGATTTAAAGACCAACTCTAGTCCATCGTGGAATCAGTTGCACATGTCTTCCTCGTTCTGTATAAACCTCGAAGAAAACTTAGATAAGTCTGTAAGTTTAGCTTCATATTCTCTAACTGTCATACTTCCTTGATTCAACATAAAATATTCTTTCTCTTTCTGTTTTTGATACATTAGAGGAAAACACTTATCATACAAGGCTTTAACAAAAGCATCCCATGAGATCACATTCCCAACTCCTGGAGTAATCAACAAATGTTTTGTGGAATCCCACCAATACTTTTCTTCTCCTTACAGTATACATGTCTCCAAGGTCACCTGCTGATTTTTAGGCAATCTCATTACCCCAAAAATAAGTTCAATCTCTTTTACCCATACTTTTGCCTCTGTTGGGTCAAATGCTCCTTCAAATGAGGGTGTATTCATTTTAATATATTTCTAGTGGTAAGTACTCCTTTCTTCCCGGTGTATCACCTCCTCAGCCCTAGCCAATGTTAGTGCCTCCAATTACATGGCATGTTATTCTTCCATCCTCACCATAAACCTAGATTCACTACACGAAAACTATTTTTTCGGCATCTTTTTCTCGGTATTATTTAAAAATGTAGAGATTTTTTTTACCAGCATCTATTTTAAGTATTGAAAATTCACAGCATTTATATTGATGTGCCGCATAAACACAACATGTTTTAATTAATGTTGAAATAAATGTGATATTTTTTAGGCACTAAAATTGAAAAAAAATGCCACTTCCTTTCATATGAGCTACAACCTACATTCTCCCACGTTTCTTTCATATGAGCTACAACCTACATTCTCCCATCATGCCTCTTCCTCTGTAAGAATCTCCACCATCCCAATCCCTCCAAAACCTCTCCCCCCTCAATTAATTTGACCTAACAATCCTCAATCCTCTTGGTTGGGACTGCTCTTGCATTTTTTTCTTTAAAGACGGCTTGGACCTATTCATCCTAGGTAAGTTGCATTTATTTTATTTTTTATTTCGGTATATTTTTCTTAGATTATTGTTGGGTTTTTTTTTGGATATTTTTCTTGTATCATTGCTGGGTTTTAAAAAAAAAATATTTTGGTATATTTCGATATTTTTCTTTGAAGAATGTCTTGGACCTCTTCATCTTAGGTAAGACTGCATCACTTTCTTGGGTCATTGATGTTTTTTTTTGGTAAATATGATGGGTTTGATTGCTTCTCTCTGTCTCTCTCTATATATATCATGAATCAATAATATTTTGACATCTTTTTTCTTCTGTTATTCTTTAATATTTAAAAATTAAATTATGTTGATGCCAAATATATGTATCATGAATCCAAAACACAAATTAATTGATATGTGTGTGAGCGAGAGATTTTTTTTTATACACCATTATTTAATTGATATGTGTGTGAGCGAGAGATTTTTTTTGTGAGTTTTCTACTGAGTTGTTTTGTTTAGTTTTAAAAGAATTGCATTTGGGTAGTTTTAAATCAATCTACATATCTCATATGCTTGGATATAATCTCCTAATACATAATTACTATTGTTTGAGTGTATTTGTGTTTGAACCTTTGGTGGGTTATTTTAGATTTATTTTTTGGTAATTGGCTTGAATATCATTCAATGCATTTTTTCTTCTTTTTTTTGTTATCAATCAAAGTTAGTCAATTCACTACTATTTTGGTTCAAGTTGGTGAAATTTATACTCAATTTTAATGACCACTTTTATGGAGTTTTTGTAGTTTTTATAAAATATCTAGAATTGTTGATTTAAATCTTGAGAATGTCAAAGTAAAAATTTCTAGGAAAATTGAAATCATTGTTATATTAATATTATTGTTTACGTTGGTCTTGTTTCTTGGTCAGCGCTGCTTTTTTGCTTCTATTTATATAATTAGATGAAGTATAGATAAGGTGAGATTTATCCACAACCAAGCATATTTAGTTGGATTTTCTCATCTATTTTTGGTAACTACCAATTTTTTTTCACTCTTTCATTTATTTCAATGATTAAAAAAGTCCAACTCAACATAGTTAAACGTAAAATTAAATCACTCCCTACGATATCATCTTTATGTAACTCTTATACCCTTATTTTAATTGATTAGTATTCTTTGAATCATCAAAATCGATGTGTTTTTTTACAATATGGGGTTATATATATATATATATATATATATATATATATATATATATATATATATATATATATATATATATATATATATATATATATATATATTCCCATGTTTATGTATGTGTGCATTCATATGAGGGTATGTATGTGTCACATTAGCCTTTTAGTTTGATATGTACATATTATTTATAATGCATATATATGTGTGTATTCATGTGTGCAGGTATATATGTATCACATTAGCCTTTTAGTTTGATATTATAAAACTTACCAGCTCTAAATCAAAATTAGATGTGTCTACATGTCTTTATTCGTCTTGACTTGATCTATTTTAGAATTACTAGTTTATCTTACTTTTATATGATAATGTCCAGGCTGCAAGTTAGAGCGATTGTCAGAGTTCAACAAGATACTTGTTGTCCCTAACAGATGTTAGAACTTTTTTCACAATGTTTTCAGTCACTCAACTTAGTTTGTATATGTTCTGTTTTATGATTAATGTTGTTGCGATGGTATCTTTACAAAATTAGTTTTTTACATTGTAGTTTAATTTAGTAAGCTCCTTTATTCATTCAATATGTGTTGAATTTTAAGGTAACAAACAAGTTTTAATATTACTTTCTAATTTGGACAATTTAATTTAGTAGCGTTTTCATCTAGACTCTATGATTTAATTATGCTATCTCATTATTGATAAGGATATTTGTTTTTCGTAATGATTATTTTTTAGTAAGTTATTTTTTAAGTGAGGGTCTTATGCATTATTTTGTTATTAATCTTTTTATCTTTTAGAAAATTGAGTCTTCATGTGAGTTGTTGTGTTGGGGTATTCAGTAGTTGTACATTATCTTCATTTAAGCTAAAATGTTTAGGCATTAGGCGTAGTCTTCTTCTTAATGTGTCATGATTCATTGCTACATTAATATTTTTAGTAATTGATTATGTTATGAGTGAGTTTTTTTCATCGTTGTTAACTAATTAAGGTTAAAATATATTGATAGTTAAGTTTCTTCATTTTATATCACTAAATATTGGTAATTTCCATATAAGGCCATATGCAAATGGTGTTACAATTAAAGACTTACTGTTTGTAAATTTACATAGTTTTGAAGGAGCATATTAATGATTTATGGTTTAACATTTTTTTTATTTATTGTATTTTTTTATGAATTTTTCCTAATGAATCAAGCAACAATTTTGTGGTAATGTGAGTTAATCAACAATCTTTTCAAATGGATAGCGATAAGAGTTGGATGGAATTGTCAAGAATTTCTCAGCCTTATATTAAAATAGTTAATGGGTTTCTTGATTTTGCATTTGCCAATAAATACCCCGAGATAGTAATCAAGTGTTCGTGTAAGAAATATCGAAATACCATTAGCAATAAAAGAGAAGTTGTTTATGAGCATCTCATCATACATGGGTTTTTTAAGAATTACACTAGGTGGATTTATCATGTAAAAGGTGCTCCATACACAATGGGAATTAGTGGAGCGGACGAAGTGCATGACTCGAATACAAGAGATGATATGTGTGGAATACTACATGATATATTCAGAAATCGAAGTGAAGAGGGTGTACGATGTAAAGATCCGTATGAAGACCAGGATGGGAAGGATGAAAATACATCAGCAATTTTCAAGTTGTTAAAAGATGGGGAACGTGGGTTATACCCTGGTTGCAAATCTTTCTCATCACTTTTATTTATTGTTCGACTATTTCATATGAAAATACTTTATAAGTGGATCCACACGTCGTTTATAGCATTTCTTCAATTCTTAAAAGAGGCACTTTCGGAGAGTGAGAAACTGCCAGGTCCATACTCTCAAGTAGGAAAGATGGTTAATGGTTTGGGGGTTTGATTATCAAAAAATTCATGCATGTCCAAATGATTGTATGTTGTATTATAAAGAGGGAACAAAGATCGTGAAGATTGCATTGTACATCATACATCAAGATGGAAGCAATTTTCGGGTGAGTCTGATGATGAAGAAGCTAGGAGTCAAAAAATTCCCGCAGAGGTTATTAGGTACTTTCCACTAAAACCAATGCTTCAGAGATTATTTATGTCATTGAAAACATCCTCCCTTATGAGATGTCATGCGGAGGAATGCGAAGACGATGACATATTAAGACATCCGGCTGATTCTAAAGCATGGAAAACTTTCGATCAACAAAATCCAAAATTCCCTAGTGACTCACGCAATGTTAGGCTCAGACTAACAGCCGATGGCCTTTTAAAAGAATGAGAATATCTCATAGCACGTGGCCCGTTGTTTTTGTGATATACAACTTGCCTCTACGGATGTGTATGAAACAACCTTATATTATATTGTCTACATTGATTGACGGTCCACGCAGTCCAGGAAATAAAATTGATGTTTACTTGCAGCCTCTCTTCGACGAGTTAAAGGAATTGTGGAATCATGGCATACTTACTTACGATGCATCGACTAAAAAATATTTTGTATGCATGCAGCGTTAATGTGGACAAATAGTGATCTTCCTTCTTATGCAAACTTGTCAGGTTGGAGAACAAAAGGGAGATTGACTTGTCCTTATTGTAACAAGAACACTCATTCGCATTGGTTAAAGAATGGGAATTTTTTTTTCTATATGGGTCATCATCGGTGGTTGGATCACAACCATAAATTTGGAAACAATACCATATTTTTTATGGGAAAGTTGAAAGAGAAGTCAAGCCCAATCAAGTATCCGAGGATGTTATCTTGGAGCAATTAGAGGCAATGGAAAGAAATAATGAGAAGGGTCACTTATCGACGACGAAGAAGAGAAAAACGAGTATCGACGGTGAAGGGAATTGTGATAGTTCTCTAAATTAAAAGAAAAAAAGCATATTCTTTCAGTTCATTCCCATACTGGAAGGATGATTTGATTCGTCACAATCTTGATGTTATGCATGTAGAGAAAAATGTGTGCGATTACATACTTTGGACATTGTTAAATGTTGATGGAAAATTAAAAGATAATGTAAAGGCTCGTCGAGATCTTGAGAACATAGGTATTTTATAAGCATTGCACCCTAAGATCTTGCCAGATAGCAAAGTATATTTACCACCAGCCTGCTTCACAATGAGTAAAAGTGATAAAGACATATTTTGTAAGGTTTTAAAGAATATCAAAGTCCCAGATGGTTATGGATCTAATATTTCACGGCGTGTAAACATTAAAGGCCAAAATATTTTTGGACTTAAGAGCCACGATAATCATATCATAATGCAACAACTACTCCCGCTAGCAGTATGAAAATCATTGCCTACGAATGTAGCAAGGTCTTTGATTGAATTATGTAATTTTTATCGGCATCTCTGTTTAAAGACAATGACCTTCAAAGACTATGAATATTTGAAAGATAGTGTTGCTCTTACACTCTGTCATCTTGAGAAAATCTTCCCCCCAAATTTTTTCGATGTTATGGAGCATTTGACAATCCATTTAGTTGAGGAGGCAATGATTGTTGGACCAGTACATTTTCGATAGATGTATCCCATAGAGAGGTATGTTTCGTGTATGCATTATGTTTGTGCCACCTAAATTAATGCATATAAATACTAATTTATTTATTTTACAATGATTAACAGGTTTTTATTCACACTAAAAGAATATTTCATAACCGAAGTCATCTGGAAGGTTCAATTATTAAAGGATACCTAGCAGAGGAATGCACGACATTCTGTGCGAGGTACCTGGGTGATGTTGAGTGTAAGTTAAGTCAACCTTTACAAAATGATGAATTTGATGACTACTCAAGTTTAATAGGTCATTCATTAGGTAAAGCAATAGCATTTATGCTTTATGACACTTCGTTTTCACAAGCACATTAGTACGTGTTATTCGAATCTATCGTAGTGAAGCATTTTAGTGAGTAAGATAACATTTGAATGGATTTTAAACTTTATGTAATTAAAAATCCCTCTACGTTATTCAATTTATAGATACATGTTTTACAGGAAACATATAACAGTGCTAAAACAGGATAGACCTCGTGTGGAACACTACGAAATTAACCGCATCCACAACGAAATGTTTCACATGTGGTTTGGGGATCATGTAAGTCATCTTTGTATTCACATGTAACCACATTTTAATATCATAATGACACATTTAATTTTTATACATCTCATTTTTATTACTCAATCGTATGAAAAAAATTAGGTACGAAATCTAAATGAGGGCGAGGTGTTAAAGGAAGCTACAAATTTGGCTTCAGCCCCCTCCCAATGGGCTAGAAGATACACGGGTTAATTGTAAATGGATGTAGCTTTCGCATAAAACAGCATGAGAGAAGATTGAATACTCATAATAGTGGAGTTATGCTTGATGCCACCACCGAAAGTTTTGCAAGTGGAAAGGACAAACAACCTGTTTCGGGGGATGTAACATATTATGGAGTATTAACAGATATATTTGAATTGCACTATTTAAATGATTTCAAGTTTGTGCTATTCAAGTGTGATTGAGTTGATACCCATCCGGGGACGAAAAAGGATGATTTTGAGTTCACATTAGTGAACTTCAAATATTCACTCTATAAGCATAATCGACTGTCAGATGAACCGTGTAACACCCCGTAATTTTGAGGATTTAATATTTAATTATTTTTGGGAGAGATAAAAATATTTAAATTGGAGAAACTTAAATTTATGATTTGGAGAATTTATTTGAGTGGGAAGAATTATTTATATTTGGCGACTTTAAGTTTAATTATTCAAAATTTCGTGTGTCGCATTTTGAGGTCAAAATTGGAGAATGTTATAAAGTATTTCGGATGATAATTGTGAGTGCGCGGTTGAGTTTGGATGGGTCGAGATAGTCAAAAAAGAGTACCCAGGGGTAGAAATTGGGTCTCGGGCATTTTTGGGCCTAGCCGGGCCCACACGGGGTGATTCGACCCAGTTTAATTAGGCCGATGTGGCCAAAAACGGGATTAGGGGTTTTAAACCTAATTGGGAAAGTGTTGAACGACAGTTAACATAACTATAAACCTAGGGCTTGAGAGGGAATTTGGGGAAAGAAACCCAAGAGCCAATTGGGAACCTTTTCGAGTCAAATTAAGGGACAAAAGTGAGTGTTCGTCATCAACACCATTTCTACACCAACGGATCAGACTCGACGAACAATTTCAAGCAAGTGGTTGACTATTGTGATTCTTAAATTGATGATATTCATATTATGGGATCTATAAACCAAAATTCGTTTTGGGTGGGTATTAATTTAAAAATGAGTTTTCAGTAATTGATATACTTTAATAGAATTAAGGGTGAAATTTATTATGTTTATGATTCTGGAATGTAGAGGTATGAATCGTATGTTAAAACCAGTAGGAATCGATGGTTAATTTCTGTTAATAGGAATGAAAATCGTATTGAAGATTTGAAACCCGGATAAAACCCAAATCGGGAAAATGTTGGAATTAATGGAATTTGATGATGAATTAAGGTCTCTAGGATGTTTAGACCCTTTTTTTATGTGAAGGTAATGTTGGTTGTGATTGGGTAAGGATTTGGCAAGGAAAAAAAAGCTTGAGGGTTCATTAATGGCTGAAACAGCAAGGCGGAGAAGACGAATATCTGTTCGATCGATCGATCGATGGTCCCAGATTTTTGACAGTTCTGCCAGTTTATATATAAAGGGAAATTAATTTAAGTTTTAATTTCCATGCATTGCTTAATGATAAATAATTATGAAACACATATTCCTAGCAATTATAGGGAAAAATAATGAGATTAGGAAGGATTTACATGAGATACTTTATGAATAAATTTTGGGGAATTAGGTTCCTAATTAATTATAAACGGATTGAGTGAGCAAGTCCAGGCATATTGGTTGAACGACACCAAGGTATCAAATTAATTATGGAGATAAACAAATTAATTTGGAGTCGGAATATAGACTTGGGAAATATTAAGTTATGGTCCAAGTGAGCGAGTTCGGGTATGTTGGTTGAGTGACACAAGGTAATAAATTAATTAATGTGTAAATTAATTAAATTAGAGTCGAATCATAGACTCAGGCAAGTATTATATTAATTAATGTGTAAAGTATTTATATTAGAGTCGGACCATAGACTCGGGGGAAATATTATATTAATTGATGTATGAATTAAATAAATTAAAGCCGGACCATAGACTCGGGACAATGGTAAATTAATAAGTGAGAAAATTAATTAAGTTGAGTTGGGTCAGAGACTCGGGAAATTACAGGCTAGTGTTACGGGTTTTTGAGTACACGGTAAAGCCGGGGTTTATATTTTATATATACGGTGTAGTGATAGTATAAATATGTGTGTATTTATTGTGTGTGCTATTAAATATCACTGACTAGATATTTATTTAATTTATATACTCTAGTGCTATCAAGGGACATTGCGCGATGTGGGTGAATTCCCTAGCTTGAGGAGTAGGGTGAGTATATTCCCAAGGTCATAGCGTCCGGTATATGGGTGAGGGGCTTATCTCATTTTTAGGGAAGGAATATGACCGCCTACACCACATTTATATTTTGGGTCAGGTTAGTGGGAGATTCCAGCTTGGGTAACTAGGTTATGTGAGCACACCTAGTGACATATCACTTTAGAGGCAATCATCCAGTGAGGGTATACTCGGAGGGATGGATACATATGATATATGTGTGGATGTTCTTAGTAAAGGTACATATATAATGGCATTAAATATTATACGCGGGTAATAATACAGTGTGTGATGTCCTTACTTTATATAACTTGTGTCACGGTTATATGATATGATTTAAAATAAATTAATTAAGTTGATTGGTGAGATAACTTATAATCCAAGAATTATTATACTCGGGTTAGATTAGTATGGCAAGGGGAGATTATACCAGGACTAGTTGGACGGGGTAGTACAACTAGGTGGGGTTAAGGTAACCGTTAGGTGTGCGCATTAGTGGAGGGGTGAGTATGTCCTCAAGGGAGTGCGACACTAACTTAAATATGACGCACATTTACGCATTTTAAATTACTGCAGTTAATTCACTTGCTAAATATTTTCAAATGTTTTGGGTTCTAACCCTTGCTATAAAACTATTTTTAAAACCTTTTAGGTGTCCAGCCACAGGGAAGCCAGGATTGATATTCTATTCCAAGGACACGGAGCTGCGGCATATGTGGATGCTAGCGGGAGCTTGGATTAGATGCATCGTTCATTCTTTTCTAGAGTAGGAATCATCCATCAGTTTCAGTTTACTTAGGGCATGTCGCCCAGACTTTTCAGTTGTAGTTTTCAGATTTATCTATTCAGTTGTTGGATTATTATTGTTGGACTATTTTATTTTAGTGGCCAATGGTTTATTCGGCAAGTAGTTAAAGTATTTGTACAATTGATTTAATTCAGTTGTGTTAATGGCTTATATTTATTTCCGCATGTACTGTTTTGCTTAATTAAAAAGTTAAAATTTGGCACCATCTTTTTGGAATACTAGGTGGTTAGTAAGTTTTAAAATATTTTTCGACAGTGATGCTAAGGATGAACTATTTGGGATTCCTGTTTTAATTTGGTATAGGACTGATCACCCGGTATTTTATTAGGCGGGGTGTCACAAACCATTTATACTATCATCTCACAAATTTGGTATGTGTGAGACTCGATTGAAGAAGATTGGCATGCTTCCATGAAGATGACACCGAGAAATTTATATGATATGTATGGTAAAGATACTTACGGAGATGACACAATATATGCAGAAGTTGAGCCATATAACATCCAAATCAACCAATGATAGGGATGTTACATAGGTTAGGGCTGGTGTGGAGGTAACGACTGTTGACAACATAGTTGAATAGATGTAAGTGATAATATCCGTGTTGGTATTGATGCGGATAGTAGTGATGAGGCTGTTTTTGAGACTTATGAAGATGATTCAGAGGTGGACGAGGAAGCTAATGAGAGTGATATAGATGAAAGAGATGAAAATGAGGAGACCAATGATGATTACGATATTGAAAGTGATGATAACATGGATAAAAATGACAATTGACATGAATTTTCCAGTTATGAATGGTTTTATTTTTAAGGATGCTTAGATGTTTACAAAAGTTGACATTATTTTCTTAGTTTAATATTTTTAAAATGAGTAATGATTGAATGCATTTTATTTGTTTCACATGATATATATAAATGGATAAATAATGATGGAGAGTAAAAAAAAATTGTTTTAGTTTAATTTCTATATTTATTGATGATTAATGAATGGCTGCATTTTATATTTATTGCCTTTTATTGACGATTACATCTACTATTGTATAGGTGTTAGTCAATGTGTGATGTTATGGTATAAAATACGATTTTCACTCACATATTCATTGGATGTTTCTCAAATTGCAGTTAGAAAGTTCCTTCTAGGCCTAAACTTTTAGCTCATGTTGACACAACACGGCATTTGATAGCTTTGGCATTGGTGGTTATCAATTTATCAAGGTATTTTTTGTTTAACAACATAATAAGTTCTTATGATGTCATAAGTAATTATTAATAACTATCTCATAAGTAATTATTTGACACGTTTTATTCATCTTTCGCACTGTCATATCCTGGTGATTCATACTCTGCCCATAAGCCAAATTTTGAATCTTCCATGGTTTTGCAACATAATAGATAGTGTTAACATCTCTACTGATGAACCATTTCAATAGTATGGGTGCATCCGTGCCATTAGGCAAGACTACGAATATTTATTAGATAACCTCATCCAATGCTTCAATAATTCTTTATTGTGTTTGCTTCAATTGTATAGTGTTTAGTTAAACATGACACTTAGAGATATGTATTTTTAAATACCATTATAGGGGACTCTTATCAAATTATATCATATGTTATAATTTCAGTATATGTTTACTCTCTTACAATTTTGTATTTGAGTCAGTTAAAAAAAATTTCTTGCTTCAACATATATTTGGTATGTTTGTTTATGTTTTGTGTTTAAGTTTAAGGAACTTGAGATATGTATTTTTGAATACCATTATCCTGGGAACTCTTATCAAATTATCTCATATGTTATTATTTCAGTTAATCATCCTAATTTTTAAGGCAAAATGTGCATATTTATGTTATGCTCCTCATATGTTACACAGAGCCTGAAATAGCGTGTTGTGTTAGAGATCGTGTTGAGGTTGAGTGGTGGAGATGTGGGTGGGTTTAAGTTGTTGTTTAGTTTAGGGGTGTGTCATATCTGTCTTGTTGTACTAGGTTTTATACATGAACTTTGTTACACCCTTGGGCTTTGATGCCTCTTTGGATCGATTTTCGGAAGCTAGAGTTATGCCAAAGAACAAGTAGGAAATGGTCCAAAGCTATGGAGTATTTTGATGTGCTAGAAATATCACGTTACAGTGCTTAGAGGGGAATAAGCAGTTATATGCTTCCCTGCTGTGTTGCTATTATTATGATAAGGCATCATTACGAACTCAACGGTTCAAAACAGGGGCTAAAGGAAATTTTCTTTGTTTCTGTTGTTACGCGTAAGTCATGATTCAAACTGGAAGCCGAGAGATTGGATCGATTATATTTACTGTTCTTCCATTATTTTATTCTAGTTTCATTATTAGGAACTTGAGTCAACCCTACTATACCTCGGTTCTTTTCTAATATTATTCCTTACGATTAACATCCTAATTTTTGTGGCATTATCCCATCTCTCAACGTCCACATACATGTTGTCTAGCAGAGCATATGGGGCAGAGCTTTCTTGTTTTATCCTCATCAATGCCTCAACTGTAACTCGGGATAACTTTTCATTATTATACACCCTACAAGCACCCAATAATTCACTCCACACAACATTATTTGCCTCAAATGGCATATGATTAATCACATCCATGACATCCTCAACTTGCCCATACCGACCCACAATATTAATGAGGGAGGAAAAATTTTATATCCTTGGTTCAATACAGAATTCACTAACCATAGACTTAATATGCCTTCGGCCTTGTTCCCCTAGTATTCACATAAAGTATTTCAAATTCAGTTCTTTTTGTGTAAACAAGTATTTCAAGCTTTGATGATTCGTATATATCTCACAAGTTTTTCCGTACAAGTAATTTTTTCACAACTTTAAAGAAAAAACAATGGCGTATTGCTCTAAATCATGCATAGGGTAGTTCCGTTCATGTGTCTTCAGATTTATGGAAGCATATGCTATTACCTTCCCATTCTTCATAAGAACACGTCCTAACCCTTGAAATGAAACATTTGTATAGATTTCGAAAGACTCGTTCCCACATGAAATAGCAAGTATAGGGGATGAAACCAACCGATTCTTTAATTCTTTAAAACTCCTCTCACATTCTTTATCCCACACGAATTTTAATTCTTTACGAGTCAACTTTGTCAACGGTCATGCTATTGATGAAAATCCCTTAATAAATTTGTGATAGTAACCTGCCAATCCTCCTAATCTTTATCACACTCCTAGGACTCTCCCATTTAACGATGGCTTCTACCTTCTTTAGATCAACATATATCCCATTTCTCGAGACAACATGCCCAAAAAATACAATTTCATTCAACCAGAACTCACACTTGCTGAAATTAGCAAATATTTTCTTCTCTCTCAAAATTTGTAATCCAAGTCTCAAAATTTTCTCATGTTCCTCCATACTAAATAAGTAAATCAACACATCGTCTTTGAATACAACCACAAATGAATCAATGAAAGGGTGGAATACTCGGTTCTTCAGATCCATAAAAATGGCTGGAGCATTAGTTAATTCTAATAGCATCACCAAAAACTCATAGTGCCCATATCGAGTTCAAAAAGTTGTTTTGGAAATATCACTATCCTTTACTTTCAATTGGTGGTAACCCAATCTCAAATCAATCTTTGAAAATACTTTGGCCCCTTCAAATTGATCAAACAAATCAATGATACGTGGTAGAGGTTACTTGTTTCTAATAGTCACCTGATTCAATTGTCGTTAATCAATACATAATCACATTGTCCCATCTTTCTTTTTCACAAATAACATTGGGGCTCCCCATGGAGAAACACTAGGACGAATGAAACCTCTGCTTATCAGATCTTGTAATTGGACTTTCAATTATTTCAACTCTGTTGGTCCCATTCTATATGGAGGAAGGAAAATTGGAACAGTACGTGGAATTAATTCAATGGAAAACTCAACTTACCTATCGGGCGGCAATCCTAGAAATTCCTCTGGAAAGACATCAGAAAATTCTCTAACCGCTGGTATATCTTCACTTTTAAGTGTCTGTTTACTAGTATTAATGAAATAATCTTAATACGTTGTGCAACCTTTACTGAACAAGCTCCTGCTCATAATTGGTGATATAAGACAATTAGGAACGACATTCCTTTCTCCTGTAAACTGGAACTCGGACTCACCAGGCAGATGAAATGTAACTTCTTTTTGAAAAAAATCAAGGAAGTATGATATGATGATAACCAATCCATCCCTAATATAATATCAAAATCCCGAATGGCCAGTAATATTAAATCAACATAGAAATCTCGCTCACCCATTTGTAAGACACAATCGGAATTACACTTTCCATTGGGTTAGAAATATATAAGGAACAATTGAGAAATTAACATGGTCTACCCGAATATGAAACAATAGGTAATGCTACCAATGAATGCGCAGATCCAGGATTAATGAGTGAACATAAATCATTATTTGTAATAGAAAATTTACCTGTAACCACTTTCGGTGTAGCATGGCATCTTGAAATGTCATCGCAAACACTCTTCCTCCTGCTTTTGATGCACATGCTTATCCTTCACCTCTTCCCCTGGTTGTACTGCCTAGAGATGATCCTTTGTTAGTACCCACAGTACTAATTGAAACTGCTCTTGATAACATTAGACAATTCTTTTTTAAATGACTCTTCTGATGATAATTAAAACATTATATATTCAGTAACTTTGGGAAATTTCTCTTTACATGACCTGATGTCCCACAAAAGAAATAAGCATTAGGATCTCCTTGTGCTAAAACTTCTGAACCTCTTCCACTATTAGCTTCACCCCTTTGCGAACTACTTCCCGTACCTCTACTGTACTGAAATTTCTGCCTGCCCTCAAAGAATTGAATATTCAGTAACACTACCCTTTTGATATTTTGGATCGAATCTAATTCTCTTTGTGCTTCGTTGTCATTTCCCTCTTGCTTCATTCACTTTCTTTTCTACAGCATAGCTTTATTCACCAACTCCAAACAATTCATAATCACTAAAGATGAAAATCGTGATTTAATAACCAACTCTAGTCCATCGTGGAATTGGCTGCACATGTCTTTCTTGTTCTGTATAAACCTCGAAGAAAACCTAGATAAGGATGTAAGTTTAGCTTGATATTCTCTAACTGTCATACTTCCTTGATTCAACATAAAATATTATTTCTCTTTCCGTTTTTGATGCATTGGAGGAAAATACTTATCATACAAGTCTTTAACAAAAGCATCCCATGAGATCACATTCCCACCTCCTGGAGTAATCAACAAATATTTTGTGGCATCCCATCAATACTTAGTTTCTCCTTTCAGCATACACGTCGCCAAGGTCACCTGCTAATTTTCTGGCTTTCTCATTACCCCAAAATAAGTTCAATCTCTTTAACCCATACTTTTGTCTCTGTTGGATCAACTGCCCTTTAAATGAGGGTGCATTCATTTTAATATATTTCTCGTGTGAAGTTCTCCTTTCTTCCCAGTGTACCACCTCCTCGGCCCTAGCCAATGATTGTACCTCCAGTTACCTAGCATGTTATTCTTCTATCTGAGCTATAAACCTAGCTTGTTACTCTTTAATTAAAGTCATATCACGTGCCATTTTTTGCATAGCTGTCAATTGTTCTGGCTCGGATTCTACATTTATATGAACAGGTTGTTCAACCTCCGCTTCTGCTGGCATGTTTGAAGCCTAATCTTCTATTATCACATTAACATTCTCTCATTCCATTCTTTTATACCTGAAATGCATTAAAGATATAACAACATGTAGATATACATATCTTTTCTAACATAATCGTTAGTGCCAAACAAACATACTTCTTACATACATTGCCAAATCTAGACTCTTCTAACTCCAGAACCTCTAAAACCTAGGCTCTGATACCAAAAACTGATGCACCCCAACCCAGTTACTTATAATTAAGTTTGAAAGTCAAAATGAGTAAAAAATATAATTAATTTAACCAAACTATAAATATGAGTCTTAATTATAGAGTAATCAGCGTATATCCATATAACTAAAAACTTTTTCCAGCATTAAAGTAGTCATGCATATACAAACTTAATTGAAGATAATCTAAGTTAATTACATCATTTACATTTACACAAAATCATTGTTTTACCCATTCCAAGCTAACCCAACCCGGCCTCCTAGATTTGGCAGTGATATCACGTTACCTAAAAAACGTAAACATAGGAACCGTGAGCAAAATGGCTCAGTGAATGCATCACTACTACATTACTGCATAAAATTAAATGCAATAAATCATATCAATATAATTATGTATTAAATTATCCGGCCCATTCCTAATGATTGACCTAACTTTCTGAATCATGATTCACATATCCTATCTGTAATAGATAATTCTCCTTCATTCCTGATCGAGGAGTAACCCCTTGTATTTAATAGATAATTCTCCTCCATTTCGGGTCGGGGAGTAACCTCCCATTTTAGTTAACCAAAATGAATAATTTCATATTCATAACATTATGATCATATCCATAACAGTATACAAATACCTCTTTTCAGTGAGTACACTCACCTTAGGTTGTCAACTATGTATTTATGTTTCCTTCGGGTGGAGTTGAACTGGGTTGATTAGACCTTACACCTGTCAATCCAAATAAATAAGTATTGAATCTCAATCATAAGTATTATCTTAATATATTTATGTAATTTTTAATGACTATATAACAACAATAATTCTACTTAAGTCACATTCCATGAAACATGAGTAAAGACGAAACATTGGTAAATGTGTTGATAAAGTTATAAGCATTCAATCGTAGAAAATACCTCTCAAGGAATTTATAACTAAAACAAAGTAAACATAAAAGTAAACTTCTCAATGTATATTCATATAAAACATGTACTCAAAATACCCTTTGGAAGGAGGAGATAAAAATATTCTTTCATGGGGTATCCAGTATGGCCTCAAATTATTGTCCTTTATATTTAACCGTCCTATATTCATAAATGGAACAAATACAAGTGTAAAACCTTATCAATATGAAAACATATCTGAATATACTTTCCATTACAAGTGACGGTGTAACTTTTCAAGATTCCTAGAGCAAGAAATGATCATTTCTTTACAACATAATAAATCTTCCTTATGTGACACCCCGACTAATTAAATACCGGGTAGCTACTCCTTTATTAAATTAATACAAAATGCCAAGTTGGTTCAGTTAATAGCATCACTGTCGAAAACATTTTTAGAATTACTAACCACCTAGTATTTAAAAAGTAATTTGCCAAATTTTAAGTTAAGTCTGGATAACATGCAATAAAAGAATAATGGAAGAGTCAACATAATCCATTCACCATATGAAGTAATGAAATAACCAACAATTAATAATAATAAGTCCGGAGGAAAACTCCTCACAACAATCCCACAACTGAAGAAAAATACTACAAGTCTGAATCCTGAATAATTACATGCCAAAGGTCTGAATAACTGAAATAAATGAAATATCTCTAAAAGGAATGGGCGACATGCCCTACAATTGATAACTGATGGATATCGAGTCAAGATAGATGAAGTGTCTACAAGCAAAGTCCTGTAACTTCCACAAACAGCTACATCTCGTCACCTGAATGAGAATCCTAAGCATGGTGTCGTTGTGGCTGGGCACCTAAAATGGTTTTTATAAAAATAGATTTGAAAGCAAATGGGTCAGAGCCAGGAAGTGGAAAACATTTTGAAAACACCAAGTGTTTTAATAACATTAAAACATTAAATGCAAAATACATGTTAGGACGTGCACTCACATGAAATTCTCACCTCTCGACTACATGTGCACTCCTAACGTACCGTACCCATCTATAAGACATCCATATCTAACCAACCCGTAATAAGTTCTACCCCTTACTACTCGATTCCCACAATACATTCTAGCGTTATCAAATAAATAGAGGGCTTCACTTAAACTCAGATTCTCAATTAGTAACATAATTCACTATCAGTTAACCCGTTATGTTCTCTCACTACATTACCATAATTATGTTCACAATAACAACATGAAAGTTCCCATTAATTAAGTGTATATTATTCACGTCATAAATATACAATACAAGCACCCCGAGACTAGCTGCGGTGCAAACATACTCTGCTATCCATCCCGGTACATCACGTACATAAGGATCACATATTCCGAATCTCTCAGGAATAGTTCACAGATAACAACATCACAAATAATGGAGGCGAACACAGTCACATCACATGGGTCACGCACATACCTGCGCTCCCACGATCAGCAGACTTATTAACGTCCTAATAAGTCCTTCTCTGACCTATGTTCATCGAGGTAACCAGTCTAAATCCGGGCAACACAAGGATTAGAGGGCCCTAAGCGAACGCAAACCTCCCGTGATAGCAAGTATGGTAGGTATGTCATACACATAAAATCAATACATATACTAAGTATGCACACGTCTTAGTAATCACCATAATATATTGGTACATATCTCTTCTCGTACTGACATATAATACTACACCATTTATATGTTCCCGGTTAATATAATTAATTAGGCCGTCAATAGCTCACATCGTAATAGACACTCACGTCCTACTTCATATTTTCCCTTAGGTTCAAACTACACTTCTAGGTTTGACTCCTCATTATATCCCAAACATCCCAAATATATCAATTACTCATCAAGGAAAGGCTATCTCTACCTATACACAAGGTTATGGGGCACTCGGGATCAAAACAGGCTAAAAAGCCTAAACTGTCAACTCGTTCGAAGTCTCGTTCGAACGAGGCTGTTCGAACGAGACTTCGTTCGAACGAACTGAGTCTTCTAAGGAGATCTCGTTCGAACGAAGTGGGCTTTCTAACGAGATCTCGTTTGAACGATCTCATCGAACGAACTCGACCCTCGTTAGAAGTCAATGGTCAACTCGTTTGAAGCTCGTTCGAACGAGGACGTTCGAACGACCTAGCAGGTCTTCTAACGAGCGACCAGATTCGAGGCCAGATTTCTTATTTTCGTTTTTCCAACGTTTCTACTCCCCAAATCTCATCCAAACCTCAATCTAACAATTGTTTAAGGTCTCTAATTGTCCCTAAACATACTTAGTTCACATATTGACATGTTTAGGGGTATTAATTCATCCTAACATCATTCAAATATCAAATCTCTACATATTTTCCCCAATTTTAAAACTATGAACCCTAGAATTTATGAATCATCAAAGAACTGAATTAAATCCGTTTTTGGTTTCCTACTAATTGTAATATCATCAGAATAATCATTACACACCAATCTACATGTGATTTCCTCATCAAAATGTACTTTCTATTTCCAATTTACATGGGTTTTTCATTAACTCCCAAGAACAACATGATTTTAATAAATTCCTACACATGGAAGAAACATTCTCCATAAAAACGAAATTAAATCACTTGCCTTAATGGTAACTCTGGATTTGATGATGAATTTGATGAATGGATCTCTCTCCTCTGCAGATTTCTCCTCTCCTCTCTTTCTACAAGCTTTCTTCTCCAAAGTTAATGGTGGCTAGGGTTTGTGCTTTAGAAATTCTTTGGAACAACTTTCAATAACCTCCGTAGCCTATTTGGGTATTAGTGGGCTTAGTGGGTTAATGCCAAATCAGATATTAATTCCCAATTTTCGTAGGTTTTAATTCCCCAAAATTCAAAATTACCAAACTACCCTTATACGTTGCCGTTATGGCCTAAAATTACCCCGGGACCCAAACCAAACCCCCGGTTAGTGTTTTCTGACTATTTCGAACCTTCCGGACGCGTTGTCGCACTCAAAACGACCATACGTTTTATAGAACTAAAATTCACTTTTTAATTAAAATAAATATTTCCCTGACGCGACTGTCACACGCGTCTTAACAAAATTTCCAAATTGCCGTATTTCAATCTCACGACCAATTTCATAATTCAAAATTCATATATAATCATATATGCACATATAATCAAATACCAACTCGCATCTCGCTAGTATTTTTAATCCGGATTAATTTCCAATTAATACGCATTTAATTTAATTAATCCCATAAAATAAATATCACAAAAATACGGGGTATTACACCTTACAAGCTCCTCTTTTCTTCCTTCAACTTCCAAGAATTTTCATGATTTTTATACAGCATAAATTTCTTTGATTTTCCACTAATTTGTAATAAACATCCTGAATAATACATAATTTCAGTTTCATACTTTTTAGAGTTCATTTTCTATGTTAAAATCTTTACCAAACTCAAGGCATATCGAAATGAAATATACAAACAACAACTATATACCAACTTGCAACCATCTCTAAGGCCTAACCACAAGGATTTAAATTCTAATTTTCGGATATGATATAAATAGGTGAGTCTAGTTTCATATCCAATTGGAATTTCTCAATTCCAGTAAACATACAAAAATATATGTAAGTTTGAATGTAAGGGATTTCAATACAAAGCAATACATCCTACGTACAACACTTATCTCACATATGAATAAATACTTATTATCAAAAGGAAGATTGGAATTTTAATTAATATTTCATGATTTCTATACTTTAAAATAAGTATAATTCAATATTAAAATAATATTAACACATAATTATACCTTGGAAACACCTTAAGGATTTTCTTGGAATTTTTCCTTGCTTTTGTTGTAATCCTTTCTTCCTTAACTTCTACTTTCTCTTTCCTCAAGCTAAAAACTCTTCAAAATGAACCTAGGGTTAAATTTGATGAAGAAATAGGTTAGATGGAGATGTTTAAGTCGAAAAAGGCAGCCCTCGTTTACAACCAATCAAATTAAACCATTTGGTTTAATAAAAGACAAATTACCACTTAAAAAGGAATGGACATATTTGCCCTTTGTTCGTAAATTCAGTATAACTTTTTACTTGGACATCCATTTGATACGCTTCTTATTGTGTCACAAAGATAACTAATATATCTACAAGTTTCTTGTTTTCACCTTGAGTCATTTGTTATATTATAAGGGCCAAAACTAGTCTCCAACATGAACCTTCCTACCGAAAACTCAAAATTTTATGTTTGTAACTAATTCGATATTTCATGATTTTTGAAGGTAGGATTAGACTAAATATAATATAGTAACATTAAATATATTAATAACACAATATCAATATCACATAAGTTAAGCATGATTCAAATAAAATTTATCATAGTTATATTCGGGTTGTCACAAAGGGTAAACAAAGTTAGGTCCCTGAGTCTTTAC
The DNA here is from genome assembly GCA_949130495.1 of Sambucus nigra. Taxonomy (NCBI): domain Eukaryota; kingdom Viridiplantae; phylum Streptophyta; class Magnoliopsida; order Dipsacales; family Adoxaceae; genus Sambucus; species Sambucus nigra. The sequence continues at coordinate 543,159,823 of OX422214.1, read as the reverse complement.
TAAGAGTCATACCTAAAAAAAACTAAACACCCGAGCGACCCTCCTAGGAAAATTAGATGAAGCATAAAGATTTGATTTTGGAAAGCTAATTATTTTAACTAGAGACTCTGTAAAATTCATTTAAGGTATCCATAATGATATCATAATTATTTTGGTTAGCCGTAGCAAAAAGAATCAAATTGTCCACGAAGATAAGATGGGAAATAATAGGGAAACCGTTAGAAGATTTCAAACCAATCTACTATTTCTATATATAAGAGCCTATGAAATTGATTCAAACCAACTATGTATAAAATATGTTAAGAAAGAAACACGTGTCATAATTTTAATGGATATAATATTTTATTAATTTGTAGTCTTATACACCTTATTAGTTATACTAGGATAAATTACCAATATTGAATTTTATTGTACTAAATTTGATGGATTGGATTGGATATATTGTATTGAACTAAATCCAAAGCCAAGCCAATTTTTATTTAATGACGCCTAAATTCCCGGAATCAAAACTGAATAAAAAAAGGTCCAATCTAACCTTAATCAAATTGGATTAGATTAAATTATGACTTTTGTTCAAAGTAGCTTAGATTTTGAAATTGAAAATTTTATTTCAATCGAATTGGATGTGATTCTCTTCAAATAGGTTGGCTTCAAACCGATGCACACCCTCAGATTGAAACATGGGAGAGGAGTCTCATTCGACAGGTTATAAATGGTGACACGTAACACATGACATGATGAGTTTAATCCACTTTTGGTTAAAATTAAACACATGTATCACTTTTTCAAGAAAATTCCAATTTATTTTATTATATAAGATTTTTCCAAATCAACTTTAAAAATCATACACCTACTTTCCTTTCATCCTTTCAAGAGTATGGATGATCTCTTAGGTTATAATAACGTTATTCGGGGTTTACCATTTTGGGAGAAAACTAGATTAAAAGGGGCCTATGAAATCAGTTAAAATAGGTCTCATCCTATTAACAATAACTTTGGCAAATATCTTGTAAGGAACTACAAAGCGTTATAGTCATGAATTGTGAAATATTTTTGGGGTTATCAATTTTGCGAATGGGGGTAATATGGCAAACATTTAGTTTGCTAGGAAAATCATCATGAATACAGCAATGATTAATAAATCTTGCTTAGGTCGATTTTATCACATTCCAAATTTTTGGTATAATACAGGTTACACACCATCCAATTTAGGAGCCTTCCATGTTTTCATATCTAAAGTAGTTTTCTTTATTTCATCAGGGTATATTAGCTTGGTAAGGGTGTTATTATCAACATTTTGGAACCCGATGAAATTTTTATCATTAAATTTACTAACATTAGTATTAGTTTCCATAGTGAAAATTGAATGAAATTAGTCATTTACATGTTTAGCAACAGGGTTATCCTCCTAATTGACATCAATTTTAAATTCTAGGTCTTTATTAATTTTATTTCATCTTATTATTATGGTAGAGAGATGGTAAAATTTGGTGTTCTTATCACCCTTCACTAACTATGAGACTCGGGACAACATCTCTTCCTCTTTAATAATGATATTGTATTCAAATTTTAGTTTTGTATCAAAGAGATCCATATTATGAGAGATTTTAGTTTTTTGATCAGTTGGGATTCCTTTTAGCCTACCTAGAGCTTTGTTTTTTTCCTGAAATATGTTTATTCGAAAACCTCTTCATTCTAAACCTTATCGTTATAAAAGGTCGTACTCAGTGTACAAGGTTCCCTCTTAACTGCATGGTCTGGAAGAAATGGATGTCGAGTAACCTTACCCCATATATGGAGAGGTTGCTCTCATGTTTCGAACTCGAGACTAACCGTAACTAGAGCAAGGGCACATTTCATCGTATTAAGATACCAAATAGATAATTTAAATTGGACGTGAGATCATAATCATTGTTCCAATTACTTAGTGCAAGATTATAAAATTTGGCACGATAAAACTAGCTAGCAAGGAGTTGAAAGGGTTTACAAGTAGGGATGGAAATTTAACCAAATCGTTCGAGTTTCCACCCCGTCCCGCCCCGTTTCTTTCTTATATTTACTTAAATATCCTTATTTGATATATTATTTACACCAAACCTTATATATAAGTTACGTATGCAGTATATGGTTTAACATGCGGGTTTTAACCCACCCTAAACGAAATTTTGACTCGTGTAATGTGAATGGGGGGGGGGGGGGGGGGTAGGTGGTTTACACTTAATCGGGTTCGGGGAGGATTAAACTAAACCCGCCACAGGTCGTGGGCAGGGTGGGTTAAAAAAATCATGGAGAGGATTCAAATTTTGGCAAACCTTCCCCAAAGCCGACAAGTTGCCATCTCTGTTAACAACAGGGGGTGTTGGTAATATGTTTACCTTCAATGTTGACAATAATAGGACAGTGACATAAGGCATTCCTTAGAAGATTGTCCACATCGGCATCAGGAAACATGATTCTCAAGCTAGGGTTTTCTAATGCTTTGTCAAGCTTTACAAGGGTGTTTCCTCTCTATTATTTGATAAACCCAAATGTGACCCGATGCATCTGAGATGGACAAGATTGCAACTCTGAGTTGGGTATATGAATTAATTTTAAACTTAATTAAGATCCTTTACAAGTTAGATCTAAATTAAATAAATCAAATAACAATTTTATGGATCAATAATATAATACATGAACATATAAACTGTTATGTAAATTTAGGATCATTGATCTACATAATTATCACATGTGTTCAAAAATAGGGTTGAAAAACATACATAGGTCAGCATTAGATTTGACGAAGGGAGAGGTTACCATTGGTGCCTCGAACTTGAGATCCAAAATTGTTATGGATTATAGGTTTCTCTCCCCTAGCCTTTTTATATTTTGTTGCTTATTTATAGGGCCTAAATAATGGAGTTTAGGCCATAATTTATAGGCAGGGAGAGGTCCTAAATCCCAATAGTCATGCGATCTTAACCGTCCATCACGGTTAAATTAAGAGTTTTCCTTAATTTACTTTTTAATCAATAATAGGTTAATTTATTAACCGAAAACATTTTTGACACTTGGGTATACTAGATTGACCTTTTATTTAACTAATATGACTTATTTTGTAATTTAATAATGAACCACTCAATAAGCTTATGAATTATTTGATGATTCTTACATTCTCACACTGGTTTATAAATAATATATGGCGCGCTTTAAAACTTTCACTCATCTTTAATGTTTTTTCATGAACACTTTAACAAAAACATCAATGTGAGTAATAGTGGTTCCATACTAATATATGAGTAAGGTTCCTTCAATGTACTATGTTACTAATGGTTTATTTAACAAGGTCTATAATAAGGTCTATTAGAATGGACCAATAATCGTCTTATAAATGTGACACCCCGACTAATTAAATACCGGGTAGCTACTCCTTTATAAAATTAATTCAAAATGCCAAGTTGGCTCAGTTAATAGCATCACTGTCGAAAACATTTTATTATTACTAACCACCTAGTATTTAAAAAGCAAGTTGCCAAATTTTAATTTAAGTCTGATTAACATGCAAGAAGTAAAATGAAGAAATAGATAACACCATTCACCATACTGAAGTAAAATGAATAATCATCACATAGCATAAATAAAGTCTGGAGGAAACCCCTCACTACAATCCCATAACTGAAATAAATAAACTGAAACAATACATGCTAAAGTCTAAAAACTGAAATGTAAAAGATGTCTCTAAAGAAATGGGCAACATGCCCTACAACTGATAGATAGTGACTCTGGAATCCAAAGAGATAGAAGCGTCTACATGCAAATCCCTGTAGCTTCCACAAGCAGCTACAGCTCGTCACCTGAATGAGTACCTATGCTTGGTGTCCTTGTGGCTGGGCACCTAAAATGGTTTTACAAAAAAAAAGATTTGAAAAGCAAACGGGTCAGAGCCCGAATGTGGAGTTATATTTTAAAAACCTGCAAGTGCTTTAAAAACATTTAAAACATTAAATGCAAAGTACATGTTAGGACGTGCACTCACATTATATTCTCACCTCTCGTCTAACTGTGCACTCCTAACGCAAGTACCCATCTATATCTACCCATACCACTAGCTAAGTGACTACGTATCTAGCTAGACTGCCAAAGGTTCTACCCTGAATACTTGGTTCCATTAACATAATAACGCTCTTAATTAAATAGGGTTTAATGTAACTTAGATACTCAATATGCAATATATATATCACTATTAGTTAACTCACTATATATCTCTAAACAACACCTTAATATATATTTACAACATTAACATGAGGATTCCCATTAATTAAATGTATATTATTCACATCATAATTATACAATACAAGCACCCCGCAATCTAAGCTGTAGTGCACACATACTCTGCTATCCATCCCGGTACATCACGTACATAAGGATTACATATTCCGAATCTCTCAGGAATAGTTTACCGATAACATCACAATTAATGGAGGCGAACACAGTCACCATCACATGGGTAACGCACATACCTACGCTCCCATGATCAGCGGACTTATTAATATCACAATAAGTCTTTCTATGACCTATGTTCATCGAGGTACCAGTCTATATCCCCCCCGTAGGCACACAAGGATTAGAGGGTCCTAAGCGAACGTAACCTCCCGTGATAGCAAGTATGGTAGGTATGTCATACACACAATCCATATACCAATACTAAGTAAACACACGTCTTAGTAATACCGTATTTTAATCGTAGTACATATTGCACTCTCGTACTAACTATAATTATCACAATTCGTACTATTCCGGTTTGTAATTATACACGCCATAATTCATCCTCACATCGTAGTAGGCACTCATGTCTCAACCCAAACGGTTCATTGAATATAACTCTAGTATATAATTTACTCCTCTCAATAACCCAAAAGTCCCAATCTATCCTCACCTCAATAAAGAAAGGTCATCTATATCCTCGAACAAGTTTACGGGACTCCAAAAATCCAAAACAGTCCAAAAAGGACCAAACTGTCAACTCGTTAGAAGTCTCGTTCGAACGAGTGTTCGAACGAGTTTGGACTGTCAGCTCGTTAGAAGTCTCGTTCGCACGAGGCTGTTCGAACGAGATCCCAGTTCGTTCGAACGAACTGTTCCTTCTAACGATATCTCGTTCGAACGAGATATCGAACGAGATCCCTTCTCGTTAGTAACGACTGGTCAACTTCGTTAGAAGCTCGTTTGAACGAGTTCGTTCGAACGACCTGGGGGCTGCTTCTAACGAGCTACCAGTTTCGGCCCAGATTTTTCCCATCTCGTTTTTCACCATTTTTATCACTTTAATCCTTCTTCAAAGTTCGTTCTAACAATGATTTAAGTCCTCTAATCATACTAAAACATGCTTAGGTCATAAACTAACGTCTTTTAAGGCAATAAGGCATCCTAAACATCATTAAATCCCAAGATTTTATACTTTTCCCCAATATCATCAAGAACATGAACCCTAGATATATATCAACATCAAATTCCCGAATTTAATTTGTTTTTCTTTCACCCAATCATGTATTAACATCAGATTAATCGTCTCCAAACTATTCTACATGCAATTCTCTACACAATTTCTCAAGTTCTATGATCTAAACTACATGGGTTTTCATATTTATCAAGAATGAACCAAAAATCCGAATTTTCTAACATGGAAAGAACATTTGCTGAAATTAAACATAATTAAACCACTTGCCTTGGTTTGATTCCGGATTTGGTGTTGATTTGATGAAGAATTTCTGCAGAATTTCTTCTCTCCAAGCTTCCTCTCTAATGGTGGCTTAAGGTGGCTAGGGTTTGATTTGGGGAAACTTAGAAAACCTAAATGACAACCTACGTAGCCTTCTAGGTTAATATGGGTTGGTTAATGGGCTTAATGGGTTTAATCCACATCAGATTTACATCTCTAATTTTCGTCACTTTTAATTCCTAAAAAATGTAAAATTACCAAAATACCCTTTAAGTTACCGGTATGGCCTAAAAATACCCCGGGACCCAAACTATACCCCCGGCTAGTGTTTTATGACTATCTCGACCCTTCCGGACGCGTTGGCGCACTCAAAACGGCCATATGGATTATAGATTTTAAATTCATTTTTTATCATCAAAATATAATACCGTGACGCGGCGGTCCCACGCGTCTCAACAAAGTTTCTAAAATGCCGAATATAAATCCCAAGACAAATTTTATAATACCAAGTTCATATATAATCATATGTGCACATAATCAAATACCAATTCGCATCACATTACTATTTTTATCCCGGATTAATTTCCAATTAATACGCATTTAATTAATTAATCCTCAAAATAAATATAGTCAAAAGTACGGGGTATTACAATAAAGACTATTTATGTCACCTTAATCAATCAATATGCATGTAAACAAATATTGCAAGACGAAAATTGAAAAATTCAGGATACAATTTATTGATATCAAAATTGTGTCAAATACATAATAAGCATTCAGGCAATTATTATTTTATCGACTACTTTTCTAAACCCATCCTTTTAATATGTTATAAAAAGCTATTAGTTTAGTCAATGGATATTCCACATTATCTTTTGTACTGATGTGTTCTATTGACACTAATTTTTCCTGAACTTCTTCTTTGGTGGAAAAGTATTTTATGTCGATGTGCTTTGCTGATTTAGTATACCTGTCATTCTTTGAAAAGAAGACTATTGGGACATTATCACAATAAATTTTTAGTGGTCTGGATATATAATCAATAACCCTAAGTCCTAAAATAAAGTTTCGCAGCCATAATGCATGATTTGTAGCTTCAAAACAAGCTACAAACTCAGCCTCCATGGTGGAAATTCTACAACGCTTTTCTTGTAACTTCTCCACCAAATTTCTCCTCCAGCAAGAAGGAACACATAACCAAAAGTTCACTTCCTACTATCTTCACACCCTACATAGTCTGGGTCTGTGAACCCAATCACTTCAAGATGATCGGTCTTGTTAAATATGAGCATATAATCTTTAGTCCCTTATAGATATCTTAACACTTTCTTCACGACTTGTTAATGCATTACTCCCTAGTTACTTTGATATCTTCCTAATATCCCAAAAACAAAACTAATATCTAGCCTTGTGCAAACCTGTGCATACATTAAACTTCCCACAATGAATGCATAGAGAATGTTTTTCATATTCTCTCATTCTAATTCATTTTGAGGACACTACTTGAGGCTAAACTTATCACGCTTCCGAATTGGAACAACGCTTGGTCCCTAACTTTGAATGATAAATCTTTACAAAACTTTATTAATGTATGTTTTTTGAGACAATCAAAGCCATCCACGTGATCGATCAAGGAATATTTCTATCCCTGTTACGTAGGATACCTCTCCCATATGTTTCATTTCAAAGTTTTGAGAAATAAACTACTTGTTTTTCTTTAATAAATCTAGATCATTACTTGCAATGAGCAAGTTGTCAACATATAAAACCAAAAATGCAAACTTACTCCCACTCATCTTTAGGTATATACATGACCAACAGTGTTTTCCTTAAACCCAATTGAGGTAATGGTATGATGAAACTTAAAATACCATTGGCGAGAAGCTTGCTTGAGTCCATATATTGATTTCTTCAAAAGGCAAACCATATCCTCTTTCCCCTTTTCAATAAAGGCTTCTGGTTGGGCCATGTAGACTTCTTCTTCCAAACTCCCATTTAGAAAAGTTATTTTCACGTCCATCTGATGCAACTCTAAGTTATAATAATCCACTAGTGTGAGAATAATTCTTAAAGAATCTTTCTTAGAAATAGGTGATAAAGTTTCAATATAATCAATGCCTTCTTGTTGATTAAACCCTTTGGCCATAAGTCTAGCTTTATGTCATTCAATATTGCCTTTGAAATCGTATTTGGTCTTATAGACCCATTTAAATCGGATTCTCATATGTCCTCGAGGCAAGTTAACCAACTCCCATACTTCATTAAAGCTCATGGATTTTATTTCATCATTCATGGCATCAATCCATTTAGCAGGATTATGATTATTCACAGCTTATTTATATGAAACTGGTTCATCAATCTTTCCAATGTTAAATTTTGACTCTTGTTTATAATCATTTGAAATAGATGATTTTCTAGTCCTTTGAGATCTTCTTGTTGTGACTTCTTGCGGTGTTTCCATAATGGGTTAATTAGTGATGATTTCCTCATTGGATTCCTTATATGATCCTTTATTGGTTTGTTAATTAATTATCTATTGTTCATTGTTGTCATTTGGGGAAACTTCTTGAGGAACAATAGTGTTATTATGAATTTGAAATGTGGGAATTATCACTTCTCAAATTTCTTGAATAATAACATCCTTATTTGCATCACTCCCATTAATTACACTATTCTCAATTAATTTAGCGTTGTTGGTTTTCACCATTTGAGTTTCGTGTTTAGGACAGTAAAACCTATACCCTTTTGATTTTTCAGGATATCCAATAAAGAAACCACTAATGGTTTTAGGATCTAGTTTCTTTTCTTGTGGATTATAAACTCTTGTTTCCGCTGTAGATCTCCAAATATGTAAGTGTCTTAAACTGGGTTCCTTCCCGTCCATAGTTCAAAAGGTGTCTTTGGAACTTCCTTACTAGGAACTCAATTTAAGATGTCCACGACGGTTTTAAGAGCATATAACCATAATGATTTGGGTAAAATAGTTCTACTTATCATACTCCTAACCATATCCATAAGAGTACGGTTACACCTTTCAGCTACACCATTCTGTTGGGGCATGTCGGCATTGTGAATTGCATATAAATACCCAAATGCTTTAGGAGTTTAGCAAAATGATCGAGGTATTGTCCTGTTTCATCATATCTACCGTAGTATTCACGACCTCTATCAGACCTAATGATTTTTACCTTCTTTCCTATTTACCTTTCAACTTTTGTTATGTATATTTCAACAAAATCTACAAATTGAGATTTATCTTTTAATGTATAGAGGTAACAATAACGGGAAAAATCATCTATGAAGGTTATGAAATATTGTTATCCACCAGATGATGAAACATGAAAAGGTCCATTAATATCATTATGAATAATTTCAAGAAGCTCTTTACTTCTTGTGGATCCCTTTTTGGATTATTTGGTTTGCTTTCTTTAATACAATCCAAACAAATTCGAAAGTTATTAAAATCCAAGTTAAGGAGAATCCCTTTTTTCACAAGCCTTTGGACTCATTCTTTGGATATATGGCCCAATATTTTATGCTACAAAAATGACGAATTCTCATTAAATAAAGGAAATTTAATACTTACATTATAATGCACAGATATAAGGAATTTAGCAAAATTATAATCTAAATCAATACGGTATTATTCATTATCATAAATCCCAACACTAATAATATTAGAATCTTTAAGCAAATCAAACCTATAATTGCCAAAATTTCAACAAAAACCCTTTGCAGTTTTGAAACAAAAATTAAATTACGAGAAAAGGAAGGGACACAAAAGAGTTTTATTTAGATATAAGCAAAATCTAGTGTCCAAAATTAGGCGATAAGTGCCTACTATCGAAACTGGTGTTTTTCCTCAACTTCTCGTATATATAAAGCCTTCACTGTTTTTTGTGTTCTGGATTGTAAGGTATCCCTGCATTGAATTAGTTATATGTGTTCTATCTCTAGAATCAATCCACCAAGTATTAGAATGTACATTATTAGATTTGATTCGAAATATACAAAGGATAAAAACTTACTCTTCTTTTCGAACCAAGCTCTGCGCTTCATGCAATCTTTTTGAAAATGCCCAGGCTTCTTGCAGAAATTTTATTTTTTCACCTTTTTTTTGCTTCTTCTTGGAAACCTGATTCTCATGATCTTGCTTCAGTTGGCCACACTTCATGCCCTTGCTATTTTTCTTATAGGAGCTACCCTTACCAGATGCTTGAGTGGCCATATTAGCTATTAAACCCTTGACCTTCTTCTTAAGCCTTTCCTCCTCTTGGATCAATTTTGAGTTAGCTCCATTCAAATTACATTTGTCTTTAATTGCTTTATAATTAACGATAAAAGGAGAATATTGATCTAGTAAGGTATTGAGGATAAATTGGACAAGGAATGGCTCTTCGGCTTTTAAGCCAAGATTTCCTATCTTTGAAGCTATGCAAGTCATCTCACTTATATGTTCATTCATGGGCGGGTGCCATCAAAACTCATTGTGGTAAGCTTCGACATAGGGGTCCGGGCTAGAGATTTGTCTGATTCTTGAAATCGTTCTTTAAGATTAGTCCAAAATTGTTTAGCAGTGTCAGTTTTGGCTAAGAAATTCCTAATGTTGGGAATTATAGTTAATATGATGAGGGTGAGACTAAGTTTGTTGGCCCTATTCCAAGCTTCATAAAATACTATTTCAATTTCATTCTTGTGATCAGTGAGTTTGGAAGGCGCGTCACAATTCAAAGCTATGTCAAGTTTCAGAAGGCTTAATTGCAAACTTATATGCATATCCTATTCTTTTAGGTTTGTTCCATCAAATTGCGGAACATCGGACGCATTAAAATTGTGACCATTGGAGAAACCTAATGGAATAATTATTCTCACAAATTAGCTCGATTATAGCAACGTATTTAAACATTAGTTTCAAGGGATATTCCCGACTGTTAATATTTTTAGTTTTATTTTAAGAACTTTTATTGGAAAAAATATTTTATAAGAGAACTTGGATCTTTGGATGGCCAATGTCTTCTCTATTCAAATATTACATCACCCCTTGATATTTACTTAATCATGAAAATATACCTTTGGGCGACTAATTTATAATGATTAAATAAAGCATCATAATAAATATTAACAGTCGAGACATTATAATAATATTTGTACCTTTGAGCAACCAAGTATTTATCCACTTTAATAGAATATACGCTAACATAGTGTAGGGCATTTTGGTGGACACCTATCCTATCTTTATGAGAATGTTAGTACATAAGATTATTAATATGAGAAATATCGTACAATGATTTGGAATGACCAAAAAACAAACATTACTCATGCAGTGGAAAAACTCATAAAATGTAGAGAATTTTTAAAATTCCAAAAAAATGAGTTATCACCACAAATATGTTTAGAATTGCATAAGTATCACTCCCCAATTTGCGGAATGGAAAAAACAATTTTTGTGAGCGGATAAAAAAAATAAACTTTATTTCTAAACCATTTGTAGTCTCTAGGGTAAGAATTATCAATAATTGGTCAATTTATTTCTAAACTCATATTTCTAAACTGATATTTCTAAATCAATAATTGGTCCATTTTAGTCCAAAATATGAGTTTAGAAATATGAGTTTAGAAATCATACTAATGATACTAATTTTATCATTACATTTCTTTCAGGCCTTCCATATCATTACATATGGTTACTAATTTTATCATTACATGAGAGGTTTTTACATTATAGTTTATCCTCAATTATTTTCAAGTAATTAAATGAGGGAATGTATGATTTTTGTGCAATTGCATCGAACACTAGAGAAGTTCAATGGAAGGCCTGTGTTTGACCATTACAGTTGAGAAAGTTACAAAAAACTAAGGGGAAAACCAGAAAGCTGTATTGTATATATACTCTACTCATTTCCCCGGAGAAATCAAAAAGTGCCGTCGACATCGAATACACATTAACACCCACAGACGCTAATTAAATTGTAAACATTCCTACCTACCAACACTGATCCGTTTCCCACCTCCGGCTCCTATAAAACCCAGATTGTTGTTGTTTTACCCTCCTCCCGGTTCCTACACACAAGGATAAATCATAAACTTCCCTGGCCTGGGGATCCGACAGAGTAGAATAAGCATTATGTATGTTCATGAAATCCCGTCCATCAGATCCAATATCCGGATGGTAAACCTTGGCTAAGCTTCGGTACGCCCTTTTGATTTCCACTAAAGACGCGTTTTGGTTGACTCGGAGAACGTCGTACAGGCTAACTGATACTGATGTTCTTCTCGTGTTTAGAGTCTCTGTGAAGGTGTGGAGTGAGGCTTTGCAAGGGTTGAGATTGAGAGCCGAGAAAGAAGACATTTTTGAATAGTGAATGTGGTATGGTTTTATGGGGATGAGAGGTTTTATAAGGTTGAATCTTGATTTTAGAAGGTGGAGTGTACTAGTGTATTAGGGAATGTGGTGGGCAGGTGATTCTTTTTGTTTAGGTATTGGTGGTGGGGTTTGCTGATATTAGGGGTGGCAATTCGTGTGCGTCGTGTCGTGTTCGGGTCGTGTCATGTCGGGTTCGTGTTAAGTATTAGTCAACCCTAACCCGACCCATTTAACTAATCGTGTCAGATGAGCAAACACTAACCCGACCTATTTATTATCGTGTCGTGTTCGGGTTGACCCGCATAACCCATTAAGTAAAATATAAAATAATTTTTTTCTTCTCTCTTAACCAATCATAGCACTCATAGGCCTACAATAACTTAATTTAATTAATTTCAAATTCTTGCAACACATAAATAATTTATCATCCGATTCTCCATGAATTTTATAGAATACCTATCAAGATATATATATTATGTAATATATTCTCCATAAAATACGAGTTAAACGGGTCTATTCGTGTCATTTTCGAGTTATACGTGTTTGACACTAACCCAACCCGTTTATTATTCGTGTTGACGGGTCGTGTCATATTCGGGTTCGTGTCAAGAAATCGTCAACCCTAACCCGCTAACTTCGTGTCGAGTTCGTGTCGGGTTATCGTGTCGTGTCAAAAATTGCCACCCCTAGCTGATATGGCATCACATAATTAAAATTTGTTTCTAGAAGAGTGTCTGTTTGGCTCAAGCTGAGCCAAAGCTTCGAACAACGAGTACTTTTTTTTTAGGTTTTTACTTTCTAATCCTTGGACTAATAATTTTAGACAAAAAAATTGGTGAACCAAATTTTAAACGATTAGGTCCAACATATAAATACTGTCAATTTAAAAAAATCATAAACATAATCGCCTATTGGAGTTTTCTCTTCAACTAACGACAATTCTCCGAAATCGAAAATAACATCAATCTTATGCTTTTTTCGCCTGTCCTATAATCGATTACAGTGTTCTTAATCAATTCTACCTGTATCACTAGGCTCTATCATTTGTAAGTTTATCTTTATCAGGAGTTGGTTTTTCTATTTTCGATCGATTATAATAAGTGTATGTCCTTTGTTTTGATTCAAGAGACTCATTGTAATATTCATTCATGTGATTGAATAGTTTTTTATATGTTATATATGTATATGTTTTGATTTTGTGTTTTTTATGCATTTATGTTTGGATTCTTCGTATATAAGTTATATTTATCAATATTTGTAATTGTTAGTTGAATGTGCTGAATGAATATTATTGATGTTTCATTCTAATTTTAAGAGTCCTTAATTTTGATTTGGTATTGAATTACTTATTGATATAGGTCCGCGCCAGCGGAAATAACCAGTTCGATATCAGTTTTCAAAGTACACGCAGTGTTTATAAAGTAGACGTGATTATTTTTTTGAAAATATGTGTCTCCTTTATTAGTTCATGTATAGGTTTTTAAATAGTGCCTGTAATTTTATATTAATTATAAATAAATATTTTTATATTTCATGCATTAAATTATTGCACAGATTTTTAGAATTTTTGACCTTGAAGTAAATATTTTTCGTCTATGTTTTACTGCAGGACATTATGGTAACTAGTGTAATAGCAAGGCGTTGTTATTTGGATAATATGGATTGTATTGAAATATTTGAAGATAGCTCATTAGATTTCATATGAAATGAGTTGTGTATTAGGTTTACTAATTTGAGAAGTGGGAGTTTTTCATTGAGCTATTCATTTGGTGATGAATGTCGGTTCATGTTGGTTTGTGACAACGATATTTGTTGTATGTTGCGGTCCACATTGATCGTGAAAGCTAATTTCATTTGGATATATGTCATTGATTCATTACCATTTCCATGTAATACATGTCGTGAATGGGTTGAATGCTCTAATCGAATTTTTGAAGGGGTTGACTGTAGTAATACAAGTTCTGAGAGGGTTGACAGTGGTGATACAAATGCACAGAGGTTAGAGTCTTTATCATCAGGCACTACAAATGATTTTAATAGTTGAATTGAAAATGACTTTTATCTTGGAGGTGTGGAGCCAAGTAAGTCGAAAGTCTATCTTTCGAATGATTGGAAGACTTATATAAGTCATGAGCATCAGTGTTTTGAAGGAGGTGTAGTGGAATTTTGGGATAAATTGCGAAAGTATGCCGTTGAGGTTGGGTTCAAGTATGTGTATTTGAAGAATGACAAACTCGAGTGACGGTTGAATGCTTTAAAAAGACTACTGAGAATTGCATGTGGAGAATTCATGCTTTATTATCTATAATAAATGGATACTTTTACATACGTGCAATGAATAATGAGCATACATGTAGAGGTGTCTTTCGTAGTCCATCAGCCAAAATGATAGCCTCCAAGTTGGTTTCAACATTGGTAGCTGATGATCTTAGAGATAACCCGTTATTGAGACCAATTGATGTAGTTAGAGATATGAAGAAGAATTATGGTCTTGATATAGCTTATCAACATGCATGGCGTGCGAAAGAGATGGTTGTTGTTGATATACATAGTGATGAAAAGGTTTCTTATGCATTAATGAATAATTATCGTGACCTTCTCTTGCAGTATAATCCTGGGTCGAATTGCATCCTTGACATGGAACATGAGAGTAAAAAATTCAAGAGAATATTTGTAATGTTTAGAGGATGTATTTATGGATTTCAATGCTGCAGACCTATTTTATTTCTTGATGGTGCCTTTTTGAAGAGCCGTTACCGTGGAACAATACTGTCAGCTACTGCAAGGAATGGGTACAATGGTAAATTAATTGTAAATATTTTATTTTGTGTATTGCATTGACATTTTGTTTGTTCCATTCCATATCATCAAAATACAAGCATAAAAATATAAAATACCTTTGAAGGTCTTTGTTTTAGTTCACGTGTACTTTTCATTTTTCTGCGTGTATTTTCATGATATGTCTTATTATGTGTAATACTTAGTAAAGTACACGCATAGTACACGTCAAGTACACATGAATATTTTTCTTAATTTCACGTGTATTTTTCATTTTTATGCGTGTATTTTGATGATGATGTTATTATGTTGAATACAAACTAAAGTACACGCATATTACATGTTAAGTAAACGTGAATATTTTTCTTAATTTCACGTGTACTTTTCATTTTTATGCGTGTACTTTGATGATAGGTGTTGTTATTTAGAAATAATAAAGCCAAGTACCCGTTAAAAATGTAAAGTACCTTTGAATGTTTTTGCTTAGTTCACTTGTACTTTACATTTTTATGCGTGTATGTTGATGTTAGTATGGTTAATAATAAAGCCATAAAGATTGAAAAGTAAACGTGCATGTATTTTTATCTTTATCATGTGTACGGTACATTTTTATGTTTTGTCTTGTTATTTACAAACAATTTAAATTAAACACATAATATATTTCCATATGTTTTAGGGTCTGCGCCAACATCATTGATTTATAAAGTGTTGTACATGGATACGTTATTTATATTAATTTTGATATATTTTTATATTTCAGGCCTTTTTCCTGTTGCATATGTTGTTGTTGATTCTGAAACCGAAGATAACTGAATGTGGTTTCTTGTCAATTTTCATAGTGCAGTAGTTGAGAAATATCGAAACACAACATTTATATCAGATCGAAATAATGGATTACTTGAAGATGTTTCGAGGGTCTTCCCGTTGTCTGTACATTCCTACTGTATATATCATTTACAAGGGAATATAAAAAAGAAAATTCATGGGAATTGTGTTGGATTTCGAAAGAAAATTGTTAAAGATTTTTTGTCTTGTGCATATGCTGTCTCAGTAGATGCATTTCTCAAGAATATGAAGCATTGGAGAAGGAAGGAGGAGCTGCTATTGCCGATTTCATTGATAGTTTGCCTCTTAAGAATTGGTTCATTACATATTTCCCTGGTAAACGGTATGGTGACATGGCATCTAGTGTTGCGGAGTCATTCAATTCATGGATATTGGAGGAAAGGCATTTACCAGTAATGAATATGCTTGATAAATTGAGAGTGAAGATTATGAATTTCAATGCAAACAAACTTGTTGAGTCTGACACTTGGACAAGTGAGCTATGTCCTTTTTTTCAAAAGTTACTGAATGAAAATTAGAATAAAAGATGACATTGGACTATCAGTCGCTCAAGTCAAAATGTATTTGAAGTTCATTCAGAAGTGAGAGCAACAGTTGACTTAGGAGAAAGGACTTGTTCTTGTAAGAGTTGGCAGTTTAGATGTTTTTCATGTTCTCATGCTGTTTGTGTTGTGCGGAGGAAAGGGACCAGTATTTATGATTATATTGAGGAGTACTATAAGGTATCTTTCTACAGAAAATCATACTCGATACCTATAGTTCCTCTTCCTGATTTGATTTCCTTAAATATTTCTATTCCTAAAAATCCATCTGTCCTTCCAACAAAGACTAAGAGACCGACAGGCAGGCCAAGAAATAAGAGAATAAAGTCTTCTGGTGAGATCAAAGTACGGTAAGTTACTTGCTCTAGGTGTAGTAAAACGGGTCATTACAGGTCTACTTGTAAGGAACCCATTTGAGTATTTTTAAAATTGTTGAATTCATTCATTTTAACCATTTGATTGAATAAATTAATTAATAAACCATTTGTTTCACATAAATGAATGTAATTTATTTTAAGTCTCATTTTTTAGTTTGTTTTTTGTGTAGCTGTACACATATTTTTCATAAAACATACGTGATCATTTTTCCTGATGTTCAGGTGTACTTTACATTTGTATACACATGTTATGTACAGTACACGCGTATTTTGATGTCCAAAATTTTTTTATCAATGCGTGTACTTGATAAAATATGCGTGTACTTTATGAAGTACACATAAAATACATAAAGTACACGCATTTAAAAATGGATTTAGTCAGTTCAATATGCATGTACGTTATAAAAGCATGCGTGTACTTTATTAATGACATTTAATATAGATTTACTTGATGAAATATGCGTGTACTCTATGTATTTCATAAAGTACATGAAGTACACGCATAATATAAATATAATATGCATGTACTTGATGAAATGTGCGTGTACTTTATGAAGTACACGCATTGATAATTAAAGTACACGCATTTAAATATAAGTGTACACGCATGTTTTAGCAAAGTACATGCATATTGATATGACAAAAGTCTAATTCAATATACGTGTACTTTATGTATTCTTCATTTAATTTTATCAAGTAGACGTATATAAATGCATGTACTATTTGAAAAATGATTTTGGACATTACAATGTGCTTGTACTTTATAAAATACACTTGGGTCACTCATATTCTTAAATTCCTATGTGTATTATGGTCCGCGTCAGCGGCATTATTGTACAAGTATTTGAATAGGCGAGTAATTTATAGACTATGCGTGTACTTTATAAAGTACAGGTGTAATATATAAAGTACACGCATTTATATAATGTTTTGGGATAATATCTTGTTTGTGCTTTATAAAAATTTGCGTGTATTATAATTTATAATACACGCAATCATATTTTGACATACCAATTTTTTTACATTAAATGATATTAATGTTTACATTTTTTACAGTACACGTGATCATTTTTATAAGGGTTCGTGTGTACTTCACTATATTTAGTGTATGACATAAGTGAGAATACATGCATGAAAGAAATAAATTTTTTATTAAAAACAAAAAAATAAAGTACAATTTTTTCACATAACAAAAGCTGAAAAAACTAAAGAAGGCTTCTATTAGGGAAGTTTGTCAAAGGCATCTAGGGTGTCGGGAAGAGAGTTAATTAAATTCGACCAGTGTCAAATTTCTTCTTCTATGACAGCTACAAGGCCTTCATGGAGAACCTTCTTCTCCTTCAGCTTGGCGATTTTCATAAGAACTTCTTGTGTATAGAAAGACATGAGGTCTTCATGTGTTTAAGGAGGGTCCTCATCCACATCAAATAAATCTATGGGATTGGGTGGAAGTCCAGAATAGTCTTCCCTCACATATGTTTGAAACTGCTCAAAGGCAGTTTCATATGAGGAAATATTTTCCTCAATTTGCCTTATTTTTGTTTTATTTCTTTCATCTCTCTCAAGAGTATCTCGCAAGCTTTCTGCAGGAATAGCCATTATGTTATCTTTACCCTAGATGTAATGGTTAAGAAAAAAACAAATATTACTCTTTTATAGGAAAAGTTAAAGCTATTTATTTCTTGACCATAAGTAATTGGGAAGTGAGTAGTTGAGCTTAATAAATTGATTTTGGTTATTGTGTCCTGAATAAATATTTGAAGTAGTTTTCAATTAAAATAATAAAAAATTATTATATTAACCAGTGTGTGTACTTTAGTCAAAATGCGTGTACTTTGAAGAATTCATTGGTGTACTTAGTAATTATCACTTGTATTTTTCGTGAAAAATGCCTGTATATTGTTTCATAACACTCAGGTGCATTGCTTGTCTAAACCTTACGTGGATTGTGGTCCACGCCAGCGGAAATAAATCATTTTGGTGTAATGAATATTGTAAACAATAATCAATATAACACAAAACAAATTACAAATATGGTTTGTATTTGAATCACAATTTATAGAAGTTCTTTTCTCCTTTCAGGGGAAGAAATATTTTGATAGAAGAATTTCCTCGAGTACATATGCTCTTTATTTTAGCACGTCAGGGTCTTGAAATAATTTTTGCATTTCCTTATTTCTGCTAATTTGTTCAATGTAATACATACAGAACACCCCACTGTCAACCCTGAAATTAAAATAAAACAAATATACAAATTAGTATGATGTGAATGAAATTTTTTGAAAAGATACAAATTAGTAATTTTTAGAAATGAAGTTTTTCTTACCCATTATATTATTTAGGGCATTCATGATCTGTTATTAGGTCAAATTTGAGATCACTTTCTAGCAAGAAATTTACTGTCCTTTTTTCTTGCTCTGTCAATGGATCATCATCCAATGTAAACTCATTTGGTGTACCTTCATCAAACTTCCTCTAAATTTTGAAACCATTGTTTTTCATTGTTTCTGCTTCAGTCTTCAATAGGCACAGTGTTTTTTGGAAGACAAAAAGCTGTTAAGAAGACAAATATTTAGTGTATACAAATAAAAGAGTATATGAAAATTAAAGAGTGAAAAGTACACGTATTATATTGACGTACACGTATATTTTATTTTTTCATATCACGTGTATTTTAAAATATGATGCGTGTACTTTGCCTAAAGAGTTAAAAGTACACGCATAATATTAAAGTACACGCATATTTTATTTTTTCATATCACGTATATTTTAAAATATGATGCGTGTATTTTGCCTAAAGAGTTAAAAGTACACGCATAATATTACAGTACACATAATTTGTATTGGTTCATTTCACGTGTATTTTAAAATATGATGCGTGTACTTTGATAATCTGGGTGATTATGTGCAACTAATACAAAGTACACACATTATATTATACACGTGTACACGTGTATAATATAAGTACAGGTAACATTACTAATTAAGTTTAGGCACTAACCAATTTTCTTGCATCATCGAAGAATATTGTATTTTTTTCCTTATCGTTCGGTCGAAGGGAATCCATGTGGACCACTTTATTTTCTTTTTTATATATCACAAGTAATGTAAAATGTCCTACACTATGTATTAGTACAATGAACAAATTATTACAAGTGCCTAAGTATTCAACTAAATCTCTGTATAACTCCCCCTTCTTTTTGACTTCATTTGTGCTACAAGCTTCTATCTGAATAAAAATTATAGACATTGTGTTAAAAAAAAACTGAAATTTTGTTTCTCAAAACTTTCGGTTTAATTGTACTTTTCCAACAATAATCAGAAAAAAATGTGTGAGTAGGAGAGCCCTTCCTCTGACAATTTTAACCTCAATACTTCACTAAAAGGCAAGTATTATATGTTTCACACAATATAAAATGGTGAGGAAATAATAATGTTGAAATTTAATGGATGTCTAATATTTGGACTACATACTTGGCTTGAAATTTCTTGATTGTTGAGGACTTCAACAAAATCTTCCCATGGGACATACGAAACCAGCCCTTGGAAAATAAATTCCCTGCATTTTATATAATCAATAAGAATTGTATAATAATAATAACCTTATTCGTTTGCACCAAAAAAAATATAAATTAGCGAAGTGATAAATCATAAAACAATAAACTTTACCCTGGCTCAGCCTTTTGAATAAACTCTTCAATCTTTTTCTTCGAAGCTTCATCGAGATATATGTGTACTTCTATTGCTTCAAGCTTGAAGTGAGTTTCTTTCATTTATTGATCTATTGTTAGACGACCTTTTCTCAGCTTTGACTCTTTTTGTTTCTTAATTGGTTCATGCTTTTCGATTTTGCTGTCAGCTTTTCTTCTGTCCTCTAGTAAGAGACCCTTTTGTTTTGGATATTTTGAGGGTGTCCTTAACTGTATTTGAGGCTAGTTCAATCTTCAAACTCGAAATTTCGTCCATAAGTTGTTTATTAATGTTTGCGTGATATATTAAATAAGGAATGTTGGATTGTAAGTATTTTTTGAAACAATGATTCATTTTCTCTTACGTGTATTTTATAAAATACACGCATGTATTTTAATACATGCGTGTATTTTATAATATACACGCATGTATTATAAAATACGTGTACTTTATAAAATTTATAATATACGTGTACTTTCAACATAATTTGCGTTTACTTTAGAAAGTAAAGCGTGTACTATATATCTATTGTATTTTATAGATATCTGATCAGTTTTTTTCAATGCTGATTCATCAAGCATTTTCTTCAACTCCGAAATTTCGTCATTAAGGATTTTATTATTGTTTTCCTGTTATACAAAAAGAATGTTACATTATAAGCAATACTTGAATAAAACTGCATTATTTTTAATCAAATAATGCATGTACTCTGCATTATTTCTAATATCAAATAAAACTGCATTAAAAATACTATGAAATAAAAATGCGTGTACTTTACGAAAACTGTGTGTACTTTAGGAAAACTGCGTGTACTTTAGAAAAACTGAGTGTACTTTTAACGTGTATTATAGGAAAATTGCGTGTACTTTAGGAAACTGTGTGTAATCTGCATTCAAAAGTACCTGTTGAGTTCTTTCCAATTCTAACTCCTCAAGATTCTGCCTCAATGTCATATTTTCTATGTCAGCATTTTTCTATTTTTGAAATGTATCATCATACTTAAAATTTGTTTAAGTATTGGTGGTGGGGCACATAATTAAAATTTGTTTCTAGAAGAGATGTGTGTTTGGCTCCAACTGAGCCAAAGCTGCCACCAATGAGTTTTTTACATTGATAACACGCATAAAAAGTACTTCTACTGGTTTTTATTTATATATATTTAGTTGCAATTGTATAATACAACTCTCAAATAAGATCCTTAGATGTGTGAGCTAGACATTTTATTAGCATCCAAATTTCGCGATGCGGGTTCTTTTTTAATGAAATTGTTAAAATATTTATTAAAACAAAAATTAGGTATATATATACGGGCACCACTTACGAATCATCCCCGCTCCGTACGAAATATTTTATATAAAAAAATATGTATTTTTTTGTTTTAAAATTTTCAGAGTATTAAAAAAAAAATCTATCTCAAAATAATTTATTTTGGTATATTAAAAAAAGTGTCAATATTTGACAGTTAAGCAATTGACTTGAACCGCTTAAAAACTATTAAATATTGAACTGCTTAAAAATTGTTAAATATTGACTCATTTTTTTAAATACTAAAATATATCATTTTAAGATGATTTTTTAGGAGTACCCGAAAATATTTAGAATCCAAAAATGACCCCTTCTGAATACCTGATCCAAAAATCAAATTTAACGCAAAAAATCATATTAAACCCAAATCGGTATTCAAAAATTTAGTATTTCAAAAAAACATAGCCTAGTGTTAAAACAAAACATATATGAATATAGAACAGAACATAAAATCTGTAATTTCTCTAACCTGGTACGCAACAACTATTTTAGCTAATAATTTTGTAATCCAAAAGAGGACATGGATATGCTAAATTTCTCCAACCTGGTAAGCAACAATTATTACAGAACAAAACAATTTTTCTTCCAATATTATCCATCTATTCTAGAACAGAACAAACAGATTTAATCCGAGACAAAATTCATACATGACTTGGGTGGCATTTGGAACAACAATTAAATGAGAAATGATAAACCGAGATGAGATCTAACTGGAGATGAGCTAATCAGAGATGGAGATCTAACCGAAGTTGGACAAACTAAAAAACTCTAAAAATAGTTGGAGCGTCGGAGATAGATTTGACCGGAGATGGAGATAGATCTAACCGGCTAATGCTTTCGGTAAATCTAATCTCTCTCTCTCTCTTTCTCTCTCTCTCTCTCTCTCTATATATATATATATATATACACTAGCGAATACCCGTGCCTGAAGGCACGGTGACAATTTCCAAAGAAGGTAATCGCAAAACGGCAAAAATTTTGAAAGTACGTAATCGTAAAACGACAAAAATATCGTCCCCAAACAAAAAAATCTATATATCATTCCCCAATATATATAAATGCATAGTTGTTACATATAACTTAACTCTTTACACCATACATCTAATTGTTGGGTACTTAATATAACTGTTAACATATATTATTAATTGTTACATGATTACATCGCATGACATGCATTATTTTAATACAATATATATAAATTCTAAATTCTGGCCCGGGCATATATAAAAACTAATATATCCAAATGGATCAGGGTAGTTTCAAAATAATAATGTCCAATAATAATACCCATTGAAATGAAAAGTATTGAAAATGTGATATTTTCAAAAACTTTTAAAACCTTTCGTATATGTAACTTCAAAATAATATCAAACAAATCTACAAAAATACTTAAGAGAGGGTATGCCATTAGATTTTGATACCTCTTATATATAATGTAAATAAGCATCCAAATTTCAAATTTCAAGTTTCAAGAAATGGGTAGTTGTTCATGTTTAGGCCGGATTTCAAAAATTAAACAAAAGTCATTGCTTATTCTTTTCGATGAAAAGTACTCTTCTGTGGAGCACTATAAAAGTATTGTTTTGCGAACATGAATTATAGCTATTAAAGTCATTAGCTTGACATTATTAACATAAAAATAATGAGTTACTGATAAATTGAAAAGAAAAAAATCTAATAAATTAAATGTTAAATTCTTACCGATACAAAAAGAAAGAGAAAAAAATAACCAAAAATCGAGAAATTAAAACCGGACAACTCAAAGAATAAATAATTGAGTCCAAAACCGAGGATAGTGTGTTACTTGTATTAAAACCCCAAAACCAAAAAATTAAAAAATTAATGTTTTAAAAACTATGGTTAAGTCTAGGTTAACAATTATTAATCTGCAATGCTGCTCAATTAAAAATCAAGATCAAGTTAAATGAGTCACAATACGGTTTGGAGATCACAAAAAGCCCACCCAAAAGCATATGTAAACCCGAACACCACATTCATAAATCAAAACCTTAGTTTAAAATGAAACCAAAAAACCAATTTTAGATATAGCCTCCCAATTTTAGATGCATCATCCATAAATTAAAAGTCGAATCTAAAGTACAACATGTTAACGCCTCCTCCGAGCACCCTCCAATCAGAAAAAAACACATAAAAAAATAAACTAAGAAACCCTTTAACTTATAGACCCGAGTTATAATTCTTGTACTATCGATAACCAAACAAAAAAATGATCAGATAAAAAGAGATTAGTTTTCAGTGACACCTAGTGAGATTGAATCAAATAAAATATGTTTTTTTTTTTGCTAATTCTTATATCATGTTCTCAAATAAAATAAAGGGCATATTATTTTTTTTTCCGCGTTATACTCAAACAGACGAACACAAATTTAGGTAGACAAAGAAATGTGGGTTTTCTCTACGTCTCACACAACACAAATAGAAACTATGCAAAGGTTAGTAGGAGGTTACACCAACTGGAGGCTACAAATAAATCCTCTTATCGGCGGCTACACCAACTGGAGCCGTCTAACGAACTTCATGTCGGTGAGCTCAAGTTTTAGATCTTCTCTAATTTGACAACCCCAATTTCTACTTTTTTTCGAAGAGCTCAAGCTTCATGAAATATCATTGGCCGATGGGTTGTCACCTCCCATATGAAAATTTATACAAACGGCATTAAAAAAGTCGTGATAAATATTAAATCACAATCAAGCAGGTGTTGATGATGATGAAAATTAAATCCAGGTATAAAATGCTCCTTATCTACATCAACAAAGAAAAAGAAAGAAAAATGTAAATAAAATCTACTACTCCTTATTTGACACAGAGACCAATAAGGTTTTTGACAAAAAAGGAACTCGTAAGATAAAGTTATTCATAATCAATTTGATAGTCAAACTAAAAGCGAGATGTGAAAAAAATCATTAATAAAATTATCACACCCAAGACCTCAATTGAAACTCGTTGGATTATAATTTCAAAATTAATTTTCCCACATATAGAACCAATGATTATAGTGGCCCTTGCATGCCAGAGATAGTGTTGGTATGCCTGAACAAATTTGAATCCCACAACACTCTAGTTCAACGAAAAAATATAGTGGCACTTGCATATTTAAGTTTAGTATGCACCAGGTGTCCATTACACACCACATATACAACTCTAAACAATGTTGTTATCCAGTTATTTTCTAATACCAAATTGCAATACAGGTGACTTATTAGACAAATATCTGAATTGTCAATACATTAAAAACTATATAAAGCTAATACATCATGTCCTGAATAAAAATAAGGAATGCAACATTACCTTTTCACAAATTGAATAATGTATCACCATGTTCAACCATTTTTCCCCGTATCAACTTTCAATATCTTTGGCAAGGAGAGAACCTGCAAAATTAATTGTGATCAAATATAAGAAATATGTTGAAGAATTATTGTAATCAAAGTTTCACGAATACATACCTAAACTAAAATTTTACAGTTTCGTGAATTATTTTATAATGATACCTAAACTAAAATTTCATGAATAGACAAATAACCCAAAAGTTTTAAAAAAAAATTATAAGCAAAATTTAACAGCTCCAACCACTCGTGATGTGATACTTGTTATATGGTTCCAATTAAAATTTAACAATACCAACATAGGGGCTGATTCTGAATTGTCAATACATTAAAAATTGATAAACAAATTCTCAAAGAGGTATTTTTATATATGGTTACTAACCAATTGCAAAATCGATACACCTATTTATATATAAACCCAAACAACAGTAACCAATCAACCCCAACAGGCATAATATAAACCTATTTTTAATAAAAGGTGAAACAGGCAAAATATAAACCTGCATTTAGGTAAAAAGTGAAATAGACATATAAACCTATTTCTTAATATCTGATTAAAAAATCGATACACGGTTATTTTTAAATGGATACTAAATAATTTCAAAATCGATACACCTGTTTATATATAGACCCCTAAAAGAAGTAACCAATCGACCCTAACAACAGTAAAATAGAAACAAGTGTATTGACATAAACAGGCGTAAACCGATAAAACCCCATATAAACAGGTGTAAAAATTAACATAAAACTCCATATAATAAACATGTAAAACTCCTTATAAATAGTTGTAAAAATCGACATAAAACTCCATATAATAAACTTGGAAAACTTCGTATAAACAGGTGTAAAAATTGACATAGAACTCCATATAATAAACCTGTGTTGAAAGTGGGACCAAATCCAATGTGAAGACCTTGTACATATGATTGTGGATCCAGCCTTCTATGTCACCATAATGTTGTTCACCTAATCACAAAGCAAGACTATGTAAATATGTGTGGATTCATTTATTCAGCATAAAATGGAAAATTTACTTACGAAATCACAATTAAATTCAAATCCCATGTTCGTTACGTGTTGCATCTTATACCCAAAAGTTCCACTTTCTGCCTAAGTCGGGATTAAAATGCAGACAAAGCTGTGACAACTGATATCCATACCCATGAATTGAAATAAACATTTAAAGGGGATAAATAAAAGTAAAAACATGTACATATTTAAAAAAAATACCTGATAAACACTTCCCAAAAAATGTATGCAGTTTCTTGGTCTCCAAGGCCTTTCCCTTCTTGTTCTGCATATAAAGAAAACAAACTGATTATGATAAACGTTATGTATCTAAAATGTCGGTGGGATTGAGTTAGGTTAACAAAAGAGCATATAAATTTTTAGATCTATGTATGTGTTTGAGAGAGAGAGAGAGAGAGAGAGAGAGAGAGAGAGAGAGAGAGAGAATCACCCTTTTTGCATTAGATACGAAAGTTTGATCCGTTGGGACAACAATGAGATGAGAGAGTGAGAGTTAGAGAGATTCATGTGAATTAAACTTTGAGTGGGTTAAAAGAACCTTAGAAAGTGAAAATGAAAACCGGGGGAAACTAAATAAATAAATAGTCATACTTTTGTCCCCAAAAATCGTCTTCATAATGGATGGCATAAGCAGATCTGTACGAGGTTATCCCCCAGCCACCACATACGCTCCTCGAGCGAAGATAGCAGATCTGTAAAAATCAAGCTCAAAATAATAAACTGTTACGGATGAAATTAAACTAATATACCAGTCCTCATATCCATGGTAGCAGATCAGATCAACGACGTTAGTAAGGTGACCTCAAACGGATTTTTCATGGCTCTCAAACCCTTGTTACAGGTTTGTCGAGAGAGGGGGAGATGGGTTTTGAGAACCCAAAGCATATCTCATCTACTTTTTTTGGTTTGTGTGCAAAATAAACCCCAAAATTAAAGAGAGAGGGGGAATGGGTTTTGGGTTTGAATATTTTTTTATGTCTCCCATTTTGAGCTTTGTTTATGGTGCTGAAGAGAGAGGGAGAAATAGGCGTACAAAATTAAAAAGATAAAGGGGGGGAATGGGTTTTGGGTTTGAATTGTTTTTAATGTCTCCAATTTTAAGATTTGTTTATGGTGCTGAAGAGGGAGAGAGAGAAATAAGCGTACATGCTAAAGAGAGAAAGAGAAATAGGCGTGTACTTTTCAAAGAGAGGGTGACAGAGATTGAAGGGATGTGGAGTAGAAAGAAGATACAGAGCGACAAAGTTCGTGAAATTAGTTTGGGCGGGATAATGAATTTTGGTTAGCTACTGAACCCTTCATTTTTACATCGGAGATGAGGCTAAATGTGAGCCCTTATTATGGTTTTACATTTTGAGATTTCAAAATCCATACTATCTTATTTTTATATAT
Source organism: Sambucus nigra (assembly GCA_949130495.1). Classification (NCBI taxonomy): domain Eukaryota; kingdom Viridiplantae; phylum Streptophyta; class Magnoliopsida; order Dipsacales; family Adoxaceae; genus Sambucus; species Sambucus nigra. The sequence continues at coordinate 543,132,455 of OX422214.1, read as the reverse complement.
ATATATATATACTAGTTGATGATATACCCACATATACCCTCGGCCAGGCCGAGGGTGTCCTCCACTCGGATGAGGCCAAGATCTCTCATCATATATCAGATGACCCTCCAAGGGGCCGACCACTCATCAGGCTCAGACGACCCCACAAGTGGTCGACCCCTCATCAGGCTCAGACGACCCCACAAGTAGCTGACCCCTCATCAGGCTCAGACGACCCCTCAAGGGGCCGACCCCTCAGCAGGCTCAGACGACCCCACAAGGGGCCGACCCTTCAGCAGGCTCAGACGACCCCTCAAGGGGTCGACCCTATCATCATGGTCCAGACGACCCTACGAGGGTATGACAGTACGATGCCTGCATTAGGCCAGGCTCACTGCCAGCAGGAACTTTGCCCTCGGCCTCATATCATAGGCCGAGGGTGACATCACCACAGCGCATGATTTGGGAGACGCGTGCAACAGTGCACGTGGGGCTCATATGGCACGTGGAAGACCGTTATAACAATTTCACCCCCTCACGTGAGGGAATATTATATCATCATTAAGCACATGTGGCACCTCCAAGTGTCAATGGGGGATTGGCTAGATTATAACTCACATGCACCATACATGTTTGGGGGGTACACTACACCCCCCAAAACCTATATATACTTGTCACCTAAAACCCTGCAAAGGGATCGATAATTGTAACCCTAGCTAAAACTATGCTTGAACACACAGTAGAGAGAGAGGGAGCTTATGTGCATTGTATCCAAGGCCATTAGTGCCCATACTTAGTGGACCACACACTCACAGTGGATACATGCCAAATTGGCTGAACCACTATACATCATTATCTTATTCCTCTTATATTCATCCCCTTCTATACACTTACACATATACATCTCCATGGCTACCATTGTTATTACTGTTTGAGCTCATCATCACTTACCTGGTGGTGCTAGATTTCAGCATCATCAGTTTGGCGCCATCTGTGGGAACGAGAAGACATATCTTCCTTTATACAGCTTGACCTCACCGAGCACTCTAGTGGTGAACCAGATCTCCCCCTTTGTGGAGCTGTTTCACCATTGAAAGAGACATATTAGGGTTTCCAAGCTCTTTAGTCTTTTGGTCATTCACCTCTCTATACCTCAAACACATGGCACCGAAGATGCCACCACTACCTCTTCCTCCACTGGATAATGGAGTAGGACCCAGTTTCAGTGAACCACCACCTCAGTCAGAGATAACTGATATGGCGGTCACTTTGAAGTCTCAGGCAGCAAGCCAACGAATCATGCATGAGCAATTTACAGCTCTAAGCCAAAACATACTAAGACCACCAGGGGTCTCACCTGAGATTATTACTCCGGCAGCAGCTTCAGGGTAGCATGAGGCCAGGGGACCACCCCAGGTGCCACGCAAAGACTTTCCACCTCCACAGCAGTGGAGGGATGTTGCTGACCCCCGGCGTCTATGCCTGGGGAGGTAAGGAAACCCTTGCCCTAAGGACAGGTATGATGATCTGGAGGGGGAGGAGGCCCCCACAGAATGCTGGGAGACGTATGAGGTCTCCAGCAATACTGTGCGACCTCTCCAGGAGAGCAGAGGGAAGTGTGGAAGGCAAAATCCCGACGATCGCCCGAGGGGATCTTCTTTTGATCATCTGAGCAGGGGGTCGGCCTTTGAGAGGCTCGGCCCAGTAAATGACCTGCGCAAAAAAATTTCCAGATTAAGGAGTGCTGCAAGGTCCAGAAGGGAGGCAACAGATGGCCGACCCTAAGGACAGGATGACGGTCAAGGGGAAGTAAACAGCCGACACAGGCCTCCAGCAGCAGAACCCTCCGTCCACCTTAAAGAGGCGGCATGGGATAACCTCGGCCAGGTCGACCCTACAAGGCCCTGGAATGACTCGATCTAGCGACTGGAGGATAAGATTGGAGATATTCTGAAGAGTTGGGACCCTCTTCAGAGAGGATACTCTATAAGCTCACCCTTTGTGGTAAAGAAGTCAACTTCCCCACGTCATCCAAGTTCAAGCCACCAGCGGTCACCCCTCGGTATGACGGGAGTACCAACCCTGTCCACCATATTGAGATGTACCAATCAGCGACAGACATTTACTCAATCTCAGATGAGATGAGGTGTCGTGCCTTTTCTAGCACTCCGACTGGGGTTGCACACGTATGGTATATGTCTCTTCCAAAGAACTCCATTAAAAACTTTAAGCAGTTAGCGGACCGGTTTATCCATAACTTTTTCTTTGGAGTGAGGCCACAGAAGAAGACCACACCTGCTTTATGTTAAGCAGGGAAAGAATGAGAGCCTAAGAGACTACATAGCCAGATTCAACAAAGAAAAGTTAGAGGTTGAAGACTATGAGGAGAGCATAGCCATGACCGCTCTCATTGGAGGACTCCAGAAGGGGAAGCTGCTATGGAAGCTTGCTGAAGACCCTCCTAGGGCGATGGATGAATTGTTGTCAACAACAGAAAAGGTGATGAACGCCGAAGAGGCGATGGCCGCAAAATACGAAGATGAAAAAGGAGGCACTAGTGGGGGTAAGTACCATAAGAAGAACAAAGAGGGGAAAAAGAGGTCTACAAATGACAAGTTAGCAGATTACACCCCTCTAACGGTCAGCTGCGAACATATTCTCAATGAGATAAAGAGTGATCAGTCCCTGAAGTGGCCTGAGAAGTTGAGGGCAGCCCCCCACAAGAGGAAGAAAAACTTGTGGTGTGAATTTCACCAAGACTATGGCCACGTGATAAACAAATACTTTGCTCTGAAAGATGAGATTGAAAAAAGGTTAAAAGAAGGGAAGTTAAGGAAGTACATTGACAAAGGTGCCTTCAAGAAGGGCCGAGGGGACGACCCCAGAAAGAAGTGAGGTGATGCATGTAGAGAAAATCCTCCAAAAAGAGGGGACGACCCTTTTGATGACGAGGACGACCTTGACCTCCCCCCGAGAGACGACCACGGCCCAGTAAAGAGACTTAATATGATCTCTCTTGGTGTTGGGGTGATCTCCGGGGGACTAGCAGGAGGAGGGTCGGAGGCCATCGATAGGAAGGCCCATGTAGCTGAAGCCAAGGCAGTGACAAAAGTTATACACGCAACCTCTATTGAGGCAAAGTCAGAAAAGAGGAAGAAGGTCGATATGGATACTCTAATAGTGGGGTTCTCAAGAATCGACTTCAAATGCCTCTTAGCCCCATATGATGACCCTCTCGTCAATACTACCAGGGTGCACGGATGCGAGGTGCCGAGGATCTTGGTAGATGGGGGTAGCTCTGCAGATGTGATGTTTTGTCCGTGCTTCAAAGCCTTATTCCTCAGCCGTGCTAGACTCTTCCCATACCATCACCCATTGATTGGGTTCAGTGGAGAAAAGGTTCACCCTCTAGGAGTGTATGAGGCTAATGTCAGGATGGGGGACGAGTGGCCGAGATGGCTTACCAAGAAGGTCAGCTTCTTCCTAATGGATGAACATGTCTTCTCGGCCTACAACATTATACTGGGGCGAGTAGCCCTCAAGAGGTTTGAAACTGTGCCATCTACGGTCCATCAGATGATTAAATTTCCAACCCCTTACGGGATAGGGGAAGTCCAGGTAGGCCAGACGACAACGCGAGAATATTATTTTAACTCTCCCAAAGAAAGAGAGGCGCACAAAAAGGCAACAACCACTTACAATATTGACACCCTTGACCCCCAGGGATGAGAAAAAAACTCAAGAAAGTAGAAGCCGCGAAAGAGGGAGAATCCATCATCCTCAATGAGGATGAGCCGAAAAAAAATATCCAAGTCGGCAAAGCTCTGAAGATAGACATAAAAGAAGACCTCATCAAACTGCTAAGGAGAAGACAGAGTGTCTTTGCATGGAGTCATGCAGATATGCCGGGGATCGACCTCGAAATTATGAGCCACAAGCTCAACGTGGTAGAGGGTGCAAAGCCAATGAAGCAGAAGAGGAGAATTTATTCTCGAGAGAAGTATGAGGTCATTAGGGATGAGGTCAAAAAGATGGAAGATGCAGAGTTTATCAGGGAGGTTATCTATCCCGAATGGTTGTCCAATCCAGTCATTGTCCCAAAAGCCAACAGGAAGTGGAGGATGTGTGTAGACTTCACCGACCTAAACAAGCATTGTCCCAAAGACAGCTTCCCTCTCCCCCGCATTGATTAGATGGTAGACGCTACCGCAAGCCATGAGCTCATGAGATTTATAGATGCCTATTCGGGGTACAACCAGATCTTCATGAACCTTGAAGACTCGGTGAAAATAGCCTTTATTACCGACAAGGGGACATACTATTATAGGGTCATGCCCTTTGGCCTAAAAAATGAGGGGGTAACGTATCAGCGCCTTGTGAATAAAATGTTTCAAGACCAAATTAGGAAGTCTATGAAAGTTTATGTAGATGACATGCTGACCAAAAATTTAAAGGCCGAGGATCATGTGGCCGACCTCGAGAGGACCTTTAACACAATGGACAAGAATCGAATGAAGCTCAACCCGGCCAAATGTGTCTTCGGGGTCGGAGCAGGAAAGTTCTTGGGGTTCATTATCAACCAAAGAGGCATCGAGGCCAATCCTGAAAAGATAAGGGCCCTCATATAAATGAAGACCCCGCAGACCATCAAAGACGTTCAAAGGCTCACAGGTAGGGGTGTGCACGGTTAGGTCGGTTCGGTTTTGATCGGGTTTTTTGAGCCTAACCGACCTTTTCGATTTTTAGATTTAAAGAATCGAACCAAACCGGGTTGAAGAACCGAATCGAAACGGGTCGATTTTTGACAGGGTCGGTTCGGTTTATCCATCGGTTTTTGACAAGGTCAGTTTAATACATGGCCGGTTCGGTTTTTTCATTTTTTTAATATATATATATATATATATATATATATATATATATATATATATATATATATATATATATATATATATATATATATATTACATTTATAGTTGGTTACATTTTTCCTTTTACATTGAAATTTTAGAATACACACTTTCACTTTCCAGTACTGTTTATTTCAAAATATTTTGCAGTATATGTATTTTTTTCACTATATCATATATAACATGTACTCCACTACAAAATTTATTGATTTAAGGGCTGATGAGACTTCCATCAATATAGTCTATGTGCTGTTTTTTTTCAGTATATGTTGTTCCACTTTATATGCTCCCTTTCATATGCTGTTTGTATGCAGTATAATTCTGTCATAAATAAAAATAGCCCAAAAAGTTTCAAAATATAAATAAGTCCAAATCAAAATTACATTCCCAAAGTCATAACAAGTCCAAATCAAAAAGTTCCAAAGTCTAAATAAATTACATTCCAAATGTAAAATGTAAATATCTCAAAAAGTCCCAAGCATCCAATCCAAACATCAACCTTCAATGTCTTTTTCTTTGTCTTGGCATCCTAATAACTCTGAAAAACAAAACAATAAAATAGAAAAATATCATTATGTTAATAGCGAAATAAAAAAAATTAGAGTGTATTTAGATCCAACATTTAATATAACATTTAATCTAAAAAAAACAGCAACTTTCAACACAGCAACTTCAACTAAACACAACTTCATTTTCAGAAAACCCAGAACTAAACTTTTGAACTTATACTCAAACCTGAATGAATTTTAGTTTTATATACTACAGGTTATTTATTATAGATATAAAAAATCAAACTAAAAAATTCAGGGCTCAAAATAAAGATCTGAACAATCACAGCAAACTAAAAAAATTCAACAAGTGTCTAAAGATCTTAAAAAAAGAACGAACCGTGAGAGAAGAGAGAGGACCATAGTTGATATCAAAGATCTATAATCAAAGATCTTACGGTAACAACCGTGAGAGAAGAGAGAGGACCACAGTTGATATCAAAATCTATACAAAGAACTTGGAAAAGGGTCCAAAGATCTTACCAACCGGACGGCGGACAGCGGACCACACTGAACCGTGAGAGAAGAAAGAGGACCATAGTTGGTTGAGGTAGAAAAGCTTGTGGTTGGTTGGTTGATAATGGAAACCGTGAGAGAATAGAGAGGACGGCAGCAAGAGAGAGGTTGGAGAGAAATGAAATGTGGCTGCTAGGGTTTTCTGAGTTTAGAAATGAAGTGTGTGTGTGTTAATAAAATGAGTGTGTCCAACCGTGCGTGTCAAACGGTGTTCGTGTGTGTTATAGTTATATCATATAAAAATAATTGTAAAACTAAACAAATATGAATCGGTTCGGTTCGGTTCAAACCGAAATTTATAATGCCAAAATTGAAAACCGAACCGATATCACTACACCAAAATGGGCAAATTGTCACCTTTCAGCCGGCCAGCCTTGTCAAGGTCATTGACCGTGACAAAAAAACACGCGTTTTATGTCATGGTCATTGACCTTGACACGACCGTGACAACGAATTTTCACAGTCATTGACCGTGACACGACCGTGACAATTCAATTTGTCACGGTCGTGTCACGGTCAATGACCGTGACAATTCGTGTCACGGTCAAAGACCTTGACACGACCGTGACAACTTTTCCAGCAAAAACCCTACCCCCCTTCTTTTTTCCCTCCCGCGCCCTTCCCTCCCCCTCTCTCTCTCTCTCTCTCTCTCGACGTTGCTCTCTCTCTCTCTCTCTCAGGTCCAATTTCTCTCTCTCTCTCTCTCTTCCATTTATATATATATATATTTGTCTGTATATTTATGTGTGTATGTGTATATATATATGTGTGTATGTGTGTGCGTGTGTGGGGGGTGGGGCGAGATGGGGATAGGGGGTGGTGGAGGGGGCAGGGGGTGGGGCGGGGTGGGGCAGGGTGGGGGAGGGGGTGGGGGGTATGTGTATATATATATGTGTGTATGTGTGTGCGTGTGTGGGGGGTGGGGCAGGGTGGGGGCAGGGGGTGGGGCGGGGGGGGGGGGCAGGGTGGGGGGTGGGGCAGGGTGGGGGTGGGGGAGGGGGGGGGGCGGGGTGGGGCAGGGTGGGGCACGGGGTGGGGGGTGGGGCGGGGTGAGGCAGGGTGGGGGAGGGGGTGGGGCGGGGGTGGGGAAGGGGGGCAGGGGGTGGTGGAGAGGGGCAGGGTGGGGTGGAAATTTGGCTAATACACGAGAAACTGATAATCGTAAATATTATGAATAAAAATGGTACTTTCTTGGAGACTATAAATTATATGTACAAACTTTGGTTCTAGACCTATGTTGTTGGATTTGGATGTTGGGTGTTGATTAGTTGGTATTATTGGGAAGATTGGGTTAAGTTGAAGCATATGTTGTTGGAGTTGAAAATTATATGTTAATTCATTATTACTATTGGGGGATACAGTGTTGAAAAATATTGGGGTGGGGCGGGGTGGGGCAGGGTGGGGGAGGGGGTTTATTATCGATGAGACTTAATTTGTTGAATGATAATATTTGTATTAGATACTTGCGTGGTTTTACCTAACTTGAATGAATTAATAAATATTTCAGTAAAGGTTGAAGTGGACAAAAAACGTGTGAATTGATTAATATCCATAATGTAAATAAAAGGTAAAGTAAGTGTGTAAATGGGTGGTTGAGCAAGCTAAGAGGTCTAACCCATATTTAATACATAGGTGTGTTATGAAAGGTTTTCAAAGGGTAATTAAGTATTTTCAAATAATGACCCCGAAACATAGAAATTCAATCTCAAGCAATTTAATTTTAATCTCTACAAATTTATGCATGTATTCAAGGGATTTATGAAGGATTAATATTAAAATTCAATTCCTATACATAATCTAAAAATTATAACTCAGATTCAACTAGAAATAAACCAAACCAAAGTTAGTTAAATAAACCAAAGGATTAATATTAAAATTCAACTCTATTAGTTAAATTATAAATGTAATAGAATTAATCCATATAAATCACATAGGCTCGATACAAATATTCTAATTAACTTGCCTCAAATTTGATGAATAACAAGGGCTAAAAGTATTGTTCATTTAATTCAATTAGGTAAAACCCATGATAATGAAATTTATGCTAAAATTATAATTATCTCATGTCATAATTTTATTGATAAACAATATATGTAGTTGTCACGGTCGTGGTGGGGGGAGGGGGTGGGGTGGGTAGGGGTGGGGTGTGTGTGTGTGTGTGTGCGTAGGTGTGCGTGTGTGTGTGGCGGGGGGAGGGGGCAGGGGTGGGGAACCCATTTAATAACTCTTTAAATATTTGGAAAAAACATAATATTACAAAATTGAAACGAAATGGTATTGACGGAACTTACACATACGTTATAATATAGACGGAACATTTTTTTATCTGTACTAATAACATTTTTTTTTATCTGTACTAATAACATTTTTTTTACAGCAAAAATGTCCCCTTCAGATGTTAGGGCGAAGATGATGATGCTGTTTATGATGATGTCGTCATCTGGGTTCGGTGGTAGCGGAGGCGACGAGGTCTCCTCCGCCCCTAGGCTCCCCAAATATGGAAAATTTGGGATTACCGTCGAAAACAAGTCGGAGCTTTTAGCGAGATCCCTCGAGTTGCTAAAGACGATCATCGGCCCGGGGTTTATGAGTTGGAAGGAGGTGCCGTATGAGCTCAAGTTAGCTGTTTGGGCGGTACTACAGGTAATATTTATATGAATATTTCAATTTTAATTTATATTTATATTTATATTTATATTTATATTTATATTTATATTTATATTTATATTTATATTTATATTTATATTTATATTTATATTTATATTTATATTTATATTTATATTTATATTTATATTTATATTTATATTTATATTTATATTTATATTTATTCGCAACTAACATTGTATTTGTTGGACAGGAACAATTCAACTTGGATCCAAAGCTACGCGATTCCGTCTTGGAGCAGTTGAGGGAGCAACACAAGACGTGGAAAAAAAATATGCGGACACGGTACTTTGGAAAAACACGAGAGACCATTTTACAATGGCGCGGATCCGTCCCGCCCAAGGAGCCGATCTCATTGGCACAATGGCAAAATTTCATTGACAATGAGATCGAGGATCGACAATTGGCATCTCGCCAATCGGGGAGGGAAAATCGGGCTAAAAAGACGGACGTGCACTACTCTGGCCGGACCTCTTACGCTGAGGTGGAGCATAGGATGAAGGTAATATTTAATTTATCTATAACTATAGAAATATATTATTGGATATTATTTTACTTTGCGGGGCCGATACTAATTTTACTTTACTTTATTTTATTTCAGGGGGTAGGGAGTGGGCCAGGGGGTAAGCCACATAGGCTCGATACTTATGTGGCTCTTCGGACGAAGAAGGGGAAGGATAAGGAGGTGTCCCCGAGCGTCGCGGCCACGATTGTAAGTAATCCGACAGTTTAATTATTGTTAATTACGTTATAATTTTTTAGTTTACTTATTTTACTAATCATGTGCTTTTTATCATTTCAGGCAAAGCTTAAGGAAGTGCATGAGTCGCAGTCTGATGCCGACAAGGCATCTTTGTCCACAGACGCACTCAGCCAAGTGCTTGGCTCTGATCGCAAGGGGAGTACAAGGGGAGTGAGCTCGCGGGTGGCCAAATCTAGGATTATCGGATTGGAGACGAGCGACACCGGGTTGGCTCGAACGGTGGATTCACACGACGCGAAGCTGTCCCGTTTGGAGGCGACGGTCCAAGATATGTACGCATTCATGAAGCGTACGTTGGGTGGAGACCGTAAAGAGAAAGGTAAAGGGAAAGGGAAGGAGAAGGCGGTGGAGGAGGAGGTGCGGGAGGACGAGGCGCAGGATGACGAGGATGTGGACCTCGCTGCTTCATCACCGACACGTTCGTACTTCGACGATCCACTTCCCTATTTGACGCCCTCCAACAGACCATTATCGACAATTGGTTGGCCGAGCGTGTTCATATTGGACATATTTGATGGCCAGCGGATAGGACGGGGGTTGAGGGACCCGAATATCGTCGAGGGTGGAATAGTCCATGGACGTGTGCTTCAACAGATGGAGTCCAGGGTGCTCGTCACGCATGTCATAACCGGGAAGGAGAACTCCCTATTGTGGTTGCGCGAACAATGCGGCACGACGTATATTAGTGGGTGCATCAATTCGTATGTCGTGTGGCCTACTCACCTCCTCAGTTTTATCCAAGACATGTAGTAGCATTATTTTCTAGTTTGTCCATTTTAATTATATTTGGATTATATCGTCATGTATATTATTTTTACTTTGAAGATTTGGATTATACTGTCATGAATATATATTTGCATTATCTTTAGTTTGTGTTGGATATATGATGTTTGGAACAGGTACAACGTTGCTATAACAGGTACAAATATACTGCTGGGCAGTGGCAGTGGCCATACTGCCCAGCAAATTTTTTTAAAATTTCCCCAGAATTGTCACGGTCATTGACCGTGACAATTTTTTTTAAAAGGGTCACGGTTTTGTCACGGTTGTAAACCGTGACAAACGTGTCACGGTCATTGACCTTGACACGACCGTGACACAAAACGTGAGTTTTTTGTCAAGGTCAATGACCGTGACACGACCGTGACAAAAAAAGTTGTCTCGCCTCGAAATGTCACGGTCATTGACCTTGACAAGGTGAATTTGTCAAGGTCAATGACCTTGACAAATGGGCAGATTTGGTGTAGTGTATCCTCGGTTTTATGTCTGAGCAAACCTAACCAAACCGACCGTTAAAAAAAAACGGTTCGAAATTTTTCGATCCGGTTCGGTTTTGTCAGTTTGTCGATTTGGTCGGTTTTTCTGCACACCCCTACTCACAAGGCGAGTGGCTGCTTTGAATAGGTTTTTGTCCAGAGCTACAGATATGTGCTTACCATTCTTTAAAATTCTCAGAAAGGCTTTTGAATGGAGCGAAGAGTGTGATGAGGCTTTCAAGGAGCTAAAGACATACTTAGGATATCCCTTGCTGTTGTCACAACCAGTACAGGGTGAACGACTATATGTGTACCTAGCCATCTCAGAATCAGCCATCAGCACAGCTATTGTGAGAGAAGAGAACGGGGTATAAAATCCTGTTAATTTCAACAGTAAGGCACTCCAGGGGGCAGAGCAAAGATACCCAAAGATGGAGAAGTTAGCATATGCCTTGATCCATGCATCAAGAAAGATGAAGCCGTACTTCCAATCCCATACAATGGTCATCCTCACTGACTCTCCTCTTAGGCAGGTCTTGCACAAGCCAGAAAAATCAGGGAGGCTAATGGCCTGGGCTATAGAGTTGGGAGAGTTTGACATAGTATATCAACCAAGGACGGCCATTAAGGGGCAAGCGTTAGCTGATTTCGTAGCTGAATTTACTTGGGAAGATGATGAGGCTGAAGAGGAAAGCCTTGATAAGACAGATACACGGTAAGGCAGAGTTGTTGACTCACCCACAGAAAAGGCGGAGACAAGCACAGCTAGAGAAAAAGTGGTCGAAAACGAAGAGGGAAGATATCTCTTTAGACAAGGGTCCCTCACTGAGGGAAATTTCTCAGAGGAAAATACGGTGTGGAGCCTCTTCGTTGACGGGTCCTCTCGTGAAAGCGGAAGTGGGGATGGATTAATAGTGTCAGCACCAGATGGTACAGACATTGAGTACGCCCTAAGGTTCATCTTCAAAGCCTCCAATAACAAGTCTGAATATGTGGCTCTGATAACGGGCCTCTCTTTGTCTAAGTCTCTTAGTATCTGCCAGGTCTTGGTCCATAGTGATTCGAGACTAGTGGTGAATCAGATACTAGGAGCCTACGAGGCTAAGGATGAGAGAATGGCCAAATATCTTAAAAGGGTAAAGGCACTATTGAATAGCTTCAGAGAAGTAAAGTTGAAGAGGATACCTAGGCTTGATAATGGCCGGGCCGATGCACTTGCTAGGATAGCCTTGGCAACTAGGATAGATATCAGGAGGACAGTCCCAGGGGAAATTTTGCTTCGACCAACGATTAAAGATGCTGAGGGAACACTTGGCTCTTTCTTATATATCAACGGGGAAGCTTTGTGTATGGAACCTCTAATCAAATACATTAAAGAGGGGGAGATTCCATAAGCAAAGCAAGAAAGGAAGAAGTTGAGAAATGGAGCTGCAAAATTCACTGTCATCGAAAACAACTTGTAAAAAAAGGGGTTCTTGCTCCCATTACTTAGGTGTGTGCACCCGTCTGAATTCCCACACATCTTGCAAGATGTGCACGAGGGGTCATGTTCAAGCCACATTGGGGGAAGGTCTTTGGCGAAGAGGGTAGTAACCCAGGGGTACTGGTGGTCGACCTTGGGGAAGGATGCCACGACATATGTAAAAAAGTGTGATAAATGTCAAAGATTTGCCACCATCACCCACCAGACCCATCATCCTCTTACCTCCATTACATCCCCATGGCCATTTGTAGTGTGGGGGATCGACCTAGTAGGACCCTTGCCCAGGGTCGTCAATAACTATAGGTTCCTCATCGTTGCAATTGACTATTTTTCAAAATGGGTGGAGGCGGAGCCAATGGTAACGATCACCGAGCAGAAGACCTTCTAGTTTATCTAGAAAAACATTATATGTAGATATGTTCTCCTCAACACCCTCATTTCGGATAACGGGACTTAATTCAAGAATACGTCTCTAGAAAAGTACTGTGAAAGGGTGAGTATCAAACAATTCTTCTCGTCCCCAGGCCGACCTCAAGCCAATGGGCAAACGAAAGTTACAAATAGGACAGTCCTGGATGGGATCAGGAAGAAACTTGAAGAGGCAAAAGGAAGATGGGTTGAGGAGTTGTACGTTGTATTGTGGGCCTACAGGACGACGGCGAAGACCTCTACCAGAGAAACCCTGTTCATGTTGGCTTATGGCTCAGAAGCGGTCATCCCCACCGAGATTGGGTTTCCTACCCATAGAGTCCAAATGTATGACACCCAGAGAAATATGGAAGAGAGGAGGCTGGACTTAGACCTAATCGAGGAAAGATGGGAAGACGCCGAGATAAGGCAAGTCGCTTACCAACTGTGAGGTTCTACAACCAGAGGGTGAGACACAGGCCAATCGCAGTAGGGGACTTAGTCCTAAAAAATACTTGGCAAAAGCCTAACAAACTCCACCCAAATTGGCATGGCCCGTATAGGGTCATTGATGAAGTTGTCCCGGGAACCTATAGGCTAGAAATCCTAGAAGGGGAACCCTTTTCTAACCCCTGGAATGCAGATCATTTGAAGAAATACTATCACTAGTGTTGTAATGTCCTATCAGACCACAATTGTAACGGGTGTTTCTCCAACAGAACACTTGGAATGTCAATGAGAAATATCATATTTGCCCCTCATCTTGTGTTTGTCAGTTCTAGTATGATTGGGGCCATTCTTGGGAAACCACCCTCGGCTATGATGTGGGCAAATGGTGGGGACGACCCATCATTTACCCTCAAGAAAGACGAGGGGGACTTTAAATTCAAAACATCATCAAGTTGGTGGGAAACCACCCTCGGCTATGATGAGGGCAAATGGTGGGGACGACCCCTCATTTACCCTCAAGAAAGACGAGGGGGACATGAAATTTAAAACATCATTAAGATGGTGGGAAACCACCCTTGGCTATGATGAGGGAAAATGGTGGGGACGACCCCTCATTTACCCTCAAGAAAGACGAGGGGGGACTTGAAATTTAAAACGTCATTAAGTTGGTGGGAAACCACCCTCGGCAATGATGAGGGAAAATGGTGGGGACGACGCCTCATTTACCCTCAAGAAAGACGAGGGGGGACTTGAAATTTAAAACATCATTAAGTTGGTGGAAAACCACCCTCGGCTATGATGAGGGAAAATGGTGGGGACGACCCCTCATTTACCCTCAAGAAAGACGAGGGGGGACTTGAAATTTAATACATCATTAAGTTGGTGGGAAACCACCCTCAGCTATGATGAGGGAAAATGGTGGGGACGACCCCTCATTTACCCTCAAGAAAGACGAGGGGGACTTGAAATTTAATACATCATTAAGTTGGTGGGAAACCACCCTCGGCTATAATGAGGAAAAATGGTGGGGACGACCCCTCATTTACCCTCAAGAAAGATGCGGGGGACTTGAAATTTAATACATCATTAAGATTGGTGGGGAACCACCCTCAGGTATGATAAGGGTAAATGAGGGGTCGTCCGCTCATTTACCCTCAAGAAAGACGAGGGAGGATTTGGTGAGATTATTAATTTAAAACATCACAAGGTAAGGCATATAAGAGACAAGCATAGAAGATAGCAAGAGGCATTATATTACAAATGTTATGTTTGTCCAACAAAAGTAAAGTACAAAAATGGGGTACATGAAGAAGGGTATTGGCTACAGACAGCCACCCTACTGAGAGACATCGGTGGGCAAGGCATCAACATCAATAGGAGATTCTTCTATGACTAAGACAGGCTGACCCTCAGATGTGTCGGTACCCTCGACGTGCTCTTGGGAATCCACATGGGCCAAGGCCTCAGCAATCAGTAGTCCAATTGAACCGCCTCAAGAGAGGGGCGGACTGAAGAGACAGCGTCAGCAAACTTAAGGACGACCCACCGACAGGCCGTCCTGATCCCCCTCTCTAAGTATTCAAGACTGAAGCCTTGAAACTCTTCCGAAAGTTTGTAAGCCTCCACAGCGTCGGCCACAGCCTTCTTCACTGCCCCTTCAAGCTCAGCTTTAAATTGAGCCCCTTGGTTGGCTAAGGCCTCATCCTTTTCTTTGATAAGGGCATCTTTTGCCTTCAAGTCAGCATCGTTATGCTTCATCAGTTCGTCCAGGACCCTCACATGTTCGGTCCTCGCACTCTCTAACTCGACCTTTACAGTCTCCAGCTCGGTCTGCAGCTCAGCCTCATACTGGATAGCTCTCTCGGCATCATGAAATTTTTGTTAATTTTCAGCCATCCGATTAGTGGCTGAGGTAAAGGCACAGATAGACTGCATGAGGGAACACATGTTAAGAGGGGTCAGGGGAACAGTTCATGAAACGCTGGAAAATCAAAACGAGTAAAAAGCGAGGTACCTGGGCTAAAGTGTGCAGACCATAATCATAAACCTTATCCGGGGCATCTTTGACAAGAAGTCATAGTCCGCGATCGAGGAAGCAGAAAAATGGAGGCCTTGGCTTCCCTCAGGTTGGCAATGAGAGAAGACGGTTCAACCTTCAGGAATGTTAAGTTTTGAGACCAATAGGCCCCCATACTGGAAGAGGAACCTATCCCCTCAGATGCATCCACCCTTGCCCTCATCCTCAAATCCGGTCGAGGGTCAACAGGGACTTCTGGCTCTTTCCTTGCATGACTATCAGCGGTCGGCTCAACGTGCGTCGGCCCCATGGCCTTTGAATTCCTCAGAGCCTGCTGAGGCCCTTTGCCTTTCTTCTTTCCGAGACCAGACAGCAAACTTGGAGCAGTCATTTCCTAAAGTTGGTCAGGGATATTTCATGGACGACCTGAAAAGGAGACAACACATCAGAAATATACAGAGACACAGATAAAACACTTGGAAAAAATCAAAGATTGAGTAAAAAAAAAACTACTCACATAGTTCTGTCAAGGGGCCGAACCTCAGTCCAGCTTCTTTGAGGAATCGAGGGGTCATCAAATCTTTAAATTTTTCAAGTCCATCCTCTTTCCCTCGCTCTCTCAGATAATCAACGATGACCCTCTCCTCCAAGCTAAGTCCAGGGTCTGAGCGCGCTTTCATTGAGGGATTAGACAATACCCTGGGTACCCTCGGACCATATTCCATGGTCTCACCCTCGGCGGGGAATTCCCAGTCCCCAGATATAAAGAAAAACCTTTTCTTCCAGTCATGATTGGAAGTCTAAGCCACATGGAGAAGATTTTTGTCAGACTTCCTGGCCCCCAAATGGAAGTACCCAGGCTATTTAGACGATGAGGTGATGTTGTAACAGGCAAGGAATACATCGGCTGAGGGCTCGTCGGTAAAATAATTCTTCCAAAGCGAGATGTAGCCAAGGATAGTCCTCCATGAGTTGGAGGGGAAGCTGAGAAAGGGAAACCCCAAGGGCAGACAATATGTTGACTACAAAAGGTTGTAGAGGGAACCTAACATCGACCCTTAACATCAGCTCATAAACAACAATCTCTCCCTCGTCACCCTCGAAGACTCTCTGAGATTCAGTGGGGACCCTCATACTTATGTTGGGTTGTATGCCAAAGAGATGCCTCCATACTAAGGGATCACGGTCTTTAACTGACGATACATAAGTTGAAGTGTCAACTTGACTATCATCACCCTCAGAGGAGCCCTCACTGTCATCCTCATCTCTCTCATCCCCAAATCCCCCAACCACTGGGGGACCATCAGGAAAGGCTACTTGAAATGCAAGTGGAGACAATGTTGTTACAAGGATAGCCTCAGAAGGTGCTGTGCCCTCGGCCTGTCGACCTGGACTGAGACTGGATGTCTCCCCCCTCCCAGAAGGGCCAACACCTGACGGCGACGATGCTCTCTGATCCATTTATCCCTCGCACGATTGACTCTCGGTTGGACGACCAGACGACCAGCAGGACTCTGGTGGTACGATAGTGGCTAATGGAATAGGAAAAAGGTGTCGTACCCAATTAGGGTCAGCCCCTCGTATTCTCTCCTCCTCTTCCTCTATTCGTCTAATCTCCAAGAAGAACTTCTCTCTTAGGGATGGGAACTCCTCAGCTAAATCATAAAGCCTCCTAAGCATTAAGGGGAAGACCCTACACTTAAAAGAATTTAGCTAAGCTAATTACAAATAAGTTTGCAGTTGACCAAGATGGACTTTTGGATTGAAGCTAAGGAAAGTAAGGGTTTTAATTAAGAACACTCAAGAGCAAGTCTCCGGAGAAGAACGCCGAAAGTTATGAAACAACCAAAGAAAAATTCAGCCCTACAGGCCTAAAACAGTCAAAGTGTAAAAAGCAATGGAATATAAAGAGGGCACTAGGGCAAATGGATTACCTAATAAAGAACAAGCGATACTGCCAAAGCTCGAAACGATAAAGTTGCAGAAATGGCAATGGAGCTGGTGAGAGGCTAGAGAGAGAGAGTTCAAGCGCGAAGAAGGGGAATAAACTTCAAAAAATTGTTTAAATACCTTGCTAATGAGTGGGCCCACTAACCAAGGCAGAACACGGCCCACGAGGAGGGCATCATTAGGGCACAAAGTCCCAAGCCAAGTGTGTAGTCGCCACACCTTGGAAACTGGAACGACAGTGGATATCTGCCTAGGTGTCACATCAGCTTGACAGGTGTCACTCACCAGACTGATCATACACTCATCTAAAAAGAAACACTATCCCTCAGCCATCTCAACAATCTCGATGGCTAAGGGCTGGGGGGTGATTAATATACCCACATATACCCTCGATCGGGCCGAGGGTGTCCTCCACCCAGACGAGGCCAAGATCTATCATCATATATCAGGCGACCCTCCAAGGGGCCGACCACTCATCAGGCTCAGACGAACCCACAAGTGGCCGACCCCTCATCAAGCTCAGACGACCCCATAAGTAGACGACCCCTCATCAGGCTCAGACGACCCCTCAAGGGGCCGACCCCTCAACAGGCTCAGACGACCCCACAAGGGGCCAACCCCTCAACAGGCTCAGACGGCCCCTCAAGGGGTCGACCCCATCATCATGGTCCGGATGACCCTACGAGGGTATGACAGTATGAGGCCTGCATTAGTCCAGGCTCACTGCCAACAGGAACTTTTCCCTCGGCCTCATATCATAGGCTGAGGGTGACATCACCACAGCGTGTGATTTGGGAGATGCGTACAATAGTGCGCGTGGGGCTCATATGGAACATGGAAGACCGTTATAACAATATCACCCCCTCACATAAGGGAATATTATGTCATCATTAAGCACAGGTGGCACCTCCAGGTGTCAATGGGGGATTGGCTAGATTATAACTCACATGCACCATGCATGCTTGGGGGGTACACTACACCCCCCCAAGACCTATATATACTTGTCACCTACAACCCTGCAAAGGGATCGATAATTGTAACCCTAGCTAAAAATCTGGTTGAACACACAGTAGAGAGAGAGAGAGAGAGAGCTTATGTGCATTGTATCCAAGGTCATTTGTGCCCATACTTAGTGGACCACACACTCACAGTGGATGTAGGCCTAATTGGCTGAACCACTATACATCATTGTCTTATTCCTCTTATACTCATCCCCTTCTATGCACTTACACATATACATCTCCATGACTGCCATTGTTATTAATGTTTGAGCTCATCATCACTTACCTGGTGGTGCTAGATTTTAGCATCATCAGCTAATACCCGTGCCGGAAGGCACAGTGAAAACTTTCAAAATATGTAATTGCAAAAATGCAAAATTTTTGAAAGTACTAATCGCAAAACGACAAAAATATCGTTCCTCGAAAAAACATCTATATATCTTTCTCCCATATATATAAGACTTGTAATCATAGAATTTATTATAAAACACAAAAATGTGTACTTGATTTAGAAGATTTGGACCAAATTTTCTATTTAAGAAACCAAACTATTCAACTATACAAATAGTCCATCCTGGACATTATATAAACAAACAAAAAAAATCATTATTAACACTATAATTAATAACAACCAAAATCCATGATAACAATACTGGTTTATGTTAAAACGCCAACAAAATTGTAAACAAAATAAATATAAAATATTATTTTAATTGAGTATCCCATTGACTTTTTCTTCTTCGGGAGCTAAACCCGACATTACTTTTTTCACTCCATCGACCATTAAAAGGGCATTATCAGTAGAGTTTGAGCAGCCCATTCTCTCAATTACTATAATTCTTGGCTAGAATAATGTAATGTCTTCCTCTGAAAACACTAAACTTCAAACTCAGGACTGTGTATTCAAGCAAAAGGCAACAACAGTGGTGGCAGGGCGCCATCGTTGTGTATTCAGGATTAGGCCGCTAATCACCCTCGAAAAAATACCGTTTAATCTCCAAAAAGATAAAAACCATGGAAAAAAGTATTAAAAAACATACCCTTGTTTTAGTTTGATATGAGGTCCCCATTTTCAAACTCAAAACCTAGATTTTTAAGAACCTCTTCCAAAAACCAATGTGTTTGACCTTTTATTTTGAAACCAAGTAAAATAAAAAATAAAAAATAAAAAATAAAAAAGTGAGTGAGAGATTACACTGAGATAAGAGTTGACCTTTGATATTGATCATGGTACCACTATAAAAAAGCATTCGAACCGTTGATGTTGATCGCGTGATATTTGGCATAGTTCACATTACAAAATTTGCAACATAATGGTCTTCACTCCAACTTCTGAATTTGCAAAATTTTATTTATTAACACGTCAAGAAAGAGGCCTACATTCATACCAACATTACCATCTGTACTGAATTTTAGAGGAAGAAGCTCATGTAAAAAAAGTAAGAAAACTATATTAAGATATTGAGAAAATGTAAAAAAAACTATAAAAAGAACTGTATGGGAAATGCCAACATTGAAAATGTATGGTAAAAAACTATATTAAGATAGTTATGCATTAAAAATGTATGGCAAATGGCTTACTGCTGCGAATCGTTGACTCAAGGGAGAGACCTGAGAGAGATGAGGGGTGGTAGGGGCGGCGGAGGAGGGGGATGGTTTGCTGCTGCGATTGAGCTGGTTGCCTGTGCTCCACGATTGCGCTGCGAGTGCACAATTGAACAATTGAAATAATAATTGAACAATTAGAAGTAACTACAATTAGAGTTAAAAGTAACTAAAATTCTAATTCTAATTCTAATTCTAATTCTAATTCTAATTCTAATTCTAATTCTAACTACAATTCTAATTTTAATTCTAGAATTAGACTTAGTCACGTGTGCACTATTAATTCTAATTCTAATTGTGCACACTTGTAGTTCTAACTGAATTAGACTACAATTAGACTTAGTCAAGTGTGAAAAATTGAAATAATAGAAGTAACAGACCTGCGCAATTGAAATAATAGACTTGTAAACGAAAAATAAAAATGTTACAATTGAATTAGAAGTAACAGACATGCAAGCTATGCAGCACCTTGTGATTGATGATGAATAATAATGTTAATAAACTTACGAAGAATGTATAATCATTATTTCATAGTTTTGAGGACTTAAAAGTGTATGTACTTTTAGAATGTAATAATGTTAATTATCTCATGAAGAATATAGAAAACTATATCAAACAATATAGTTTCCGACTCCATAATGTTCCAATAAGACTAACTTTCAAGAAATCAACAATAAGACTAAATGTGAAGTGCCATGTAGTGCTACCAATCAGATCTATAGTGCTGAATTGAGTATATCTTTAAAGCATTCATAATATGTAGTGTGACATCCAAGATATGCACTTACTTATAAGTTCATCCACATGGGAGAGAGTTAAGGAAGAATAGGAAGGTCCACTCTGTTAAACGATAAGAAACCGACGCCTCCATGCTCAACATGATAGAATTTCAGAGGAATGCGGTTGCAATGGCTTTCAAGGTCCTCAATCTCTTCTTTGGATGGTGGATGACTACTGGTTAGGCAAATCACAAAACGTGGATTCCCCAGAGAAGACTTCTTAAACTTGTTATAGGAAGGTAAACATCCAATATTGATCTCGCTTCATTAATCTGCATTTCTTTGATTTTTTTAGTGACGAAACATTTGTCTTCATATTCCTCGTTTATAATCCCATCAACTTCGTCCAGCCTTTAACAAAATTTACTTATTTTTCACACTCTTCATAGAGCAAGGGACATCATGCCAACAGATAATGTAAACAAGAGATTTCGAGTGCCTATAACCCTCAAAGGATTCATAGCAATATCCATATTTTCCTTCTGCAACCTTCTTATATATATCTTCCAAAGAAAGGCCTATATCGCCATAATCGACATTGAATATCCATATTTTCCTACTGCAATATCCAAAACATGCAAGAAGGTTAAGAGCATACAAATTCAACAATGGATAAAAGATGAGTGCATTTGGTAACCCAATTAAAAAAAATATGTTCATAAATATTATGCATAAACTATTTGACATTTAAAATATATCTCTAAACTAATATACAGAAAAAAACTCCCAAAAAGAAATCTCGAGCATTAAATGACGAAGGTGGCATGCACAATGCAATGGGCAATAAAAAAGATTCAGGGTGTGTAACATCTACGCTATTATGGTTATATAAGATAAGTCTCTTTAGGTTCACCTTAAGCATTGGGGAGAAGCTTGTCCAAATCCTCGAGAGGGTGGAAAAGGCCTTCTGCTCCAAAACAAAACCACCTTCACTCGTATTTGCATATGAGGAGTGTAAGCCTTGGTTTTGGTTAGTGGCTTCTGGGCTAAATACACCAGTTTTGGGATAGGGTTCCTAGTAGTTGTCAAATTGGGGCCGGATCACTTCGTTTGGAACCACTGTTGTATGACCCTTATCATCCGGTTCTTATCATATGTTTCCTAGATGAATGATTCCAGCTACATCCAAATATATATACTACATAATATGTAATGAGACATTTAATTGAGTAATAAATAACATGAAGCCACTAGTTATTCAATCTCAAGTGAATGGAAGAAGAAGTCTAAGAGATACCAAGATTATTACTGAAAAATGAACAAATAGAAGCTACAAACTCTCCTGAAGAGAAAATATGTTGAATAATTTCCAAATTAGGAGAATTTGGACAACATTTTCATTTGGAACATAAACGAACTCGATGTTTAATAATCTGGTCATCAACTGGAATAAGCCTATGGAAAAGTCTCGACATGAAAATTTATATTTTAAATGGTATGTTATGGTCCCAAACATGGGAATAAGAGAAAAGATGGATACCTCTTCTTATATTTCCAGGTAGATTTAATAGAGAATAAACCATTGGATTTGAAGAAATAAATTCACAATTAGGTGAGCCTGGTCAAATGGATTTGAACAAAAGTTAAATACGTGCCATATTATCTTAAAGACAATAATGAAAAAAGTATAAATATAAATGCAATTGAAAGTGACTCACTTCGTGGTGTCCAACATTAACTCGGTATGGACTATACTACATTTACCCTTCTATTAAAATATCTCAAAAAAAACATCACCGCAACTATGATGGTTGCATATATGATCAAAACTTTGAACTCAATCTGTGAGAATTAAAGAGTGTGAGAACTGTAGAATTTCTCTTCTCTTAAAGCTTGCATCCATTAGTTAACATGACATTTTATCTATATTCTGCAATACAAAACCAACATAAAAACCAGTTATAAGTAACACAAACATTAATTATCTACAATTTTTTATTTATAGCTTATGGTGGATTCAATATATCAATTTTCTAAGCATGTCTCGTACCACGTGAATAAAGATCATACAAAAGGTACAGAGCTCATAGTGCAGCACTCACTGTCAATTCTGGTGAACTTTGCATGCATACTGGATTTGGACAGCCTTAGCTTCAATGTTAAGGGTGGATGTCAAGGGCGTACTCTCAAGCTTCGAATTCCTTTTCCTAGATGTGCAGTAGATAGAAAGGATGTAAAGAATCTTATTGTTGAAATGCTTCAAGCTGTGCAGGTTTCAGTAAATTGATCCCATAATTAAAGAGTACAGAGGTGGTGTGATTTCTGAAGTTCCTGGTACTTTTTTGTTTTCTTTTTTTTTTCATGATTTAATCCTCATTAGCACACCATCCTGTACTACATCATATTGGCAAATGGTTACTGATTTTGAAAAAACATAATTTCCTTTTTATGTATAAATGCAAATACGATGCGGAAGCGTTGAATGATGGTTCATAAATAAACAAAGTCAAATTTTAATTTCTTCAAAGCAAATTAAACTAAAACAAAATTAAACCAATTCAATTCCTAGAATTTGCCTAAGTCATAATTATAAATTATCCAAAGTTAGGCGAAACCAATTTTAGCAAAAGACTTGAATAAACCAAATTTACCCAATATTTAATTTAGTCCCAAATTAAATTAGGGTGATAAATTAAACCGAATTTTATCTTGAAATTATCCTAAGCATGGATTCTAAGTTATTGTGCAAGATAAAATAAACAATATCACACTACGCCGCGATGTACGAGGAAAAACCCAAGACGGGAAAAAACCTCGGACGGCCCTAGCCACAAGTCCACTAGATATGGAATTACAATTACAAGACAAAAGACTTACATCCTTGACTCGAACCCTCTCAAGCCTTGTTGCTCCTTCTTGTAGAAACCTCTTCCTAGCGGACAACCACGGAGCTCCGCCGCGATCTCGGAATCCACCGATAGGACTTTGTATGGTCACCGTCACCCAAGCTTGGAGCCTTTCTCCAAGTGAGTAATACCGCAACAAACTTCTTCTTCTTTGTAATGGGATGTAGAAGGAAACCCGAAACGTCTCTTTTTCAATTCGGTAGAGAAAACCAGTGCCAAAACTCTAAGTAAAGATATGTATATAGAACTTGGATAAACAACTATTAGGTGTAAACACTAGAGTGTGTAGGATTTTTCATTAAAGAATAACACTCAAAACTTGATCTTTTTCCTTAAACAAATTTTGTCTCAAAACACTCTCTAGGAGTTTGTATGGTATGAAAAAGATTCCCCTTCAAAAGTGATTCCTGTCCTTAATTAAGCCTTAAAAAATCAGTTAAGAAACAAGTGGGATAATGGGGTGAAAACTGCCAAAAACTGCTTAAAACAGTTCCCGCCTGGCATCTCGTTCGAACGAACTTGACTCTCGTTCGAACGAGACTTCTAACGAGCGACCAGACTGGGCTCGTTAGAAACTCGTTAGATATCTCGTTAGAATGACCAAACTCGTTCGAACGACATATCGAACGACTGACCAGTTTAGGTTCATTGGCAAACTCGTTCGAACGAAACCTGGTTCGAACGAAAAACTCGTTCGAATGAGACTTCGAACGACTTCCAGAAATTTTTGATAAATTCAATTTTTTTTGGCCCAGAAACTTTATGTACTTTATTTTAAAGTTTCAATTAAATTAAATATTGTTCCAATAAATATTGTTCCAAGCTCCTATATAAATATAATTACATTCATACCTTGGGAGCATGGAACCTTAGATGTGATGACGTAGAAACGAGGCACGCAAACCGGCATTTTGATGAAGCTTTATATTCTTTTCCACTACGTCTTCAACACACACTTCATAGGCTTGAGAGTATTACAATAAATCACTAACCTATGAATAAATGTTTTTGTACGGAATTGAGCCAAAACTATATATGGACTCAATTGGAAATTTGTCTCCTTACAGATTTAATATATCATACCATAGCATTGGAATCAGTTAGCCTAATTTTTATGTTGAGGCCAAATACAAAAAAAATGACTTCCAACAAATAACATGTAATGTATCAGTCATGAGTAACTGCACAAATTCCAAACCATTAGTTAAATGATTATATAAAGGTATATGTTAAATAAAACACAAATGATATGTTTAAGGAGTAACTGAAATATTGAATAAATAAAGTACTTTCTATTCATTTTCACCATCAACTGGGGTTAATATAATATAAAATTAACAAAATTAAATAATAACTCGAAACAATTGTATTATTTAGACTATACAAAGAATATAAAAATGAAAATATGTTTCAACTTGGTATTCCAATACTCATAATTCCAAAAAACAGAGCATGCATAGTAAATAAATAGAGCAGAAAGACATACATTTAATATCTCTTTAGCCCCTCTAATAAAAAAGACCATTGTTCTCTTACTCATATAATAGAGCAGTACAAAAAAAATCAAGGGAATTTATTACCCAACCATGAACTTTATACAACATGTTACAAACTAAAAGTTTATATATAATTGAAACTTTAATACACAATCAAGTACCCCAAGAATAGTTGGTGTAATTGCTAACCAATAATAGTTGGTGTAATGCCTTAACTCAGGTAATAAAAACCAACATAAAAAAGAGTATACCTTATTCATAGGTCTTCAAAACAAACCATCTTATATATGGTGGTGGTTTCTCTGTTCCAGTGGTGCTCCGTGCACAGTTGAAAATTAATCAGAGTAGTGTACGCATAAGCTATTACATATAGTTAAATCCCAAACCCATAAGTTGTTACATACAATTGGAGGCAGGGCATGGTAAACTAATCAAAGTAGTGTACCCATGGTAAAGTTAGTAGTTTCAGTAAATGTTCTGCAAGACGATGTTCCCGGAGTTGTTCGAGGGCTATTTTCAGCACTGTTCAAGGGCTGTTTTTGAGTTGTTCAAAGTCTGTAGTTTCATTAAATGTCGCTAGATTTGGTTCGAGTAATATTATTTTCTCCATATTTTATTTTTTCCTATTCTTTTGTTGTATTTTCTTAGGATTTGGTTCCTTTTCCCAATTAAATAGAGCATAGCAGTCATAAACAGAGCACGTATATTAAGAAATGAAACTATTAAATAGCGTGAATATTAGGAACCAAAATTATTAAAGAGCATAGAGGACATAAACAGAGCATGCATATGTTTATTAAAGAGCATAGGGGACATATATATGAATAAATATGTGTATGTCACAGTTAACATACATATACCACATGACATGTATCCATCACATTTGTCCTCGAAGTTGAAATGTGACTGATGAAAATTAATTTGAAAATAAAAGGATACCATTTAAGTAAAAAAGTGGACTCAGTAAACAAAGCACCACCTATTTTTAAATAGTTTTATAAAGGATACAGTAAACAAAAGGATACCATTCCGGTATGAAAATGCACAAAGGAATGCAAATTACCATTAACAAATATGAGAAAATATCCCTAGTGCAAACTTATTCAACATCGTCATATTCATAACCCCTCCATCCTATAGATTGAGAAGTCTCCATCTTAGATATGCAAAAGCAAACAATATAGACCAAATGAAATAAAAAAAAAGGTTTGTGGTAGAATTGAACAATAGAATTGAAAAAAAAAAGAAAAATGTTTATTGAAGTACCTTAAAATGATGCTATAAGAGAACTTCGGGAAACACAATATTCGTTGTCGAATTTGAACCATCTTGGGGAAGAAGTATACACAGAGAATTAATGATTTTGCAACAGGATAAAGCAACATATAATTGCCTGTGACTAAATACGGGTGTTCACAAATCAATTCCAACATATTTAACTGATTGGCCTTATGATTTTTTCATGGTCATTGCGTACGCCAATCTAACTGGAAATTGGCACCTTGTCATTTGTATTGGCACTTCGGAAGACGATGGTGTTAAAGAAATTCTTGGGATGAAGGCAAAACTTCCTTTATGATCTCCGTTCAAGATTAGAACTTCAATAACATGCTTTGCGCAATTAATAACTATCAACCTTGTGCTATTACAAAGACCGTATTTTGGGCGCAATGTTTCTTAAAAGAATTATTGGGCATTCTATTTTTAGTTCGAGCTTAAACAAAGGCAACCCGGACAGATTAAATAAGTTCAAATATTCATTGGGAAATCCATTAGTTATTGAACTATTAGTGTCATCTAGGCATAACTTGTCAGCTGCCAAGTACGTTAGTATCTCTCCAGGAAAAATATTCAACGCGGAAGTATTAATTATAATGACATCATCATTTTATGCTGATAGAATTGTTCTTTCTTCAAAGTAGCTAGGGGTAACATTTTACATATCATTTAGCATTAGATAAACCATCGACATTAACTCATTCAAATCTTTACATTTATGTATCGTCGATGGCAACTGAACATTTTGTTCAGGATTTGACCCAATCTAAACAAATGTTTAAAATAATATGAATAAAAATTACATTAATATAATATTTTGAAAAGCCAAGGAAATAAGGAAAGAAATGATACCTCTGTCAAAAACCCCAAAAACTGAATGCTTTCCACTTCTGCACTATTAAGCCGCATGTTAAGGTGTAATGTTAAAACATGAATATTAACCCATAAAAATGAGCGCCTTAACGACGCAGCAACAATTTGTTCACGGACACCTCTTGGAATCACAGGTAGAATCTGCCAAAAATCACCGCCAAGAACAACAGTGATACCCCCAAAAGGATTTCTATTATCACAAATATCCTGAAGAGTTCGATCAACGGCTTCAAGACTATACCGATGTTGCATTGGGACTTCATCCCATATAATTAATTTGGTTAATCTGAATAGCTCTTCATGAATTGATTGCTTTGTAAACCCACATACAGAATTTTCAAGAATATCTAAAGGAATACAAAACATTTAATGCACAGTTCAACCACCCACCAATAGTAAAGAGGCAATTCCATGAGAGGAGACGGAAATGACAATATGGCTAAGACTACGAATTTTGGTGGCTATTGCATTATAGAGAAACGTCTTTCCAATTATCGTTCCTCCATTAAAAAAGAAAGTCGTTCCCCTATTTTCAAGTACCTAAGTAGTTATTTCAGCATATGCATCGCGTTGGCCATTATTTAGACGATCAACGTCACTTTGAGGAGAAATTTGTTCAGCATTGCTTTGTAATTCTCGATGTTCATTAATCAGCTTGTTACCCAAAGTTGTGCACCAATTTCCAACCGCCATCGGCATGGGAGGGAAATCTGATAAACTCTTGTTCGATTCTTGTAACCACTACACCAAAATGCTAATTTTGTGACAGCCTTTTTGTGACTGCTAATTGGGGTGACAAACTTATCACTCCCCAGAGCAGTCACAAAATTATTTGTAACTCCCATTAGGAGTTATAAAATAAAGGGCAATAAAAAATTTGAGTCAATTAATTTGTCACCGCTAATAAGAGTCACAAATGTTACCATTTAATTAATTTGTGACTCCTATCAGCAGTCCTAAATTTATAACTGTCATAAGCAGTCATAAATTTATTAGTAGGCCTAATTTATAACTCTTATGAGCAGTAACAAATTTATAACTTCTATGAGGAGTCACAAATTTTTACCTAAGTACTAATTTTGTAACTACTAATGACAGTCATAAATTTATGACTGCTGGTAGCAGTCATAAATTTTGTTGTTGAGATAATTTGTAACTGTTATTGACTATCTTAGATTTGAAACTGCTTCCAACACTCACAAATTTTGGCCAACTTTAATTTCTGACTGCTGGGAGGAGTCACAAATTTTTTCCCCTAGTTTAATTTCCTTCCTCTCTCCTCTCACTCTGAGGAACTCCCGCCCCTCAATGTAGAGTAACTCCCGTCCCTCGCTGTGAAGAACTCCCGCCACTTTAGTATCTAACAAAAGTCGATTTCAATTTTGGTGAGTTTTCATTTCGATTTTGTATATGTCTGAACTGTTAATATGTTAACATAATTGTATATGTCAATTTTGGTGAGTTTTCATTTCGATTTTTCCCTAGTGTAAATCGATTTTGTTAACAAAATAGTTTCGTAACATTATCTAGATTAAGTTTTTGATCTGTTAGCATGATTTTGGTGAGTTTTTTATTTCGATTTTGTTAACAATATGTCTGATCTATTAATATGTTAGCACTAATGATGGGTTTGTTAACAATATGTCTAATCTATTAATATGTAAGCACGACTTGTTACCCCTAATGATGGGTTTGTTAATACGATTTGCTAGTACGATTTGTTAATACGATTTGGCAGTTGGGTTAGTTTTTCAGATGGGTTTTTGGTTATGGAGGAGGAGAGAGATAAATGTGTGGGTGTAGGTGATGATGAATAGTGAGGAGAGAGGAAAGGTATAAAGGAGCGAGAAATTATGGGTTTTTTGTCATAAATTGATTTTGATTTCCATTTCCATTTTGATTTGCTCATTTATATCAGTCATAAATACTTATATTGAGATTTGGGTCATACAATTTATTATTTTGTTTTCCTCATTGATAAATATGTATCACTCTAACAAGTTTTGTACAAGGTGAGTATATCTACACATTGTTTTGTGTTCTGATGCTTCGTTAGGTCAAAGTTTTTCATATGCTTCTTTAATAATTTCATATCTGATGCTTCATTAGGTCAAAATTTTCATATGCATTGTTTATTTGTTTTAATGATTTCTAAATCTGATTTAGAAATCGTTGATTTATGAGCCTTGCATTGTTTATTTGTTTTGTTGGTAGTATATCTACACATCGTTAAATCTGATTGTTTTGTTGTGAGTATATCTACACATCGATTAACCTCTTTCGTTTTTTGAATATTATCTTGTTTGGGAATATGTTAGATTTTTTTCAATAATCATTTTATATATTTATTTTATCTAAAAATTAATTAAATAATCATTGTTTTGTGCTCGGTGAAGTTTTGAAGTTTTGTGCTCGGTCGGGTTTTCCTGTGAGTTTTAATGCAATGATAGTATTAATGCAATGATAGGCCAGAGATTATGTTCTAAATATCAGCTCAAACTTCATTTAATTGTTCCATGGAATGTTCTGGACCGGTGATGATTTTTCCTCCGTGGTTTAATTGTTTTAGTTGGTGTTGATACACAAGAGCCCATTATGGTAACTTTGAGAGAGGGTTCTTTAATCTAACAGGTTCACATTACAAATGATGCCTCTTATAAGGCATATGACTTTTAATCTAACAGGTTCTTTAATCTTATAAGGCATATTACTTTTAGAACTGTATGTGCTAAAATGATGCCTCTGCATATGATGGATAGGGTATGCTCATATCCTCTTGTTATGCATAAGATTGTTTGGTCTCTTGATATTTTTCCTTGGCATATGATTGTTAATACCTTCTTTATCAAAGTGATGCCTCCTTACACCGCCGTGAATTTTGAGCAAATGAGCAGTGATATCTATGATATCACTATGATGCTCAAATTTACCCTCCCCATATTTGCACTTCTTTTTTCCCTATGATGTTGGTCAACTAGATGATCCTGAAGTGCTTACACTTTATTTATATAGATAGACAATATTGTTCTGCAGAATGAGTTTGCTTTTGATACTTTCTTGATATTTTTTTTTGATATTGTGCCCCACATTCTTTATTTTAACTAACATAGTTACATTTTATTATTTGCAGGCATACACATGGCATACCCGGCATACGTAGTATTCAAAAGCCTAAATCCAGGTGTTTACACTTTGTAGCAAGCAACACAAGTACACGTCAATGGATACCGAGGGGCCGTATTCACAAAATTTGAGTCCATTGAACTTGCTCAACAGGTATACCCCGAGTACACGAGGAAGGATGTCACTGTATCAATACCCCCAGGGCTGATATACCTAGACTTCACGAAGCGTATCCACTGCGTGGTACTCCTGATCTAGATTTAGAATGATTTGTTACATGTTCATGACATTTCATGTCATCGAAGTGTCGTGTCGTTATTTTTTTTTAGTTTATTTTTTATTCTATGTTTATTTTGTACTTGGCACCCACGAAGGGGTTGTTTGATGTTAAATTAAGTTTAAACAAGTTTTATGTGTACTAGATATATGGAATATGAGAAATATAAATGAAATGTTGTCAAAATATTTAGATTTGTTATCATGATATTTATTTTACTTTCATTATTTCATCATTTTGTGAAAATATAAAGATATTTGTAATAGCTTTTACCACATTTAACAAATTCAATTTTGTAACTGCTAATAGTAGTCACAAATTTGTTACTACTATCAATTTTGTAACTACTAACAACAATCACAAATATAATATTCGTAACTACTATCAGCAATCACAAATATAACATTCGTAACTGCTGTGTGCAGTTACGAATCTAATATTCGTGACTGCTGTCAACAGTTACGAATCTAATATTTCTAACTGCTTAGAGCAGTTACCAATTGGGATCAGCAGTCATAACCCTATAGGGGTTATAAAATTTTGTGATTGCTGTTAGGAGTTACTATTTTGCTTTTATCACCCCTTAAATTATGACGGCAAATAGCAGTTATAAAGGTCAATTGTGACTGCCAATAGCACTCACAAATCTCCCATTTTGGTGTAGTGAACATTTGGTTAAGGAGATACAAACCATAATCTTCAATTTGAGTCTCAGTGGGAGTTCGTATGCCATATGACATTTGAATCTTATGGGCCAAGTAGTCACAAATGTGCATTGCAAATTGTCTTCACAACAAATGTGTATATAAAGGGGCACATTGTGTGACAATAACAACAAATAAACGTCTTAACTGATAACCAGTTTTAAGAATAGCTGCCTCTTGTAAGAAATTCACCCATTCTACATCATACTCCAGAAGGCCTGATGCAATACTTGCAGACTTGAATGTATCACATAAGACGTTGTTAACCATCCTCAAGGCTTTATATGATTCTGGGCCCTTGATGACAGTTAAAAGCAACCAAAAGTAATATAGTTCGCCCGAAGTAGGGCTACTAAAATACAACCTACCAATAGAATAGCCTTCAGTTTTTCTAGGCATCCATGTCTTTGGTTGCGAATTCCAATCAAAATACTGAGGAAATTCTTGATATGTGAAAGCACGTGCGGAGGCATTTGATGCACATGTTGCAAAAAAATCAATTAAAGATATTTTTTTAGCAACAGCCCTGGAAGTTATCGTTTCCACATAATCTTCGGGATTAAACCTTACTTGATGCATTCCAGGCAAGTGAAGTGCCAACCGTACAACTTTTGGTTCCTCTTCGTGCATTGGATTACGAAATATATGCCAAGCGGCTTCGGGTTGTCCAATGTGATAACTTTGTTTTTTGTGTGTAGTCGTTGTTGCAAGCCAAGTCAATCAAACCCTTAAATTACCTACAAAATATAACAAACTCAAGTGTAGAGGTAAGTAAGGGTATCAATCCACATCAAGGGGGTAAGCTAGAGACAAACTCAATTGTAATTCAATTTTTATATTATTTTTGTGCTTTTTCACTTTTCTAATTTTTTATCTTTTCAAATATTAAAACAATTAGGTGAGGTGAGGTGAAATAACACTAAACTAAAATGTGAGATGAAAACAACTAACTAGAAAGTGAATAAAAGTGAAAAATAAAGTCTAACACTAAAATAAGAGATATCCCACCACAAATTTTAGCTATTCTAATTAATTAATTGAATTGTCCCATATTAATATCAAAATTACAAATCAACTCTCGTTGCAAATGTAATTTTAATAGTAACCTTTTAGAAAATTAAGTTTAACCCCCCACAACTCTAGAAAATAGATCTACACTCCTTTTAATTAATCACCCGTTAGGATCGATTTATCAAAATATATGCAAATCTTAGAAAATAAATTTAGAGTTGAAATTCAAGTAATAATACCCCACTTAAGAAACTCCTATCTCTAGTTCGAATCTAAAATGGGTATTATAACTTAGAATTTGGATTTTCTCTCGAAAATCATTTACCCTCTCTCGAGGCGTAAATTTAAGGGTGAGGTATCAAAATTAATATTCAAAGGGAATTTTCAAGTAATCAAACTAATTAAATCAAAATAACATCAAATAAAGGTTCACCCCACTCCTTGAGAGGGGATTTAGCCTAACATAATATCAAATATGATAATCAAATAATCAAAGGCTAATAAAATAAAGTACTAAAGAACAATCAAACCAAATCTCTTTGAGTGAAATTGGACTCCAATCCTTGAATTTATAATTTATATCCCTCCAATTTGTGTTATAATTTATATCCCTCCAATTTGTGTGATCAAACCAAAATTACATCAACAATTACACTCAAAAATGGATTCTCACTAATTTATTTTTCTCACTAATCTAAAAAAAGTAAAATAAAAATAAATTCTGATTGACTTGGCTTGGCTTGGCTTGCAACAACGACTACACACAAGAAATAAAGTTATCACATTGGACCACCCTCACCTTTGTCAAAATAAGGCTAGTGATCGGTGGATTTTTATTTTCATTTAATTCAATAGAAGTTTATGGAATCAATTTATAATTCAATTTGATCTTTTTTTGGCAAATATCGAAGGATTTTCATACCTCTACTAGAAGTTACATAGAGTAGTGTTATTCAGTATTAGACATCATCAGTAGGTGGTGAGTTATGTATTTTTTACACTACTATATCATATTTGTAATTTTGGGTATTTTTGCGTTTTTAGGTATTTTTAATCATATTTGTAATTTTGGGTATTTTTGCATTTTCAGGTGTTTAATAGAAACAGTAAGCTTCATGATGGATTAGTTTGTATTCTTCACTTATGCTAGGTGAGTTATATTTATCATGTGATAGAGTGGTTTGAACTATATTTGTAGGTGGTGAGTTATGTGTTTTTTTACACTCCTATAAGTAGTTACAAAGATGTAAAGTTTGAGATATTTCTTTCATCCTCACATATGTTATTTTTAGTTCTTCTATTTGTTCATTTAAGGACATTGATTCCAGAAGCTTTCATTTCGTATCTGGGAGTAGCTTGGTATTTGGATTTCTCTCCAACATTCATGGATAATATTAATACTATATTTGGCTCTGTAAGTTTAATCTAAACTTTTTTTGTATATTTTTCTATGTAATAATATTACTTTTTTGTGATAATGATGTTTTTTTTATGAACCTAGGTGGATTCTAATGTTCATAGACCTGTAAGGATACATTTTCCTTTAAAAATTACAATTACTATATTATTCATGTTCATCAAAGTTTTATATCATTTGTGTTCACTATCGTAGGTTCAATTGTTGCGGAGCCAAAACCTCGAGGTCATTAGTAGAGATGAATATGAATTAAACGCCATTCATATTGAGGTATATAGTTTCATCAATTATAATTGCATTCTTTTATTCAATTATTTAATTCGGATTATGTGAAGGCTCAAGTTATTTAATTATATTTCAATTATAATTTTATTTATTTAATTCTGATTATGTGAAGGCTCAACGCAATCAATACATTGCAAATAGTTCCAGCCAAGAGAATGCAAAGAGAAAAGGCAAAGAGAAAGTTGTTTATGATGTGGTATATTTTATTTTTGCATCTTCGTAATATTCAATATACACATGTTGCATAGTTTGAAAAAATCTAAATTTATTGAGCTCTTTTGTTGATATTTAGGATCCAAATGAAACTGGCATCTCGAAGGCAGCATTTTCCCAACGTCGACGTCGTGAACGTGAACGAATTGAACGTGAATCATTGGGTCATCATCAACCAATGCCCTTCCCTAACCTACCCCAATCAGGTCGGTCCCGAGGTAGTGCTCTTAGAGAGTCAAATAGGGTTACTCTATCCAAAAATCCATCTCTTCAAACACCTGCCCATGTCGAGCGTATTATTCGTAATTCAACTCCACAAACCAATAATTTGTCAATTGATCAATCTCCTATTCAACTACGCTCATTAATTACTCCATAAAATCTTCACCATGAATTTTCTTCACATGACGTGGGTATCAGACATGAACAAATACCAGATCCAGTTGATCAGGTTTCATACAGCGGCGGCGAGGAAAATATTTACATGCCTCCGGAAGATAATGGTGTTGTAGCTCCTGAAATTAACCGGTAATATTTTTTTTTACTATATTTATTACATTTGTGATATTATAATTTCTTTAAACTTTCATTTGAGAATTGAATAATAATTGACATCAGAATTGTTTCTAACTTTTTACAAGGCACACCAACTTTATTTGGGTAGACATCTTAACCACAAATTTTGCTTCATATGATGTGGGTGTCAAATATGAACAAATACCAGATCTAGTTGATCAGGTTTCATACAGTGGTGGTGAGGAAAATGTTCACATGCCTCCAGAAGATAATGGTGTTGCAGCTACTAAAATTAACCGGTAATATTTTTTTTACTAGAGTTATTACATTCATGATATTATAATTTCTTTATACTTTCATTTGAGAATTGAATAATAACTGACATTAGAATGGTTTCTAACTTTATACAGGGCACATCCACTTGATTTCGGTAGACATTTTCTTAGAGCGATGAATGTTGAGTGTCATCATTGTTCATCGTTACATTGGATTAGTGAAAAGTTAAGCATATCGTCCAATAGACGTCCTTTGTTTAGTAAATGTTGTTTGTAAGGAAATATCAAGCTACCAACCTTAATTGAACCACCATCTAATATAAAATTCCTATACTAGACAATACAACGCTGCTAATTCATTCATCAGTCTTGGAGTTCAAATGGATGAAAGAATACTCATGGGAAGGGGTCCTACGTCGTTCACCATTCATGGAGAATTACGACACCAAATAGGAAGCTTATTACTGCAAGAGGGACATGATGGAAGTTACACACTGTTGATACCAAATTTAGTCTGCTGACGTGGACCAATTATGTAGAGACACGTGTTAATCTACATGGCACCCGCAAACATTTTTTGAACATAGTCCAAAAGTACATTCAATAAAAAAGTAAAAGAAAGATCCGAACAACTCTACACCTTCTCCTTGCTTCCCAAAACTTCCTTGGGAGGATTGGACGAAAAGGTTGGTTTATCGGAGGGAAAAAAAGCTGCTCGACATGAGTAATGGTTGGTTGGGGTTGCTCAGGGCACGATTGAAAAGCCGGAACAGTAAGAGCCTAATCTCTAACTACCATAGAGGATTCCTCTAAGGCAGCTTTGTCCTCTTCTTCTTCTCTGGAAGAGGGGGGAGGGCCATGAGTATGTTGTTGAAATAGGGCAGAATCTTCAGCAACCTTCAGCTCTTGTAGGGCTGCCACCCATCCATCCCTAAAATATTTAAGGCTGGCGTATTCCATTTGTGATGACATGGCAGCCAAACACTTATTCCAGCCCTTATCCCAACCTACGCTGAATGATTTCTTAACAGCCTTCTTCCTTTTAACTTTCTCTGAGGAGGTCCTTTCCCTAAGGAGCTCCTCGAAAACTCTCAATTTCTCCTCCACCTCCTGCCTCTAACGACCAACATCATGAAGTTTATTAATCTTCTCTTCAGCAACTTTGAGCTTATTCTCAAGCTCTGCAGCATTCTTGAGCTTCTCCTCCAGCTCCTTGTTATTCTTCTCAAACTCTTTCAATTTATTCTCCAAACCCTTGGAGGCTTCCACAGCTTGATCCCTCTCCTGCTCAACAGACTTAACCTCCTTCTCCCAAGCAATTTTGTTCTCCTCATACTTCTGATGAGATTCCTTCAAAGACTCGGTTAATCCAGTAAAAGCCTCCTCTACACCTCCCGAGGAGACTGAAGCCTTGATAGATTCATCTTTCTTTAGAATAGTGTTAAAACATGTTACCAGCTGAAAAAAGAAAAAAACTTTGAGTCAGTGCGAGGACATAGCATTAAAAAATGAAAGCTTATATTAATAATACTTACTGAGGAAATATGTTGAGCAGCTAAGGTGGTGACCCTATCACGAGTAAGAATATCTTCAATACCTTGGACCTTGGGGATAATCCAAGACTTCAACAAGCTCATGGCAGAGCTCGAAGGAACAAAAGTGGGAATACCACTTTCAGCATTCAAAGATTGAGAGGCAGGTTCTGCTGGTCTCTCAGATGAAATTTTCTTTAACCTCCTAGAATGAGCAGAACGTTCGCAACCAAGGGTGTTGTCTTGGTCGGTGATATAACTATGACCCCAATTGAAGGAGAAACAGTCACAATCTTGCTCGGGGCCACTAGGGGCTTCTCGACAATCTTCTAAGCAGCAGCAGGAAGGGTTGCATCAATATTCCTTGTCCCCTCCTCTGAGACATTGGGCTTACTTTTCTTTGCCTCTCCAGCAGTAGAGGCGGACTTATCGAAGAAGGCAGGAACTTTTCTTTTCATTATTATGTCGCTAATAGAAATGTTTGATTCTGAGGACGAGCTTTCCACACTAGTCTCAGCAGCTGGTATCGGGTCAAGATTAACCACCACTGGACGAGCAGTAAAGGATGAAGTGTAACTCTTATACTGCAACAAATAAGAGTCCGACCTAATGTGTTCCTCGGATACACACTGATGCAAACTCCAGATAAGTTTCAAATGTTTTAAATTAACCTCTGTCTCCTTTGGAGACTTTCTCTTGCTGTCAACTGCCAATAATCAAAAATTAAATGTCAGTGATACATTTTATCAAACACAAAGAAAACAAGATTTCAAAAAAAAAAAACCATTCCATTGCCATAGGGGGTACACCTGGGACCCTGATATACAGCATCTCCATTTAATGGAGCGTGTTGCCAATTTTTCATGACAACCCCATGCTCGAAGTAATCCCTGTTGGCATCTGGGAGATGGACAACTAAAGCCCTATTTAAAAACGTAGTTTTTAAATAAAAAGTACTATCACTGACGACCCATCTATTGCAAAACATAATTTCTGGAATTCCTAAACGGGTTCCTTGAATTTTATTTAACCTATGGACCCCATTAAATATTCTCCAAGTATTGAGCGCTATTTTTGCAGGAACAGCGTAAAAATATTGACAGGACTCCAAACATAAAGGATTGAAAGGAAAAGAAAAGCCGCACCCGGCCACAAAGAGACTTGGGAACCAATGTCCCTCAGCCAAAGAAAAATAGTCATAAGGTTCAGAGAGTTCCTCCAAAATGACCCATGAAGGAATCGAAAACTCAGAACGAAATTTATCAAGCGATTCAACAACATAAACCATGATGATCAAAGAAAAATAAAAGAGAAGGAAGAAAATCTTACAGGAAAGGAGTGAATCAGCTGACAATGAACGATGGAAGAAACGACGCACAAGATAGAGAAGAAATGGAAGTTCAAAAATACAGATTTGAAAAAGTAAAAGACGATAGGATTTTCTGTAGCGCTTAAATACTTTACCTTGGAAAAAGGGAAAAACAATGATTACCAGGACGGACGATTGCGTATCCGACGGCTAAAAAGAGGAAAAGGGCACAAAAAACGAAGCAGTTATGGAAATTCAAAATATTTATAAAGATTGATACTATGCATTTACAAAGGAGTTGTATACAATGAATGCTTTCCTAGAAACCATACAAACTGAAAATCTAAGCAGCAGAATGTTCCATACTTTTCTTCAACATCAAACTACAAAACATTGGGGGCTTCTGTTGATATCAAATTTGGTCTGCTGACGTAGACCAATTATGTGGAGACATGTGTCAATCTACATGGCACCCGCAAATATTTTTTGAACAACACCTTGACTCCAAGGAACTCAACCTCCCCGACCAACTCAGGCGCTCCGAGCAACAAGTGTTCTCTGAGAAACTCTATTCTACCAATCAACTCATGTATACCGAGCTATTTAGGCGGTCCGAACAGCTTAGGCGGTCCGAGCTTCATCTCATACAGAGCATTCATATCCGGATAATCCAGAGGATGACTGCGCATTAAATACTCATTATTATCACACAGATGCACACGCCTATTGGACAACTATGTATTATTCTTTCATTTGTACCGCCTCAAGGCTATAAATACATTGTAACTTCCTCATTAGCGGGGGACTCGGAATTTCTTGGAAAACCCATTATCGAGAATTCTGCAAACAGTCAGCAATAACACAAGCAGTGGACGTAGGCCATTCTTTCAAGGTTGAACCACTTTAAAAATCTTTGTCTTGTTTATTTTTATCTGTGATTAAAGAATTAGGTCAAATCTAGTTTTTTACATCAACAGATTAGCGTCGTCTGTGGTAAGCGACTGTAATTATCATTTTTCACCAAAATAATTCATCACCAATGGCTGATCATCCTGAATCCAGCAATTGTAATGCTGGAATCCCTCTAAATTCATCTACTCCACCAAATGTCCAAGATCTGGCTGGTATAATGGCTAATTTGGCTCAGGGCCAGGCCGTCATGTAAGAAACCATGCGATAACCCTTGCAAATTATCCAGGGTGGAGCGCCCGCCCAGTCAAGATAACGAAGCATTCAGAGAAATACCCGATTGCCTTCTTCGCAAACTAGACGAACGTCACTCCCGAAAGAATCTCATTCTAGACGCACCGATTCATATCGTACTGAGAGATCCAATGATCTTCTTACTTCCTTGGTATGAGCTACAGACACTCAGCAAAACATCACTCTATCTCCAGAGAGGACAAGTGCTCTCGAAAGGTTGAGTAGAGTCTCTCCTTTTGATCGTTTGGATCCTAAGAGGAATAGAAGTCCCCCTAGGATGGTGTCGAGGAACTCTCAACGATCCTCTAATTTAAAGGAAGGTTCTGCCCAATCCCGACCAGCTGCTCATCGTGAAAGATCCCAAGAGGCAAATTCAACACGATCAGTTGCTCGGACCAATAGGCCCGAGGAGGGAAATGATGCATGAAAGGGATCTATTCAGAGGTTGGAAGATAGGTTAGGGGAAATGGCTAAAGCCAAGAATCCTTTACAAAGGACTTTTATCCGAGGAACACCATTCATACAAGAAATTATAGATTTCCCCACACCGTCAAAATTCAAAGCCCCAGTAGTAACACCAAAATATGATGAAAAAACTGATTATGTTCTCCATATAAAACAATACCAAGCAGCTGCAGATATCTATGATGTTCCAGACGAGATGCGATGTAGGGCATTTTCAGGAACTCTCACTGGATCTGCTCAAATATGGTACAACAATCTTCCTTGAGGAAAGATTGCAACTTTCTTTTAACTGTCCGAGCTCTTTATTGGAAACTTCTATTTTGGAGCAAACCCAGTTAAACGAGTAGCACACTTGTTAAGTGTTAGACAAAAAACAGGTGAGAGCACTAGGGATTATATTACTCATTTCAATAACGAGAAGCTAGAAGTTATTAATTACGAAGAAAAGACAGCAATTACTACTCTGATGAGTGGATTGTTGCCAAATAAACTGTACTACACTCTAGCCAAATATCTACCCACAACCATGGCAGAGCTAATAGCAAAGGCAGCTAAAATTATGAACGTCGAGGAAGCTATGGCTGCGAAGAAGAATATGGACCCCAAAGAGACCAAGATTGAGGGTGATAAGGTTGAGAAGAAAGAGCAAAAGAATAATGGTGGGAACAAGCAGTCAAAAGGAAAGCAAGCATTAGAACAGTTGAGGAAATCTGGAAACTATACTCCTTTGAAGGTAGATATAAACCACGTTCTGAAAGAGATCAAGAACAGCGAGGAGTTAAACTGGCCTGAAAAAATGAAGACAGATCCTGACAAGAGGGATAAATCCAAATATTGCGAGTTCCATAAGGATCATGGTCATACGACCAAAAACTGCATAGCTCTCCAGAATGAAATTGAAGAGCTCATTAGGCGGGGAAAATTGAACAAGTATGTGGATCGCCGAAATGGTGGAAAGAGCAAAGACCGAGCAAGGCAGAGGTCTAGATCTCCTCGACGAATAAAAGAAGATAAGAAGAGAAATCATGAAGAAGACCTGGATGAAGATCAAGACGACCCCGATCTCCCCAAAAGACCAAAATAGCCAGAACGTGAGGTATTTTCTATCCGTTTTGGATCATTTGATTGCAATGTTATTACTGGTGGAGTTGAGGAGGTGGAGACCTTACTGCAGAGAGGAAAGTTTACCTCAACGAGGCTCAAGCTTGTTCGTATATTCAACGGATAAATCTAGCTGAGGATGATCGCCCGAGGAAGGTGAACAAAGATAAATTGGTCATCGATTTCTCTAAGAATGACCTCGCAGGTGTGCTATATCCTCATGATGACCCATTGGTGATCAAAATGAGGATGAAGGAGGTAGTGATTTCGCGAGTCTTGGTGGATAATGGCAACTCGGCAGATATTATATTCTACCAATGTTTTGATAGTTTGAACCTAAAGCTATCCCAGTTGGAGCCATATCATCGGCCCCTCCTCGGATTTACTGGCGAGAAAGTTTTTCCACTTAGGACGATCAAGTTGGATATGTTCATCGGTACATGGACTGCTTCTCGAACAGAAAGAGTGCACTTTTTCATGATGGATAAAAATGTCCAATCAGCTTACAATATCATCATGGGAAGGGTAGGTTTGAAAAAGTTCGAGGCAGTACCATCTACAGTACATCAATGTTTAAAATTCCCAACCAACTTTGGAGTAGGAGTGGTGAAGGGAGACCAAAAAGTAGCTCGGGAATGCTACTATCCATATATCGAGCAAGAAGAGAGTGAAGAATCCAAAAAGAAGACTACTACTTATCAGCTTGATGAGATAGAAGACACAGAGATTGAGATTTTAGACCCAAGATATGAGTCTCAGCTCGTTAAGGGTCAGGTCATGGAGGCTACTGAAAATATCGTTCTGGACGACGAGCATCCAGAACGAACAACTCAAATTGGTGCTTCACTAGATGTGTCAATAAAACAATAGCTGATAGCATTTCTAAAAATTAGAAAACAAACTTTTGCATAGAGCCACTAAGACATGCTAGGGATAGACCCAAATTTCCTATGTCACGAGCTTAATGTGAATAAGGAGATCAAGCCAGTAAAATAAAGAAGAAGAGTGTTCAGCCCTGAAAAGAACCAAGCTATACAAGAAGAAGTCGAGAAGCTCCAAAAAGCCTGTTTTATTGAGGATGTCAAATATCCTGAGTGTCTAGCTAATGTGGTGATGGTGAAATAGAAAAATAACAAATGGAGGATGTGTGTAGACTTCACCGATCTCAATAAGGCATGCCCAAAGGATCATTTTCCTTTGCCCCGAATCGATCAACTCGTGGATGCTA
Source organism: Sambucus nigra (assembly GCA_949130495.1). Lineage (NCBI taxonomy): Eukaryota > Viridiplantae > Streptophyta > Magnoliopsida > Dipsacales > Adoxaceae > Sambucus > Sambucus nigra. Next base: position 543,090,977 of record OX422214.1, on the reverse strand, counting down.
CCTCGGGGCACGAATTGATGAGTTTTATGGATGCTTACTCTGGTTACAATCAGATTAAGATGAAGCCTGAGGACAGGGAGAGTACCTCTTTTATTACCCCAAGGGGAACTTATTGTTATAATGTTATGCCTTTTGGACTTAAAATAGCAGGTGCGACATATCAGCGGCTGATGAACAAGATGTTTGCGAAGAAAATCAGTCATAACATGGAGGTTTATATTGACGATATGCTGATGAAGAGCAAGAAAGTTGCTGATCATCTAGTTGATTTAGGCCAGACCTTTGATCAACTAGAAAAATATCAAATGAAGCTGAATCCCACCAAATGCATATTCGGAGTACTAGAAGGCATGTTCTCGGATACATTGTTAATCAACGAGGAATTGAGGCAAATCCTGACAAGATTAAAGCTCTATTGGGACTGCGATCTCCGACGATGAAGAAGGAAGTGCAGCGTCTCACAGGGCGAGTTGCAGCACTTAATAGATTTATATCACGAGCAACTGACAGATGTCTACCATTCATTAAAACACTCTGAAAGACTTTCGAGTGGAATGATGAATGCGAGAAGGCCTTTCAAGAATTGAAGAAATACCTGGGAGCACCTCCATTGTTGTCCAGGCCAGTGATGGGAGAAAGACTATACTTGTATCTGGCAGTCTCAGAAAACGAAGTAAGCTCGGCGTTGATAAGAGTGGAGGATGGAGTGCAAAAACCGATCTATTACACAAGCAAGGCTTTCCGAGGAGCAGAGATCAGATATCCAAGGCTGGAAAAGTTAGCACTGGAATTGACCAAAGCATGTTGAAGAATGAGGCCATACTTCCAAGCTCATACTATAGTTGTGTATACAGACATGCCATTAAGGCAAACTCTGCACAAACCAGAGAAATCAGGAAGATTGATGTATTGGGCTGTATTAACTAATGTCATTTTATATAGAAGAGGAATTATAGCAGGTCTGCAAAGATGTGTGCATCCCTTCGAGGTGAAAGATTTGATTAAAGAGGTCCATGAAGGGTCCTGTGGAGCTCATGTAGAAGGTCGGACGCTTTTGCAAAGAATAATGACGCAGGGATATTATTGGCCGACAATGAGGGCTGATTATATAGCCTATGCCAAAAAATGTGACAAATGTCAATGCTACTCTTCTATCCGAAGAACACCCCAGGCATTGTTGACACCCATAACATCCCCTTGGCCATTTGCCATGTGGGGGATAGACTTGGTCGGGCCACTCCCAACGACAAGAGGAAGGTTCAAATACCTCGTCGTCGCTGTGGATTATTTTACTAAATGGGTGGAAGCTGAACTTCTTATTGATATGACTTATGATAAGGTGTATCGATTTATTTGGAAGAATATGATTTGCAGATATGGTCTTCCCCATGCATTCATTAATGATCATGGAACCCAATTTGACAACGAAGAGTTTGCTGCATATTGTCACCAGTCAAACATATTGAAAACCCACACTTCACCAGGCCATCCCTAGAGCAATGGAAAAACTGAGGTGACGAACAGAACGCTACTGAATGGTTTGAAAAAATGACTGGACGATGCAAAGGCAAATTTGATTAACGAGCTACATTCTGTGCTGTGGGATTATCGTACTACGTCGCGAGCAGCAACAGGAGAATCTCCATACATGCTGGCATTTGGAAGCGAAGCTGTTATACCTGTCGAGTTGGGACTACCCACACATAGGGTGCTAAATTTCAATTCTCCTATCAGTGACTTGATAAGGCGATCGGATCTAGATATGCTCGAAGAAGTTAGAGAGGAAGCAACAATCAGGAATGCTGCATACCAACAATGAACAGCTCTGTTTTACAACAAGAGGGTAAAAAAGTGTGATTTGAAGGAAGGAGACTACGTGCTAAAGAAAGTAATTCAAAAGCACAATAAACTGGAAGCTAACTAGCATGGACCCTATAGAGTAACGAAAGTTGTTCGTCCAGAAACCTATAGGATTGAAACCTTGGAGGGAGAAGAGTTTAAGAATGCATGGAATGCCGAACATCTATACAAGTATTATCAGTAGTAGGAGTTTCTATGTAATGAATTTTTCTTTAGTATGAATAAAGTGTTAAAATGTTTTATCCAATTCTCTCCTTTTGATGAATTTTTTTCGGAGTATTAGTGCTACACACAACACATCAAGTTCAGAACAAAAATCCACCAACTACGGTTGGTTGGTAAAATAAAATCCCCCAACTACGGTTGGTCGGTCCACCAACTACGATTGGTCGGTAAAATAAAATCCACCAACTACGGTTGGTCGGTAAATAAAAATCCACCAACTATGGTTGGACGGTAAAATACAATTCCCTAACTACGGTTGGTCGGTAAAATAAAATCCACCTACTACGGTTGGTCGGTAAATAAAATTCTACGGTTGGTCGGGGAATAAAATTTCACCAACTCTGGTTGGTCGAAAACAAAAATCTCAACCAACTCTAGTTGGTCGGTAAGCCAATTTCAATCAACTCTGGTTGTTTAAATTAGGCAATACCATGAAATGTAAGTTGTTTTATTACTTAGAATTAAAGATTGATAAATCACTGCAATGAGATAAGTATGTCATAAACATATATATACTTACCAACCAACAAGCAGAAACATTCTACAAATTATTTAGAAGAAAATTAAATGACAAAAGACAAATTTTCATTCATACTAAGTAGAATTACAAATGATGTGAGAAATGTATTTCATTACCAAAACTTTTCATTCAAATCAAGAAGGATTTACATATGCCAAAAAAAGAAAAAAAAAATTACATAAAAATCCTATTCTATTGGTTTCTTTCCCTCTGCCTTTGAAACAGGTTCTACTCCAGCAGGAGGATCGTCTAAGGCATAAGAGGAATTCATGAAGTTCAGATCTTGAAGCATCCTGACATTCATCAAAGATGGTCGATCAAGTAGGTGCTCCGGACGAGATATGTCAAAATTAGAATGGAGGATGTAATCGCCGAGGTACTTTGAGATCAGGCACTGAGGAATTGCCCTAGCAGGAATCCAACTCATATCAAGCTTGAAAGGAGGCACTGGAAAATCAAGCAACCCAGGATCATAATAATCCCATAGATAGTGGCCCTGCTCCAACTGTATCACACCCAGTGCATTCAGTCATCCTTGCTTATAACCCTCGTTATTTAATTGCTGGATCCGATCATCGAGATGATAAAGAGCTTCATTGTATCCAGCCACCCAAAATTCCCCTGGCTATTTGTGAAACTGGTAAGTTAGCCTCTCTAGTTGTTCATGGAGGTTCTTCACTAGAAGATCTTTATTCTCCAAGGCAGAGTTTTGTGTGGAGAGTTGCTCGCTAAGGTTCAGAATCTTCTTAGACATCTCTCATAAAGCCTGATTCTTCGCCACCAACTGGAATGCTTGATTCTCCAAAGCTGCTTGAGTTCTCGCCTCTTTAATAGTAACTCGAACAGCCCTTGCTCGTCCCCGAGAAGCTCTTGCTCTTCCATGAGCAGAAGTAGTCCTTTTTATGGTTTCCAATTCATCTCTCAAATTGGCATTTTCAACCTCTAGGAAAGAGAAACCTTCATCATTGACAGGGACCAAGGCTCCTGAGGAAGATGCTACAGATTTTAGTTAGGATATCTCTTTTTACAAAACATTATTTTCCTTCTCCAACAGTTTAGCGATCTTCCTGTGCTCCTCAACCTCAAGTTTAAGAATGCTCTCTTTCTTCTCATAAATAGCGATGAACTTATCATATCCTTTATCAGCATTGAGCTGCTGATATTTTTTCTCATACCCCTAATGCAAAAGGGCAGAAGATTCCTTGTATTGTTGTTGGAGTTCCCTGATGGTTCCTTGAAGGTCCTCAATCATCTCATAGTATGCGACATTATTGGCAACAAATCGGTCAAGCAGGCATTTCAAATACTGATATGCTTCAACTGCTTGTTCAGAAGAATTTGGACCAAGGATGTCAACAATTTGAGCCTCGTTTACGTCAGTATGGTCAACCTTGAAGTAGTCATTGCATTATTTCATCAATTCAGTATCGTGAGCTGACAAGAGCTCCATCCTAGCAATAAACTAATAAAGAGAAGAGATAGAAAGAATCAATAAGAATGCAAACAGAGCAAGCAGAGAAGAGACAAGGAAAAATCAAGCCAAATAACCAAAGTTCAAATTTTATTTCAGTATAAAGAGAAGTACATAGTCCAAAAGTACATTCAACAAAAAAGTAAAAGAAAGATCCAAATAACTCTACACCTTCTCCTTGCTTCCCAAAACTTCCTTGGGAGGATTGGACGAAGAGGTTGGTTGATCAGAGGGGAAAAAAGCTGCTCGACAGGAGTAATGGTTGGTTGGGGTTGCTCAGGGCACGATTGAAAAGCCGGAACAGTAAGAGCCTAATCTCCAACTACCATAGAGGATTCCTCTGAGGAAGCTTTGTCCTCTTCTTCTTCTCCGGAAGAGGGAGGAGTGCCATGTGTATGTTGTTGAAATAGGGAAGAATCTTCAGAAACCTTCAGCTCTTGTAGGGCTATCACCCATCCAGCCCTAAAATATTTAAGGCTGGCGTATTCCATTTGTGATGACATGGTAGCCAAACACTTATTCCAGCCCTTATCCCAACCTACGCTGAATGATTTCTTAACAGCCTTCTTCCTTTTAACTTTCTCCGAGGAGGTCCTTTCCCTAAGGAGCTCCTCGACAACCCTCAATTTCTCCTCCACCTCCTGCCTCTGACGACCAACATCATGAAGTTTATTAATCTTCTCTTCAGCAACTTTGAGCTTATTCTCAAGTTCTGCAGCATTCTTGAGCTTCTCCTCCAGCTCCTTGTTATTCTTCTCAAACTCTTTCAATTTATTCTCCAAACCCTTGGAGGCTTTCACAGCTTGATCCCTCTCCTGCTCAACAGACTTGACCTGCTTCTCCCAAGTAATTTTGTTCTCCTCATACTTCTGATGATATTCCTTCAAAGACTCGGTTAATCCAGTAAAAGCCTCCTCTACACCTCCCGAGGAGACTGAAGCCTTGATAGCTTCATCATTCTTTAGAATAGTGTTGAAACATGTTACCAGCTGAAAAAAGAAAATAACTTTGAGCTAGTGCGAGGACATAGCATTGAAAAATGAAAGTTTATATTAATAATACTTACTGAGGAAATATGTTGAGCAGCCAAGGTGGTGACCCTATCACGAGTAAGAATATCTTAAATACCTTGGACCTTGGGGATAATCCAAGACTTCACCGAGCTCATGGCAGAGCTCTATGGAACAAAACTAAGAATACCACTTTCAGCATTCAAAGATTGAGAGACAGGTTTTGCTGGTCTCTCAGACGAAATTTTCTTTAACCTCCTAAAATGAGCAGGAACGTTCGCAACCAAAGGTGTTATCTTGGTTGGTGATATAACTATGACCCCACTTGAAAGAGAAATAGTCACAATCTTGCTCGGGGCCACTGGGGGCTTCTCGACAATCTTCTAAGCAGCAGCAGGAAGGGTTGCATCAATATTCCTTGTCCCCTCCTCTGGGACATTAGGCTTACTTTCCTTTGCCTCTCCAGCAGTAGAGGTAGACTTATCGAAGAAGGCAGGAACTTTTCTTTTCATTATTATGTCGTTAATAGGAATGTTTAATTCTGAGGACGAGCTTTCCACACTAGTCTCAGCAGCTGGTATCGGGTCAAGATTAACCACCACTGGACGAGCAGTAAAGGATGAAGTGTAACTCTTGTACTACAACAAATAAGAGGCCGACCTAATGTGTTCCTCGGCTACACACTGATGCAAACTCCAGATAAGTTTCAAATGTTATAAATTAACCTCTGTCTCCTTTGGAGACTTTCTCTTGCTGTCAACTGTCAATAATCAAAAATTAAATGTCAGTGATACATTTTATCAAACACAAAGAAAACAAGATTTCAAAAAAAAAACCATTCCATTGCCATAGGTGGGACACCTGGGACCCTGATATACAACATCTCCATTTAATGGAGCATGTTGCCAATTTTTCATGACAACCCCATGCTCGAAGTAATCCCTGTTGGCATCTGGGAGATTGACAACTAAAGCCCTATTTAAAAACCTAGTTTTTAAATAAAAAGTACTATCACTGACGACCCATCTATAGAAAAACATAATTTCTAGAATTCCTAAACGGGTTCCATGAATTTGATTTAACCTATGGACCCCATTAACTATTCTCCAAGTATTGGGCGCTATTTTTGCAGGAACATCGTCAAAATATTGACAGAACTCCAAACATAAAGGATTGGGAGGAAAAGAAAAGCCACACTCGGTCACAAAGAGACTTGGGAACCAATGTCCCTCAGCCAAAGAAAAATAGTCAGAAGGTTCAGAGAGTTCCTCCAAAATGACCCATGAAGGAATCAAAAACTCAGAACGGAATTTATCAAGCGATTCAACAACATAAACCATAATGATCAAAGGAAAATAAAAGAGAAGGAAGAAAATCTTACAGGAAAGGAGTGAATCAGCTGACAATGAACGATGGAAGAAACGAACGCACACGATAGAGAAGAAATGGAAGTTCAAAAATACAGATTTGAAAAAGTAAAAGACGATAGGATTTTCTGTAGCGCTTAAATACTTTACCTTGGAAAAAGGTAAAAACAATGATTACCAGGACGGACGATTGCGTATCCGACGGCTAAAAAGAGGAAAAGGGCATAAAAAACGAAGCAGTTATGGAAATTCAAAATATTTATAAAGACCGATACTATGCATTTATAAAGGAGTTGTATACAACGAATGCTTTCCTAGAAACCATACAAACCGAAAATCTAAGGAGCAGAATGTTCTATACTTTTCTTCAACATCAAACTACGAAACATTGGGGGCTTCTGTTGATATCAAATTTAGTCTGCTGAAGTAGACCAATTATGTGGAGACATGTGTCAATCTACATGGCACCCGCAAATATTTTTTGAACAACACCTTGACTCTGAGGAACTCAACCTCCCCGACCAACTCAGGCGCTCCGAGCAATAAGTGTTCTCCTAGGAACTCTATTGTACCGAGCAACTCATGTATACCGAGCTATTTAGGCGATCCGAACAGCTTAGGCGGTCTGAGCTGCATCTCATACAGAGCATTCATATCCGAATTATCAAGAGGATGACTACGCATTAAATGCTCATTATTATCACATAGATGCACACACCTATTGGACAGCTATGTATTATTCTTTCATTTGTACCGCCTCAAGGCTATAAATACATTGTAACCTCCTCATTAGTGGGGGACTCGGAATTTCTTGGAAAACCCATTATAGAGAATTCTGCAAACAGTCAGCGATAACACAAACAGTGGACGTAGGCCATTCTTTCAAGGCTGAACCACTTTAAAAATCTTTTGTCTTGTTTATTTTTATCTGTGATTAAAGAATTAGGTCAAATCTAGTTTTTTACATCAACAGATTGGCGCCGTCTGTGGTGAGCGACTGTAATTATCATTTTCACCAAAATAATTCATCACCAATGGATGATCATCCTGAATCCAGCAATCGTAATGCTGGAATCCCTCCAAATTCATCTACTCCCCCAAATGTCCAAGATCCGGCTGGTATAATGGCTAATTTGGCTCAGGGCCAGACCGTCATGTAAGAAACCATGCGATAACTCATGCAAACTATCCAGGGTGGAGCTCCCGCCCAGTCAAGACAACGAAGCATTCAGAGAAATACCCGATTGCCTTCTTCGCGAACTAGACGAACATCACTCCCGGAAGAATCTCATTCTAGACGCACCAATTCATATCGTACTGAGAGATCCAATGATCCTTCTTATCATCCTGGAAGGACTTCCTTGGTATGAGTTACAGACACTCAACAAAACATCACTCTATCTCCAGAGAGGACAAGTGCTCTTGAAAGGTTGAATAGAGTCTCTCATTTTGATCGTTTGGATCCTAGGAGGAATAGAAGTCCCCCTAGGATGGTGTCGAGGAACTCTCAACGATCCTCTGATTTAAAGGAAGGTTCTGCCCAATCCCGACCAGCTGCTCATCGTGAAAGATCCCAAGAGGCAAATTCAACACGATCAGTTGCTCGGACCAATAGGCCCGAGGAGAGAAATGATGCATGAAAGGGATCTATTCAGAGGTTGGAAGATAGGTTAGGGGAAATGGCTAAAGCCAAGAATCCTTTACAAAGGACTTTTATCCGAGGAACACCATTCATACAAGAAATTATAGATTTCCCCACACCGTCAAAATTCAAAGCCCCAGTAGTAACACCAAAATATGATGGAAAAACTGATCATGTTCTCCATATAGAACAATACCAAGCAGCTGCTGATATCTATGCTGTTCCAGACGAGATGCGATGCAGGGCATTTTCAGGAACTCTCACTGGATCTGCTCAAATATGGTACAACAATCTTCCTTGAGGAAAGATTGCAACTTTCTTTTAACTAGCTGAGCTCTTTATTGGAAACTTCTATTTTGGAGCAAAACCAGTTAAACGAGTAGCACACTTGTTAAGTGTTAGACAAAAAATAGGTGAGGGCACCAGGGATTATATTACTCATTTCAATAACGAGAAGCTCGAAGTTATTGATTACGAAGAAAAGACAGCAATTACTGCTCTGATGGGTGGATTGTTTCCAAATAAACTGTACTACACTCTAGCCAAAGAACCACCCACAACCATGGCAGAGCTAATAGCAAAGGCAACAAAAATTATGAACGTTGAGGAAGCTATGGCTGCGAAGAAGAATATGGACCCCAAAGAGACCAAGAATGAGGGTGATAAGGTTGAGAAGAAAGAGCAGAAGAATAATGGTGGGAACAAGCATTCAAAAGCAAAGCAAGCATTGTAACAGTTGAGGAAATTTGGAAACTATACTTCTTTGAAGGTAGATATAAACCACGTTCTGAAAGAGATCAAGAACAACGAGGAGTTAAACTGTCCTGAAAAAATGAAGGCAGATCCTGACAAGAGGGATAAATCCAAATATTGTGAGTTCCATTAGAATCAGGGTCATACGACCAAAAACTGCATAGCTCTCCAGAATGAAATTGAAGAGCTCATCAGGTGGGGAAAATTGAACAAGTATATGGATCGCCGAAATAGTGGAAAGAGCAACGACCGAGCAAGGCAGAGGTCTAGATCTCCTCGACGAATAAAAGAAGATAAGAAGAGAAATCATGAAGAAGACCTGGATGAAGTTCAAGACGACCCCGATCTCCCCAAAAGACCAAAACAACTAGAACGTGAGGTATTTTTTTATCCGTTTTGGATCATTTGATTGCAATGTTATTACTGGTGGAGATGCAGGAGGTGGAGACCTTACTGCAGAGAGGAAAGTTTACCTCAACGAGGCTCAAGCTTATTCGTATATTCAACGGATAAATCTAGCTGAGGATGATCGCCCGAGGAAGGTGAACAAAGATAAACTGGTCATCGGTTTCTCTAAGAATGACCTCTCAGGTGTGTTATATCCTCATGATGACCCATTGGTGATCAAAATAAGGATGAAGGAAGTAGTGATTTCGCGAGTCTTGGTGGATAATGGCAGCTCGACAGATATTATGTTCTACCTATGTTTTGATAGTTTTAACCTAAAGCTATCCCAGTTGGATCCATATCATCGGCCCCTCCTCGGTTTTACTGGCGAGAAAGTTTTTCCACTTAGGACGATCAAGCTGGATATGTTCATCGGTACATGGCCTGCTTCTCGAACAGAAAGAGTGCACTTTTTCATGATGGATAAAAATGTCCAATCAGCTTGCAATATCATCATGGGAAGGGTAGGTTTGAAAAAGTTCTAGGCAGTACCATCTACAGTACATCAATGTTTAAAATTCCCAACCAACTTTGGAGTAGGAGTGGTGAAGGGCGACCAAAAAGTAGCTCGGGAATGCTACTATTCATATATCGAGCAAGAAGAGCGTGAAGAATCCAAAAACAAGACTACTACTTATCAGGTTGATGAGATAGAAGACGCAGAGATTGAGACTTCAGACCCAAGAGATGAGTCTCAGCTCGTTAAGGGTCAGGTCATGGAGGCTACTGAAAATATCGTTCTGGACGACGAGCATCCAGAACGAACAACTCAAATTGGTGCTTCACTAGATGTTTCAATAAAACAAGAGCTAATAGCATTTCTAAAAAGTAGAAAATAAACTTTTGCATGGATCCACGAAGACATACCAGGGATAGACCCAAATTTCCTATGTTACGAGCTTAATGTGAATAAGGAGATCAAGCCAGTAAAACAAAGAAGAAGAGTGTTCAGCCCCGAAAAGAACCAAGCTATACAAGAAGAAGTCGAGAAGCTCCAAAAAGCCTATTTTATTGAGGATGTCAAATATCCTGATTGGCTAGCTAATGTGGTGATGGTGAAAAAGAAAAATAATAAATGGAAGATGTATGTAGACTTCACCGATCTCAATAAGGCATGCCCAAAGGATCATTTTCCTTTGCCCCGAATCGATCAACTCGTGGATGCTACCTCGGGGCACGAATTGATGAGTTTTATGGATGCTTACTCTGGTTACAATCAGATTAAGATGAAGCCTGAGGACAGGGAGGGTACCTCTTTTATTCCCCCAAGGGGAACTTATTATTATAATGTTATGCCTTTTGGACTTAAAAATGCAGGTGCGACATAACAGCGGCTGATGAACAAGGAGTTTGCGGAGAAAATCAGTCATAACATGGAGGTTTATGTTGACGATATGCTGACGAATATCAAGAAAAATGCTGATCATCTAGTTGATTTAGGCCAGACCTTTGATCAACTAGAAAAATATCAAATGAAGCTGAATCCCACCAAATGAATATTCGGAGTACTAGAAGGCATGTTCTCGGATACATTGTTAATCAACGAGGAATTGAGACAAATCCTGACAAGATCAAAGCTCTATTGGGACTGAGATCTCCGACGATGAAGAAGGAAGTGCAGAGTCTCACAGGGCGAGTTGCAGCACTTAATAGATTTGTATCACGAGCAACTGACGGATGTCTACCATTCTTTAAAACACTCTGAAAGACTTTCGAGTGGAATGATGAATGCGAGAAGGCTTTTCAAGAATTGAAGAATTACATGGGAGCACCTCCATTGTTGTCCAGGCCAGTGATGGGAGAAAGACTATACTTGTATCTGGCAGTCTCAGAAAACGCAGTAAGCTCGGCATTGATAAGAGTGGAGGATGGAGTGCAAAAATCGATCTATTACACAAGCAAGGCTTTCCGAGGAGCAGAGATCAGATATCCAAGGCTGGAAAAGTTAGCACTGGCATTGACCGAAGCAAGTTGAAGAATGAGGCCATACTTCCAAGCTCATACTATAGTTGTGCATACAGACATGCCATTAAGGCAAGCTTTGCACAAACCAGAGAAATTAGGAATATTGATGTATTAGGCTGTAGAGTTGGGTGAATACGACATAATTTATGAGCCTAGGTCATCACTTAAGGGGCAAGCGGTGGCATATTTTATTGTAGAATTCACCTATCCAGATACCTCCGAAGAGCAAAAGTTAAATACCGACCAGCCTGCGGATGTTACAGGATCATTAAACTTAAACCCCGGCCAACTTAAATCGGTAGGCGATCAAGAGAAGATGGTCGACAAGCAGAAAGAAGTGCTAGAAGAGGATATAAGGAAGAATCAAATATTTCATCGAGGAACTATGTCTGACTAAGAGTTTGATAATGAGATACCTGTGTGGAATTTATATGTAGATGGTTCTTCGTGCACTACAGGCAGTGGAGCAGGGATTATTTTAAATAGCCCAGATGAGATCGATGTTGAATATGCCCTACGCTTTCAATTTAAAGCTTCTAATAATGAAGCTGAATATGAAGCAATGATTGTTGGTCTTAGTTTGGCAAAAACCATGAAGGCTGAGCAGGTTATCGTATTCAGTGACTCACAATTGATCGTAAATCAAATGCTGGGGGTATATGCAGCCAAAGGAGAATTAATGATCAAGTATCATGCAAAAGCAATGGAGATTGTATCAAGCCTGATCGCAGTATAGTTAATTAGAATACCAAGATTGGAGAACGCAAGAGAAGATGCCTTAGCTCGATTAGCCTCATCCACGCACACCGAGCTACGAATAACAATCCTAATAAAAATCTTAACTAGTCGGAGCATTGAGAAAGATCTAGAGATGAACTTCATTGCCCTTGATTCAGGACCATCATGGATGGATCCTATCAGGGCCTATATTGAGGAGGGGTTTTACCAACTGATAAGCTCGCAGCCAAGAAACTGAAGTTTAAAGTTGCTCGTTATGTATTAACTAATGTCATTTTATATAGAAGAGGAATTATAGCAGGTCTGCAAAGATGTGTGCATCCCTTCGAGGTGAAAGATTTGATTAAAAAGGTCCATGAAGGGTCATGTGGAGCTCATGTAGCAGGTCGGACGCTTTTGCAAAGAATAATGACGCAGGGATATTATTGTCCGACAATGAGGGATGATTATATAGCCTATGCCAAAAAATGTGACAAATGTCAATGCTACTCTTCTATCCGAAGAACTCCCCAGGCATTGTTGACACCCATAACATCCCCTTGGCCATTTGCCATGTGGGGGATAGACTTGGTCGGGCCATTCCGAACGACAAGAGGAAGGTTCAAATACCTCGTCGTCGCTGTGGATTATTTTACTAAATGGGTGGAAGGTGAACCTCTTATTGATATGACTTATGATAAGGTGTATCAATTTATTTGGAAGAATATCATTTGCAGATATGGTCTTCCCCATGCATTCATTACTGATCATGGAACCCAATTTGACAACGAAGAGTTTGATGCATATTGTCACCAGTCAAACATATTGAAAACCCACTCTGCACCAGGCCATCCCTAGAGCAATGGACAAACTGAGGTGACGAACAGAAGGCTACTGAATGGTTTGAAAAAATGACTGGACGATGCAAAGGCAAATTGGATTAACGAGCTACATTATGTGCTGTGGGCTTATCGTACTACGCCGCGAGCAGCAACAGGAGAATCTCCATACATGCTGGCATTTGGAAGCGAAGCTGTTATACCTGTCGAGTTGGTTCTACCCACACATAGGGTGCTAAATTTCAATTCTCCTATCAGTGACTTGATAAGGCGATTGGATCTAGATATGCTCGAAGAAGTTAGAGAGGAAGCAGCAATCAGGAATGCTGCATACCAACAACGAACAGCTCTGTTTTACAACAAGAGGGTAAAAAATTATGATTTGAAGGAAGGAGACTACGTGCTAAAGAAAGTAATTCAAAAGCACAATAAACTGGAAGCTAACTAGCATGGACCCTATAGAGTAACGGAAGTTGTTCGTCCAGGAACCTACAGGATTGAAACCGTGGAGGGAGAAGAGTGTAAGAATGCATGGAATGCCGAACATCTACGCAAGTATTATCAGTAGTAGGAGTTTCTATGTAATGAAGTTTTCTTCAGTATGAATAAAGTGTTAAAAAATTTTATCCAATTCTCTCCTTTTGATGAATTTTTTTTGGAGTATTAGTGCTTCACACTACACATCAAGTTCACAACAAAAATCCACCAACTACGGTTGGTCGGTAAAATAAGATCCCCCAACTACAGTTGGTCGGTCCATCAATTACGGTTGGTTGGTAAAAAAAATCCCCCAACTACGGTTGGTCGGTCCACCAACTACGGTTGGTTGGTAAAATAAAATCCCCCAATTACAGTTGGTCGGTGCACCAACTACGGTTGGTCGGTAAAATAAAATCCACCAACTACGGTTGGTCGGTAAATAAAAATCCACCAACTATGGTTGGACAGTAAAATAAAATTCCCTAACTACGGTTGGTCGGTAAAATAAAATCCACCTACTACGGTTGGTCGGTAAATAAAATTCTACGGTTGGTCGGGGAATAAAATTTCACCAACTCTGGTTGATCGAAAACAAAAATCTCAACCAACTCTAGTTGGTCGGTAAGCCAATTTCAATCAACTCTTGTTGTTTAAATTAGGCAATACCATGAAATGTAAGTTGTTTTATTACTTAGAATTAAAGATTGATAAATCACTGCAATGAGATAAGTATGTCATAAACATATATATACTTACCAACCAACAAGCAAAAACATTCTACAAATTATTTAGAAGAAAATTAAGTGACAAAAGATAAATTTTCATTCATACTAAGTAGAATTACAAATGATGTGAGAAATGTATTTCATTACCAAAACTTTTCATTCAAATCGAGAAGGATTTACATATGCCAAAAAAAGAAAAAAAAACATTACATAAAAATCCTATTCTATTGGTTTCTTTCCCTCTGCCTTTGAAATAGGTTCTACTCCAGCAGGAGGATCGTCTAAGGCATAAGGGGAATTCATGAAGTTCAGATCTCGAAGCATCCTGACATTCATCAAAGATGGCCGATCAAGTAGGTGCTCCGGACGAGATATGTCAAAATTAGAATGGAGGATGTAATCGCCGAGGTACTTTGAGATCAGGCACTGAGGAATTGCCCGAGCAGGAATCCAACTCATATCAAGCTTGAAAGGAGGCACTGGAAAATCAAGCAACCCAGGATCATAATAATCCCATAGATAGTGGCCCTGCTCCAACTGTATCACACCCAGTGCATTCAGTCATCCTTGCTTATAACCCTCGTTATTTGATTGTTGGATCCGATCATCGAGATGATAAAGAGCTTCATTGTATCCAGCCACCCAAAATTCCCTGGGCTATTTGTGAAACTGGTAAGTTAGCCTCTCTAGTTGTTCATGGAGGTTCTTCACTAGAAGATCTTTATTCTCCAAGTCAGAGTTTTGTGTGGAGAGTTGCTCGCTAAGGTTCAGAATCTTCTTAGACATCTCTAATAAAGCCTGATTCTTCGCCACCAACTGGAATGCTTGATTCTCCAAAGCTGCTTGAGTTCTCGCCTCTTTAATAGTAACTCGAGCAGCCCTTGCTCGTCCCCGTGAAGCTCTTTCTCGTCCACGAGCAGAAGTAGTCCTTTTTAAGGTTTCCAATTCATCTCTCAAATTGGCATTTTCAACCTCCAGGAAAGAGAAACCTTCATCATTGACAGGGACCAAGGCTCCTGAGGAAGATGCTACAGATTTTAGTTAGGATATCTCTTTTTGCAAAACATTATTTTCCTTCTCCAACAGTTTAGCGATCTTCCTGTGCTCCTCAACCTCAAGTTTCAGAATGCTCTCGTTCTTCTCATAAATAGCGATGAACTTATCATATCCTTTATCAGCATTGAGCTGCTGATATTTTTTCTCATACCCCTGATGCAAAAGGGCAGAAGATTCCTTGTATTGTTGTTGGAGTTCCCTGATGGTTCCTTGAAGGTCCTTAATCGTCTCATAGTATGCCACATTATTGGCAACAACTCGGTCAAGAAGGCATTTCAAATACTGATATGCTTCAACTTCTTGTTCAGAAGAATTTGGACCAAGGATGTCAACAATTTGAGCCTCGTTTAGGTCAATATGGTCAGCCTTGAAGTAGTCATTGAATTATTTCATCAATTCAGTATCGTGAGATGACAAGAGCTCCATCCTAGCAATAAACTAATAAAGAGAAGAGATAGAAATAATCAATAAGAATACAAACAGAGCAAGCAGAGCAGAGACAAGGAAAAATCAAGCCAAATAACCAAAGTTCAAATTTTATTTCAGTATAAAGAGAAGTACATAGTCCAAAAGTACATTCAACAAAAAAGTAAAAGAAAGATCCAAACAACTCTACACCTTCTCCTTGCTTCCAAAAACTTCCTTGGGAGGATTGGACGAAGAGGTTGGTTGATCGGAGGGAAAAAAAGCTGCTCGACAGGAGTAATGGTTGGTTGGGGTTGCTCAGGGCACAATTGAAAAGCCGGAACAGTAAGAGCCTGATCTCCAACTACCATAGAGGATTCCTCTGAGGAAGCTTTGTCCTCTTCTTCTTCTCCGGAAGAGGGAGGAGGGCCATGTGTATGTTGTTGAAATAGGGAAGAATCTTCATCAACCTTCAGCTCTTGTAGGATTATCACCCATCCATCCCTAAAATATTTAAGGCTGGCGTATTCCATTTGTGATGACATGGTAGCCAAACACTTATTCCATCCCTTATCCCAACCTACGCTGAATGATTTCTTAACAGCCTTCTTCCTTTTAACTTTCTCCGAGGAGGTCCTTTCCCTAAGGAGCTCCTCGGCAACCCTCAATTTCTCCTCCACCTCCTGCCTCTGACGACCAACATCATGAAGTTTATTAATCTTCTCTTCAGCAACTTTGAGCTTATTTTCAAGTTCTGCAGCATTCTTGAGCTTCTCATCCAGCTCCTTGTTATTCTTCTCAAACTCTTTCAATTTATTCTCCAAACCCTTGGAGGCTTCCACAGCTTGATCCCTCTCCTGCTCAACAGACTTGACCTGTTTCTCCCAAGTAATTTTGTTCTCCTCATACTTCTGATGAGATTCCTTCAAAGACTCGGTTAATCCAGTAAAAGCCTCCTCTACACCTCCCGAAGAGACTGAAGCCTTGATAGCTTCATCTTTCTTTAGAATTGTGTTGAAACATGTTACCAGCTGAAAAAAGAAAATAACTTTGAGCTAATGCGAGGACATAGCATTGAAAAATGAAAGTTTATATTAATAATACTTACTGAGGAAATATGTTGAGCAGCCAAGGTGGTGACCCTATCACGAGTAAGAATATCTTAAATACCTTGGACCTTGGGGATAATCCAAGACTTCACCGAGCTCATGGCAGAGCTCTAAGGAACAAAACTAGGAATACCACTTTCAGCATTCAAAGATTGAGAGACAGGTTCTGCTGGTCTCTCAGACGAAATTTTCTTTAACCTCCTAAAATGAGCAGGAACATTCGCAACCAAAGGTGTTATCTTGGTTGGTGATATAACTATGACCCCACTTGAAGGAGAAATAGTCACAATCTTGCTCGGGGCCACTGGGGGCTTCTCGACAATCTTCTAAGCAGCAGCAGGAAGGGTTGCATCGATATTCCTTATCCCCTCCTCTGGGACATTAGGCTTACTTTTCTTTGCCTCTCCAGCAGTGGAGGTAGACTTATCGAAGAAGGCAGGAACTTTTCTTTTCATTATTATGTCACTAATAGGAATGTTTGATTCTGAGGACGAGCTTTCCACACTAGTCTCAGCAGCTGGTATCGGGTCAAGATTAACCACCACTGGACGAGCAGTAAAGGATGAAGTGTAACTCTTGTACTGCAACAAATAAGAGGCCGACCTAATGTGTTCCTCGGCTACACACTGATGCAAACTCCAGATAAGTTTCAAATGTTTTAAATTAAGCTCTGTCTCCTTTGGAGACTTTCTCTTGCTGTCAACTGTCAATAATCAAAAATTAAATGTCAGTGATACATTTTATCAAACACAAAGAAAACAAGATTTCAAAAAAAAAAACCATTCCATTGCCATAGGGGGGACACCTGGGACCCTGATATACAACATCTCCATTTAATGGAGCATGTTGCCAATTTTTCATGACAACCCCATGCTCGAAGTAATCCCTGTTGGCATCTGGGAGATTGACAACTAAAGCCCTATTTAAAAACCTAGTTTTTAAATAAAAAGTACTATCATTGACGACCCATCTATAGCAAAACATAATTTCTATAATTCCTAAACGGGTTCCATGAATTTGATTTAACCTATGGACCCCAATTCTCCAAGTATTGGGCGCTATTTTTGCAGGAACATCGTCAAAATATTGACAGAACTCCAAACATAAAGGATTGGGAGGAAAAGAAAAGCCACACTCGGCCACAAAGAGACTTGGGAACCAATGTCCCTCAGCCAAAGAAAAATAGTCAGAAGGTTCAGAGAGTTCCTCCAAAATGACCCATGAAGGAATCAAAAACTCAGAACGGAATTTATCAAGCGATTCAACAACATAAACCATGATGATCAAAGAAAAATAAAAGAGAAGGAATAAAATCTTACAGGAAAGGAGTGAATCAGCTGACAATGAACGATGGAAGAAACGAACGCACAAGATAGAGAAGAAATGGAAGTTCAAAAATACAGATTTGAAAAAGTAAAAGACGATAGGATTTTCTGTAGAGCTTAAATACTTTACCTTTGAAAAAGGGAAAAATAATGATTATCAGGACGGATGATTGCGTATCCGACTGCTAAAAAGAGGAAAAGGGCACAAAAAATGAAGCATTTATGGAAATTCAAAATATTTATAAAGACTGATACTATGCATTTATAAAGGAGTTATATACAACGAATGCTTTCCTAGAAACAATACAAACCGAAAATCTAAGCAGCAGAATGTTCTATACTTTTCTTCAACATCAAACTACGAAACATTGGGGGCTTGTGTTGATATCAAATTTAGTCTGCTGACGTAGTCCAATTATGTGGAGACATGTGTCAATCTACATGGCACCCGCAAATATTTTTTGAATAACACCTTGACTCCGAGGAACTCACCCTCCCCGACCAACTCAGGCGCTCCGAGCAACAAGTGTTCTCCGAGGAACTCTATTGTACCTAGCAACTCATGTATACCGAGCTATTTAGGCGGTCCGAGTTGCATCTCATACAGAGCATTCATATCCGAATAATCCAGAGGATGAATGCGCATTAAATGCTCATTATTATCACACAGATGCGCACGCCTATTAGATAGATATGTATTATTCTTTCATTTGTACCGCCTCAAGGCTATAAATACATTGTAACCTCCTCATTAGCGGGAGACTCGGAATTTCTTGGAAAACCCATTATCGAGAATTCTGTAAACAGTCAGCAATAACACAAACAGTGGACGTAGGTCATTCTTTCAAGGCTGAACCACTTTAAAATTCTTTTGTCTTGTTTATTTTTATCTGTGATTAAAGAATTAGGTCAAATCTAGTTTTTTACATCAACACACACAACTTTATATTTATGATCCAGTAGCTGCATTGGATACTCGAGAGCGTAGAAATCCGTAATTACGAAGGGATGTTCTTGAAATCATTCCAGGTTGTTTATTGAATGAAAATGCATTTACATATAAATTTCGCTTGGCTTTTTCTATTCTAGAGAAATATGCAAATGTGGATGTTCCTGCATACTTCCATTATAGTAGGGCTGCAGACTAAAGGAGATATAATTTACCTTCAACTGATGAGATAGCAGTTGTACTGCCTGGAGATGGAACTAACTTGAGTGTGATGAGAGATATTATTCTTCATTTGCAAGGAGATTATCAGTTGATGCGAATTAGTGAATGCCACCCGACGTACCTACCACTTCATTATGTTTTACTTTTTCCTCGTGGTGAACTTGGGTGGGAACTTGATATGACTTAATGGGATGTTGAAAATGAGTGACCTAATTTAAGACACCGACTTACCCAACTGAATTTTTATAACTATCGTATTTTCTAACGCGATAATGAATACTCAACAATTTTAAGAGCGGGAAAAATGTTTCAGGAGTTCATTGTGGATGTGTGGGATTCAACTGAGCAAAATCATTTGACTTATTAGAAGCTCAATCAATCCAAATTATGCACTAATCTGTATACGCGACTTAACGAGGGGTTAATGGATGGGCTCAATGCAGATGGAATTGGGAAATGCACAATTTTACCTTCCTCCTTCATGGGTAGTGCAAGGCACATGTTTGAAATCTTTCAAGATTCTATGGCCACCACCCGTTACAATCAGCATCCTAATAACTTCCTCACAATGACTGCGAATCCCACTTGGTCTGAAATTATAAAAGCTTTATTGCCGAATCAAAATTCAACGGATCGTCCAATTATAGTCGCTCGTGTATTTAATTTGAAGCGAAAGGCTATGATGAAGGTAGTGAAAGATAAAAATATTTTTGGTCGGAGGGTGGCACACGTATTTACTACCGAATTCCAAAACAGGGGTTTGTCGCATGTACATGTGCTGTTTTTCTTAGAAAGTATAATCAAAATAAAGACATATGAACAGGTTGACAAGATTGTGTGTGCTGAGATTCTGGATCCCAAAGAAGATCCTGCGCTGTTTGAGACAGTCTTGGGTTGTATGGTACATGGCCCTGTGGTTCTCAAAACCCAAATGCACCATGAATGGATAACGGTAGATGTACAAAGAAATATCCGAGAGATTGGGCTGATTCAATGACTATGGACTAATATGGATATCCACTCTATCAATGGCAAAATGATGGTCAAAAGTACACTATTGCAGGGGGAAAGTTGTATGCAACAAAGATGTGGTGCCATATAATCCATACCTTTCTCTATTATTTGATTGACATATCAATGTTGAAGTTTTTGTAGGATTGAGATGTGTTAAATACATTAATAAATACATATACAAAGTTTATGATCGCACGATAATAGTTTTGGGAGGAATTGATGAAATCCAATAATATCTTGATGCTAGATACATTGGACCACCCGAAGCCGCTTGGCATTTATTTCGTAATCCAATGCATGAAGAGGAACCAAAAGTTATACGGTTGGCTCTTCACTTGCCTGGAATGCATCAAGTAAGGCTTAATGCTGAAGATTCTATGGAAATGATAACTTCCAAGGCTGCTGCTCAAAAAACGTCTTTACTTGAATTTTTTGCAACATGTGCATCAAATGCCTCCCATGTGCTTTCACATATCAAGAATTTCCTTAGCATTTTGTTTGGAATTCGCAACCAAAGACATGGACGCCTAGAAAAACAGAAGGCTATTCCATTGGTAGGTTGTATTTTGCTAGCCCTATTTCGGGCGAACTATATTACTTACGGTTGATTTTAACTATCATTCGGGCCCAGAATTATATGAAGCCTTGAGTAAGGTTAACAACATCTTATGTGATACATTCAAGTCTGCCATGTATTGCGTTAGGCCTTCTGGAGGATGATGGGGAATGGGTGCAATGTTTGCAAGAGGTAATTATTCTTAAAATTGGTTATCAGTTAAGACGTTTATTTGTTGCTATACTCGCACAATGTTCCCCTTCATATCCACATTTTTTGTGGAGAAAATTTGCAATGCATATTTGTGACGACTTGGCCCATAAGATTCAAATGTCATATGGCATACGAACTCCCACTGAGACTCAAATTGAAGATTACAATTTGTATCTCCTTAACCAAATGTTGCAAGAATTGGGCAAGAGTTTATCAAATTTCCCTCCCATACCGATGGCGGTTGGAAATTAGTGCACAACATTGGGTAACAAGTTGATTAATGAACATCGACAATTACAAAGCGGTGCTTAAAAAGATGCTCCTCAAAGTGATGTTGATTGTCTAAATGATAGCCAACGCGATGCATATGCTAAAATAACTACTTCGGTACTTAAAAATAGGGGAACGACTTTCTTTTTGAATGGAGGATCGGGAACTAGAAAGACTTTTCTCTACAATACAATTCGCCACCAAAATTCGCAGTCTTGGCCATATTGTCATTACCATCGCCTCTTCTGGAATTGCCTTTATACTATTGGTGGGTGGTAGAACTACACATTCCACATTTTGTATTCTTTTAGATATTCTTGAAAATTCTGTATGTGGGTTTACAAAGCAATCAATTCATGTAGAGCTATTCAGATTAACCAAGTTAATTATATGGGATGAAGTCCCAATGAAACATCAGTATTGTGTTGAACCCGTTTATCAAACTCTTCAGGATATTTGTGATAATAAAAAGCCTTTTGGGGGAATCACTGTCGTTCTTGGCAGTGATTTTCAACAGATTCTACCTGTGATTCCAAGAGGTGTCCGTGAACAAATTGTTGCTGCGTCGTAAAGGTGCTCATTTTTATGGGTTAATATTCATGTTTTAACATTACACCTTAACATGCGGCATAATAGTGCATAAGTGGAAAGCATTCAGTTTTCTGGGTTTTTTATAGAGGTATCATTTCCTTCCTTATTTCCTTGGCTTTTCAAAATATTATATTAATGTAATTTTTATTCATATTATTTTAAACATTTGTTTAGATTGGGTCAAATCCCGAAGAAATGTTCAATTGCCATCGACGATACATAAATGTAAAAATTTGAATGAGTTAATGTTGATGGTTTATCCAATGCTAAATGTTATGGAAAATGTTACCCTAAGTAGTTTGGAGAAAGAAAAATTCTATCAGCATGAAATGATGATGTCAATATAATTAATACTTTTGCATTGAATATTTTTCCCGAAGAGACAGTAACGTACTTGACAGCTGACAAGTTATGCCTAGATGACACTAATAGTTCAATAACTAATGGATTTACCAATGAATATTTGAACTCACTTAATCCGTTAGGGTTGCCTTTGTTTAAGCTCGAACTAAAAATAGGATGCCTAATAATGCTTTTAAGAAACATCGTGCCAAAAGACAGTCTTTGTAATGGCACAAGGCTGATAGTTTTTAATTGCGCAAAGCATGTTATTAAAGTTCTAATCTTGAAAGGAGATCATAAAGGCAGTTTTTCCTTCATCCCAAGAATTTCTTTAACACCGTTGTCTTCCGAAGTGCCAACACAAATAAGAAGGTGCTAATTTCCAGTTAGATTGGCGTACGCAATGACCATGAATAAATCACAAGGCCAATCAGTTAAATATGTTGGAATTGATTTGCGAACATCCGTATTTAGTCACGGGAAATTATATGTTGCTTTATCCCGTTGCAAAAGTGCTAATTCTCTATGTATACTTCTTCCTCAAGACAGTTCAAATTCGACAACGAATATTGTGTATCCTGAAGTTCTCTTATAGCATCATTTTAAGGTACTTCAATAAACCTTTTTCTTTTTTTTTTCAATTCTATTGCTCAATTATACCAAAAACCTTTTTTTTATATCATTTGGTCAATATTGTTTGCTTTTGTAGATCTAACTTTTTTGTAGGATGGATACTTGTCAATCTATAGGATGGAGGGGTTATGAATATGACGATGTTGAATAAGTTTGCACTAAGGATATTTTCTTATATTTTCTAATGGTAATCTGCATTCCTTTGTGCATTTTTCATACTGGAATGGTATCCTTTTGTTTACTGTATCCTTTATAAAACTATCTAAAAATAGGTGGAGCTTTGTTTATTGAGTCCACTTTTTTACTTAAATGGTATCCTTCTGTTTTCAAATTAATTTTCATCATTCACATTTCAACTTCGAGGAGAAATGTGATGGATACCTGTCATGTGGTATATGTATGTTAACTGCAATATACATATATTTAATAAGCATATACATGCTCTGTTTAGGTTCGCCATGCCCTTTAATAGTTTTGGTTCCTAATATTCACGATATTTAATAGTTTCATTTCCTGATATACATGCTCTGTTTATGTCTGCCATACTCTATTTAATAGGAAAAGGAACCAAATCCGAAGAAAATAAAACAAGAGAATAGTAAAAAATAAAATCTGGAGAAAATAAAGTTACTCGAACCAAATTTAGAGACATTCAATGAAACTACAAACTTTGAAGAACTCAAAAACAGCCCTCGAACAACGCTCAAAATAGCCCTCGAACAGCTCTGGGAACATCGCCTTGCAGGATATTTACTGAAACTACTAACTTTACCATGCGTACACTACTCTGATTAGTTTACCATGCCCTGCCTCCAATAATATGTAACAACTTATGGGTTTGGGATTTAACTATATGTAACAGTTTATTCGTACACTACTCTGATTAATTTTTAACTGTGCACGGAGCACCACAGGAACAGAGAAACCACCACCATATATAAGATGGTTTGTTTTAAAGACCTATGAATAAGGTATACTATTTTTTATGTTGGTTTTTATTACCTGAGTTAAGGCATTATACCAACTATTCTTGGTTGGAAATTACACCAACTACTCTTGGGGTACTTGATTGTGTATTAAAGTTTCAATTATGTATAAACTTTTAGTTTGTTGTATAAAGTTCATGGCTGGGTAATAAATTCTCTTAATTTTTTTGTACTGCTCTATTATATGAGTAAGAGAACAATGGTCTTTCTGATTAGAGGGGTTAAAGAGATATTAAATGTAGGTCTTTCTGCTCTATTTATTTAGTGTGCATGCTCTATTTTTTGGAATTATGAGACTGAAATACCAAGTTGAAACATATTTTCATTTTCATATTCTTTGTATAGTCTAAGATAATATAACTTTTTCGAGTTATTATTTAATTTTGTCAATTGTATATCATATTAACCCTGTTGATGGTGAAAATGAATAGTAAGTACTTTATTTATTCCTTAAACATATCATTGTGGTTTTATTTAACATATACCTTTATATAATCATTTAACTACTGGTTTGGAATTTGTGCAGTTACTCATGACTGATACATTACATGTTATTTGTTGGAAGTCCTTTTTTTGTATTTGGCCCCGACATAAAAATTAGGCTACTTGATTCTAATGCTATGATATGATATATTCAATTAGTAACCATTTGCCAATATAATGTAGTACATGATGGTGTGCTAATGAGGATTGAATCATGAACAAAACAAGCAAACAAAAAAGTACTAGGAACTTCGGAAACCACACCACCTCTGTACTCTTTAATTGTGGGATCAATTTACTGAAGCCTGCACAACTTGAAGCATTTCAACAATGAGATTCTTTACATCCTTTCTATCCACTGCACATTTAGGAGAAGGAATTCAAAGCTTGAGAGTACACCCTTGACATCCAACCTTAATATTGAAGCCAAGACTATCCAAATCCAGTATGCATGAAAATTTCACCGGAATTGACAGTGAGTGCTGCACTATGAGCTTTATATCTTACGTATGATCTTTATTCATGTGAGACGAGCCAGGCTTAGAACACTGATATATTGAGTCCACCATAAGCTATAAATGAAAATTGCAGATAATTAACGTCCACGTTACTTATAATTTTTTTTGGGTTGATTTTGTATTGTAGAATATAGACAAAATGTCATGTTAACCGATGAATGCAAGATTTAAGAGAGGCGGAATTCTACAGTTCTTACACTCTTCAATTCTCACAGATTGAGTTCAAAGTTTGGATCAGATATGCAACCATCATAGTGCGGTGGTGTATTTTTTTGAGATATTTTAATGGAAGGGTAAGTGTAGTATAGTCCATACCGGGTTAATATTTGACACCACGAAGTAAGTCACTTTCAATTGCATTTATATTTTTACTTTTTTTCATTATTGCCTTTAAGATTCAATGACGCGTATTTGACTTCTGTTCAAATCCATTTGACCAGGATCACCTGATTGTGAAGTTATTTCTTTAAATCTAATGGTTTATTCTTTATTAAATCTACCTGGAAATATAAGCAGAGGTATCCATCTTTTCTCTTATTCCCAGGTTTGGCACCAAAACTTTCCATTTAAAATATCAATTTTCATGTCGAGACTTTTCTATAGGCTTATTCCAGTTGATGATCAAATTATTAAACATCGAGTTAGTCCATGTTCCAAATGAAAATGTTGTCTAGATTCTCCTAATTTTGAAATTATTCAACATATTTTCTCTACAGGAGAGTTTGTAACTTCTATTTGCTCATTTTTTAGTAATAAACTTGGGATCTCTGAGACTTATTCTTCCATTGACTTTAGATTGAATAACTGGTGGCTTCATGTTATTTATTACTCAGTTAAATGTCTCATTACATATTAGGTAGTATATATGTTTGGATGTAGCTGGAATCATTCATCTAGGAAACATGTGATAAGAACTGGATGATAAGGGTCATCTAACAGTGGTTCCAAGCGAAGTAATCTAGCCCAAATTTGACAACTACTAGGAACCCCATCTCAAAACTAGAGTATTTATCCCAGCTTCCACTAACAAAAACCAAGGCTTACACTCCTCATATGCAAATACGAGTGAAGGTGGTTTTATTTTGGAGCAGAAGGCCTTTTTCCACCCCCTTGAGGATTTGGACAAGCTTCTCCCCAATCCTTAAGGTGAACCAAAAGAGACTTATCTTATTTAAGCATAATAGCGTGGATGTTACACACCCTGAATCTTTTTTGTTGCCCATTGCATTGTACATGCCACCACCGTCATTTAATGCTCGAGATTTCTTTTTGGGATTTTTTTTTTATATTAGTTTAGAGATATATTTTCAATGTCAATTAGTTTATGAACATATTTGTTTTTAATTGGGTTACCAAATGCAATCATCTTTTAGCCATTGTTGCATTTGTATGCTCTCAACCTTCTTATACATTTTGGATATTGCAGTAGGAAAAGATGGATATTGCATGTCGATGATGGCGATACACGCCTGTCTTTGGAAGATATATGCGGGTACTCAGATTTACCATCATGGGCCCGGACGAGTAGCCTAATAAAAACGGTCTAAAGTCTGGACCCCTCACCTTAACTAAAGTCAGTTATAACTTAGTCTTCTACTAGAATCTCATATAGAGATATTCCAGGAGCAAAAAATGGACGTGGGGGAGTACAACACCCCCACTCCTTGAGGATAAACATGTATAAAATAAACCCTAAGCCTGGGGCAAGAGGCACGCACTGTATTCTCTGTAAACTCTCCCCGGAGTATATAAAAATAATACTGACTGCACCACCGTAGACGTTGGCATTATTGCTAAACCACGTATATACTGTGTTGTGTGATTGGCATTTTATGTTCTTTATTTTCCTTGGTGATTGCACTTTTCTCATTTATTTGTGTTGAATATAATTGTCACAAAAATTGGTGCCGTCTATGGGAACGTTTGTCTTCCCTGAGAAAGCCCACACCAACAAAGAAGTTTGAAATGTCTGGTCACATCAATAATTCCCCTCGGGCAAGAGATATCCAAGAGCAACCTTCTCCTCGCAGGATTAGATCTGAAATTCGGCGTTTAGATCAGAGGGCTCGCCCAGAGAGGCCAGCCTCAGAGGAGAGCCAAGGACCTGCAAAGTCCACACAAATCTACAAACTGATTAATGCCTATGAGGCAAGGCTCCAAGAGCAAAGGGAGTCTGCTCACAAGCAAGAGGCTAAGAATGTTCGCCTCAAAAGTAAATTAGAAAGGATGGAGAAAGATCTCCATCGCAGCACTAGGCGACGTCCATACCGCACTCCTAGCCCTCGGGCGAGCAAGTCTCGTAGTCGAGGAAGGAGCCTAAGGCGTGGATCCCAAAAGAGTGAGAAGCACGAGTTAAGTGACGACTCTCTTGAGCACCAGCGACCGGCTCACCGTTACAGGAGCCCAGCTCGCAGTAATGAGAACATACGAAATTTGGTTCGAAGGGAGATGGACCAACACCTAGCACACCGCGGCACAAGATCGATCAGGGAGCTTTCTAGACGGGCTCTCAAAACCCATATGAAATCCCCTTTCTCAAAGGAGATAGAAGAAGAGGAAGCCCCCAAGAAATTTACCATTTCGAGATTTAAGATTTATGACGGAAAAATTGGCCCCATTGATCATGTTAGGCAGTACAGGCAAGCCATGACTCTCTGGAATCATCGGGATGCACTAATGTGCAGGATTTTTCCCTCGAGCCTGCATGAAGTGGCGCAAAAATGGTTCGAGAGGCTCCCTCACAGGTCTATCAGGAGCTTTGAGTCCCTGGTTGAGCTCTTTATGGCCCGCTTCATTACTAGTAGCTCCCATACCAAAAGGATGGATGCTTTACTAACAATGAAAAAAGACGCCTCAAGAGAGCCTCCGAGACTACGCGAAGAGGTACTCAGAGTTGTTCAATGAGGTCGAGGACTGCTCGGAGCAGGTAGCAGTGGCCTCTTTCAAAACTGGGTTACCTAGCTCTTGCCTTTTGCACCAATCCCTGACAAAGAAAGAGGCCACAACCATCGATGACATGATGGCTCGCATCGTGAAGTACACCAAAGTGGAGGATGTCACCCGCCTTAACACAGGGGAAAATGGTCAAACTAAGCTCGCTGCCAAAGGAAACGACAAAGTTGAGAACCAGGAGAAAGGAGGCAAGAATGGGGGCAAGTATGGCTCCAAGAACAGAGGAAGGAACTATGTTTTAAAAGCATTTTAGGCAGTCAACACTGTCTTCAAAGAACCAATTTATAAGATTCGGGCGAAGATCAAAGATGAGCCATTTATTAAGTGGCCTAAAAAGATGGGAGAATATCCCTCAAAGAGAAAAAATGCGTTGAGATGCGTTTTTCATAAAGAGCGAGGACATAAGACTGAGCACTGCAAAGCTCTTAAGTCTCACCTCGAAGAACTGGCCCAGTCTGGGCACCTGAATGAGTTTATGGAGAAGAAGGCAGAGAAAGTTGCTGCCAATGGAGAAACACGACCTGACAACATACTCGAAGACGATGCTGGCCATGAATTCGTGATAATTCATGGAGAATTTGATATGAAGCAGATCCAGGGGAATTTAACTCGGATGGAAGTAAAAAAGCTTAGAGCAGTAATGCAAGATTTTCAGATCGATCCAGCAAAGACACAATCAGGAAAGCATCGGCGAGCAGATGACGTCGATTATAGCAAACATATCGTGTTCACAGATGAAGATTTGGTGGGAGTGAGAACCCCACGTCATGACGCCTTGATCATTACGCTCAGGATAGCCAACTATGACATCGACAAGTTGCTCGCCGACCAAGGAACCTCATCCGAGGTAATGTATCTCGACCTGTTCAAAAAATTAAAGTTGAGCATCGCCGACCTGAAGGCGGCCACTTTCCCTCTAGTTGGCTTCGCTGGAAAATTGACTATTCCACTGGGAAAGATTGTGCTACCAGTAAGGGCAGGAAGTATCTCCAAGATGATTGAGTTTCTGGTAGTCGACATTGACTGGCCATACCAAGTTATCCTCGACAGAGGATGGTTACATGAGATGACAGCAGTCCCCTCGACCTACCATCATAAACTCAAATACGTGACCGAGCGAGGAGTAATGGAGATCCATGGTGAGCAAGAGATGGAAAGAAGGTTCTTTATAGCAGCCATCCGCCCAAAACCAGAGAAGAGGGCCGAAAAGCCCAATGAGAAGGTCGAGGAATAAGAAGGTCTGATACCTTCAAAATAGCAGTTAAGGTACGGAAGACCCGGAGTGGAAGAGACCAGGCTCCTCCCCTCTGAGCGGGTCATCGAAAACCTGGAGAAAGTTACAGTTGGTGTTAGTGAAAAGGACAGGATATTCTTGATTGGAGCTTCTCTCACAGATCAAGAAAAGAAAGAATTGACGATTCTGCTAAGAAGCAACATAGACATTTTCGCATGGGAACCATACGAGCTGCCTGGAATTGATCCCAGTGTGGTTTGTCATCGGTTGCATGTCGACCCCACTTTCAAACCTATCACGCAGAAGGCACAGTGAACTGCGCCCGAGAAGGCAAAAGCCGTAGAAAAAGAAGTTGAAAAATTGCTGGATGCAGGATCCATACGGGAGGTTCAATTCCTTAAATGGTTATCCAACCCAGTAGTAGTTCCAAAGAATAATGGGAAATGAAGAGTCTGCATTGACTTCACTGACCTTAACAGGGCTTGCCCTAAGAATAGT
The DNA here is from genome assembly GCA_949130495.1 of Sambucus nigra. NCBI lineage: Eukaryota > Viridiplantae > Streptophyta > Magnoliopsida > Dipsacales > Adoxaceae > Sambucus > Sambucus nigra. Next base: position 543,061,600 of record OX422214.1, on the reverse strand, counting down.
TTTCCTCTCCCAAAAATTGACCAATTGGTGGACGCCACAGCAACTCATGAAAGAATGAGTTTTTTGGATGCATATTCGGGGTATCACCAGATCCCTCTGTATGCACCAGACCAGGACAAGACCGCGTTCATCACCACCATCAAATTATACTGTTACAAAGTCATGCCCTTCGGGCTAAAAAATGCAGGGGCGAGCTACCAGCGGCTAGTCACTAAGATGTTCAAAGACCAAATGGGAGACACCATGGAAGTCTACATCGACGATATGCTCATCAAGAGCAGGAACAAAGAAGACCACCTCTCAGACCTATCGAGAAACTTTGAAATCCTTAAGAAATACCGAATGAAGCTCAACGCGAGCAAGTTTTCTTTCGATGTCCAGTCAGGAAAATTTCTTGGGTATTTGGTCAGTAAGAGAGGCATCGAGGCTAATCCCTACCAGATTGATGCAATTAACAGGGTATAACCCCCTTGCACAATACGGGACGTATAGAAGCTCACCGGCATACTCGTTGCCTTAAACCATTTTATCTCGAAGTCCTTCGAGAAATGAAAGCCATTCTTCCATCTCTTGAAGGGAAACAAGACAGTAGAATGGAATCAAGATTGCTCGAAAGCATTGAACGAGTTTAAGGATTACATTAGCTCACCACCCTTGCTCATCATACCTCAAGAAAGAGATTCCTTGTACTTATACCTCACTGTTTCCAACCAGGCCATCAGTTCTGTGCTGGTGTGCGAGAAAGCAGGAATCCAGCACCCCATTTATTATGCGAGCAAGACCTTATTAGAGGCTGAGCAGCACCTACCACTAGAGAATCTCGCCTTTGCACTTGTAGTAGCTTCAAGGAAATTGAAGCACTACTTTGAAGCTCACACTATCATCATCCTTACATCGCACCCCCTTAAAGCAATCCTGAGGAAAGAGGATTTGTCGGGTAGACTGACTAAATGGTCGGTCGATCTTGGATGATTTGACATCCAATTTCAACTAAGGAATGCAATCATGGGACAAGTCCTTGCTGATTTCATAGCTAAATTCATGGGCGAGCATCCTCTCGACCAACTTCAACCCATGAGGCAAAAAAAAAGCCACGCATTAGAGGGAGTTTGGCAGTTATTTGTTGATAAAGTCTCCAACTCAAAGGGGGCAGGAGTGGGCATTGTGCTTGTTACTCCAGAAGATACAATCCTCGAACAGGGAATCAGGCTTGGATTTGAAGCCTCCAATAATGAGGCATAGTATGAGGCTTTGATAGCTGGCCTCCAGAAGGCACACACTTTTGGGGCAAAGCAGTTACAGGTGTTCGGCGACTCACAATTAGTCTCCAATCAGATCAGTGGGGACTACAATGCAAAAGATGAAAGAATGGCATCCTACCTCACCTTGGCAAAGAGGCTAATGGCCAGCTTCGAGGAAGTCAGTGTCCAGCAATTTCCCAGAGGACAGAACAGCCATGCTGACGCCCTGGCAGCCCTGAGTTCGGCAATAAATTCAGACTTGAAAAGAACGATCCCCATTGACTTCCTCTCTCATCCGAGCATCAACCAGAGCGATGAGCTTCCAGGTGTGGAACATGTGCTCCAGATTGAGTCAGTACCCAGTTGGATGGACCCTTTAAGTGACTATTTGAAGGATGGCGCACTTCCAAGCGATAGGAAGACCTCTCATCAGATAAGAGTCAAAGTTGCTCGCTTTCACTTATCTCCTGAGGGTAAGCTGTATAAGAGATCGTTCTCCGGCCCTTACCTACAATTTGTTCACCCGAGGGATGTCGAAATAATTCTACACGAGCTCTATAAAGGAATCTGTGGAAGCCATATTGGAGGAAGATCACTAGCCTTTTGAGCTATGAAGGAAGGCTACTGGTGGCTATATATGCAAAAAGATTCGATAGTGTACGCTCGCAAATGCGAGAAATGTCAACTATATGCTCCTATGGTTCACCAACCTGCCAGCAACCTAAGATCACTCACCTGCCCCTGGCCTTTTGCCCAATGGGGAATGGACATCATAGGACCGCTCCCTACCGTCGCCAAAAATCATAAGTATCCGTTGATCACAACGGATTACTTAACCAAATGGATCGAGGCAGAGCCACTGGCAAACATTCGAGATGCAGATATGATTAGATTTATATGGAAAAACATAATTACCCGTTTTGGAATCCCCAGAACCATCATCACTGATAATGAAACACAATTCAAGAGTGGCCCTTTCCAGAACTTCTGCAATGAACACGGAATCAGGCACTATTTCAGCTCGGTGGCGTATCCTCAGAGCAACGGTCAAGCCGAGGCTTCCAATAAAACAGTGATCGATGGGTTAAAGAAACGATTAGAGCAAGTCAAAATCACATGGGTGAACGAACTGCCGCATATCCTGTGGGCTTATCGCACTACCCCACGTCGGGCAATGAGGGAAACCCCATTCTCACTAACGTATGGAATGGAATCGGTCATCCTATTAGAAGCAGGCCTACCAACTATGAGGTCCACCCTTGTCAACCAGGGCTAGAATGATGCAGCATTGCTCGCTGAACTCGACCTAGCCGAGGAACGAAGAGAACTTGCCTTAGTGAAATTAGCGAGCTATCAGCAACAGCTCATAAAACACTATAACAAGAAGGTCAATGCAAGGGCATTCCAAGTTGGAGACTATGTCCTAAGGAAAGTCCTTGGTAGCGCAGTAAAACCATCAGATGGCAAGCTGGGGCCAAACTGGGAAGGACCATTCAAGATAACAAGAGATGATCTGCAAGGAGCCTATCACTTAAAAACGCTGGAGGGCAGAGAGATACCCCGAGCATAGAATGCAACCAATCTTAAGAAATTCTATTCCTAGTTTTTTCTTTTGCCTTTTACCAGATTTATGAAAATGGAAAGTCATTTACTTGTGATTAATAAAAGTTGTTTGGCAGTTGCATTCTATGAGGTGTCAGTTAACTAATATATGAACTTTATAACTTGCACACCCTTTCCAAGTGACAGCACACTACTCAGTACACGATATCAGGGAAAACACCCTCCTCAGGTTTTTGTTATGAAATAAGAACAACCTCTTAGCATTTCCCCTAGCAGTATATGAAGCCCTACAGGAGATCCTTAGGCAATCCGTCCAAGTCAAATTGGTCGCCAAATAATGTTTGGTTAACAAAACCCTGATCTGATCGAGTATCCAACACCAGGTGTGTCCTCGCCAATTGCCACACTTAAGCCTAAGGGAGTGTGACGACACAACCTAAAAGGTAAAGTAGGGCAGAATGGTATCTCATAAGCATATTGGACTGGAGGGACACTTTCTCAACAAATGCAAACTTACCAATCTAGTCGGCCACGAGAGGCCCAAGATTATTAAGCGAAGAATAGATGACGTAAAAATATAGGACACATGTTTAGTCGGTGGGTTCGCCCAAAACATAGATATTATATTACTTCATCACATTTACAACAAGAATGTACAACCTGTGTTTAATCGGCGAGATCGCCTAAAACATCAATATTACATCACTTCATTACATATGTATACAGAGTCACAACTGGTAAAATCCTAGTGAGTCTGAGGCCTCTGAACAAGATAATCAGCCACTTGTGCTCTTCGACCGTCATCCGGATGAGGAGCTAATTCCTCCTCGACCTCATTCCTATCTGACTCTAACAACTTCCGGGGGATGGCATCGATAGGGATCCACTGATCATCCCTCCTGAAGGGATTAGGCCTTAAAGTGGAAGGAGAGATCTCGTGACAATACCAGAGTATTGAGTTCCTTGGAACTTGTAGCTCCCTTAGGGCACTCAACCATCCCCTGATAAATGCAAGCTCTTCAAACTCTGTCAGCCTCGTCGAAGCATCTATCCATCCTTGGTCGTAACCATCAGCCCATACTCACCTAGGTCCTCTCTTAAATAGATGCCTCAGCCGTGTGACATCCCTTTGAAGCCCAGCAGCATTCATGTATGCTAGACAGACATCTTCATAGAGCTCATCCATTTCACTAGCTGGGCTTCTTACGTTTGTACCAGCTCATGGAACGGTCGATGGGGTAGAGCCTCGCAGCACCGGAGGAGCGTCGCTTGGTCCTGTGCCAGCTCGTGATGAGGAGGAACCCCTTAAAATGCAAGGCATAGTGCTGGGCGCATGCTCCCTGAGGCGCAATACTTCCCTCCTCAAGGACTCATTTTCCTGTTGCAGAACTTCTCCCACTTGGTTAATCTCAGTAGCATTGAGGAGTCTTACTCTCAGAGTGTTCACTTCCTCTTGAACAGAAGATCCAACTTCTTCCATTTTCTGAAGCCTGTCTTTAAGTTTAGCAACGAGCTCCGTCTGATCTATGAAACTTTTATTCCTCGATCGCAACAATTTGCAAATTCTTATAAAGGCCTGGAGAACTTGAGGACTCACATCAGGACCAAGCATTCTTCCCAGTCGAGAAGTGTCTGGTATATATTCATCTACATCAATCGACTACAGGACATAAAAGAGCAGTAAAGGATAAAATGAATCAGTACACTGAGAGAAAAGTCTTTTCGTTTCATTCATAAAGGATCAAAGTACATTTAGAATCAGAAAGAAACATTACAAATAAAAATACAAAAGCAACCCTAAGAGTAGATTAGCCAGCGACCTCAATTTGTTCAGAAGAAGCTGGATGATTCCCCTTATCAGAGGCAGTAGGAGCATCTCCCTCATTAGGGACAACTTCTGTCGCCTGAGCAGAAAGGGCATTAATAGGAACTAACTGGGAAGCAGGGTCAACACCTTCGACGTTTGGGGAAGAAGCTTCATCTACGATAGGCTTCGGACCTGGATCATGCTCACCAAATAAGGGGGAAGTAACATCCACCCCGACAGCTAAGAGGGCCTTGTTCCGGCCCTTCTTAAAATTCATATGACTGATGTAGCCTATCTGAACCTCTGTATCTTCATATGCAATAGCCTACCCAAAATTATATGAATCTTCCTTAATGGTGCCTGCCTCGGACTCCTTATCATTAAGCTTCTCCACCAGCACCTTATTCTCCTCCACCACCGCTAGCTTGCTCGAGCAGACCAAATCATAGGCCTACCGCAGTTTGTTCAGTTCTTTGATCGCAACCTCCCTCACTCGATTGGCTTTAATAAGGGTCAGATCAGAAGACGTCCGATCAGCATTAGCAGCATTCAAGCTGGCCTCGAGCTCAATACTCTTCACTTTCAAAGTAGCATTCTGCTTCTCCAACTCACCATTCTTATTCACCATCTCATCGCGAGAGCGGTAGAGCACGGCATAGTCAGTCATGAATTACAAGTAAAAGAAGACAATAGAAGAAAGAAACAAATAGAATTTGACAAGCATTAGAAAAGAGAAACGAACTAACCAAGGCTAGCCTCTGACTCGCTTGCAAGGCAAACTGGTCATTCCCCATTTCCCTTTGGCGATCAGCAGGAAGGACTTCTCTCTCGAGCAGCGCAGGGGCCAGTTGAGGAAAAATAGCAATCGATGCCCCCTCTAGCAACGCAGGCACAGGAACTAAGGCCTGCCCAGCCTTTGTCCTCGCTTCCATTATCCTCCTCTCCTCCTCCCTCTCTTTCTCCTTCTCTACCTTCTTCCTCTCCTCAACCTTCTTTTTCTCTTCAGTCTTCATTCTCTCCTCTTCCCTCTTGCTCTCTCTCTCTCTCTCTCAACTGCTCTTCTTCTTTTCTCTTCTTATCCTTCTCCTGAACAGCAGACTGAGAACCAGTGGCAATAACCCCACTGCTGGATTTCTGCTTCTTCGACCTCTGAGCAAGAATCACATCATCCTCATCATCATCATCATCACGGATCAAGTTTCTCCTAGGGGGAACCATTTCCTCTCTAGAACTGTTGGATGTACTTGAAGACTCTTGGGCCTCAGAAACCTCTTATGACCTGGAGGAACTGTCACTGTTGGAGCTTTCTTCACCAGAACCACCTTCAGCACCTCCTCTGATATCACTCTCAGAACTGCTCTTTTCCTCGTCCAACTGAATGGGATCGGCAACAGCTTCTTCAGAGGTATCTAAGTCAGGAATATTTTCCACAGGCCTCGCAATGAAACTGAACCCGATGTTCTTGTACTCGAGCAGGAAAGTAGCAGACCGGGGATGTTCACCGTCAGCCAAAGATTCCCTGATATTCCAAGCTTTAATCAGCTCAACAGCTCGAACCTCGCTGAGGGCAGGTTCCAAGTTCTTTGTCCTCGCTGAAAAGAAAATAGTAAAGTGTCAGAAAAATCACACATTAATAAGGAGATCGAAAGAGAAAAGCGAAGACTACCTATGTACACTTCCCCATAAAAGGGAACAGTGAATCTATTAGACCTCGCCCCCTTAGTCTGGGGGGAGAACTGCCAATTCCTAGCAAGAAAGCCATATTTCCAGTAGTCCTTATGGGATTCAGGTAAATTTACTAATAATACCCTGTCAGGACTCCTGGCCTTGAGGTAAAGAAGACCAGAGCTCGTTCAAGAGAAGGAATAACAAAAACAAACATCAGTGAGCCCTAATTTATTGCCATAAAGTTGATTTATTCTATGGACACCATTGATTATCTTCTAGACATTGGGCGAACATTGTGCAGGGACAATGTCGAAATAACAAAAAAAATGCAGGAACAAATTATTTGGAGGAAAAGTAAGCCCCCCTTAGGAAAGCAACATGACATGAATCCAATGAGCGCCCTCTATCTCTCTAACATTCTTAAGGAGAGAGGCGCACTCAATCTCTACCCATTCTGGGATATTATAAAACTTCCTGAACTCGGACACTGATCTATTACCTATCTTTGACATTTGTAAACCCTAAATCGCAAATTCAAAGAAAACTCAACAGAGAAAGCACAAAGAGAGAGCAAAGAGGACGTACGAGATGAAAGTTTGACTTGGACGATGCAAGATCAAAATCCCAGATAACGAGGGAGATTGAAAGCGAAGAAAATGAAGACCTGGAGAAGAGGACATAGCAGCTAAAACTCGCAGAAGATGAGGGAACACTAAGAAGTTTGAAACGACAACTATGGAACGGTGCTCCAAATAAACTTTTAAATGATCCCAATCATCGGGCACAAGACATGAAGCAACTTCTGCCTAAATCAGTTCTCAACTTTAGGAAGAGTTGCACGATTTACAAAAAGAGCCATTATGACAAATCATTTAAATTTGTTGAGCCCAAATTGTGGCCCAACAACTTTAGGGGAAATTGTGGGTACCCGAATTTACCATCATGGGCCCGAACGAGTAGCCTAATAAAAACGGCCCAAAGTCCGGACCCCTCACCTTAACTAAAGTCAGTTATGACTTAGTCTTCTCCTAGAATCTCGTATAGAGATATTCCAGGAGAGAAAAATGGACGTGGGGGAGTCCAACACCCCCACTCCTTGAGGATAAACATGTATAAAATAAACCCTAAGCCTGGGGCAAGGGGCACGCACTGTATTCTCTGTAAACGCTCCCCGAAGTACATAAAAATAATACTGACTGCACCACCGTGGACGTAGGCATTCTTGCTGAACCACGTATATGCTGTGTTGTGTGATTGGCATTTTATGTTCTTTATTTTTCTTGGTGATTGCCCTTTTCCCACAGACGGCGCCAATTGTGGTGACAATTATATTCAACACAAATAAATGAGAAAAGCGCAATCACCAAGGAAATTAAAGAACATAAAATGCCAATCACAAAACACAGTATATACGTCATGCAGCAAGAATGCCTACGTCCACAGTGGTGCAGTCAATATTATTTTTATATACTCCGGGGAGCGTTTATAGAGAATACAGTGCGTGCCTCTTTCCCCGGGCTTAGGGTTTATTTTATACATGTTTATCCTCAGGGATTGGGGGTGTTGGACTCCCCCACGTCCATTTTTCTCTCCTGGAATATCTCTATACAAGATTCTAGGAGAAGACTAAGTCATAACTGACTTTAGTTAAGGTGAGGGGTCTGGACTTTGGGCCATTTTTATTAGGCTACTCATCCGGGCCCATGATGGTAAATCCGTGTACCCACAATATATATAAGAAGGCTGCAGAAGGAAAATATGGATATTGCTATGAATCCTTTGAGGTTTATAGGCACTTAAAATCTCTTGGTTACACTATCTGTTGGCACGATGCCCTTGCTATATGAAGAGTTCGAAAAATAAGTCAATTTTGTTAAAGGCTTGACAAAGTTGATGGATTATAAATGAGGAATATGAAGACAAATGTTTCGTCACTAAAAAAATTGAAAAAATGCAGATTAATGAAGCAAGACCAGTGTTGGATGTTTACCTTCTTAACAACAAGTTTAAGAAGTCTTCTCTTGGGAATACAAGTTTTGTGATATGCCTATCCAGCGCTCATCCACCATCCAAACAAGAGATTGAGGACCTTGAGAGCCATTGCAACCGCATTGCTCTGAAATTCTATCATGTTGCATGGACGCGTCAGTTTCTTTTCGTTTAACAGAGTGGAACTTCCTCTTCTTCCTTAACTCTCTCCCATGTGGACGAACTTATGAGTAAATGCATATCATAAATGGCACACTGCATATCATGAATGCTTTAAAGATAAGCTTAGTTCAGCACTACATGGAACATCACAATTAGTTCAGTTGTTGATTTCTTGAAAGTTAGTCTTATTAGATCATTATGGAGTCAGAAACTATTTAGTTTGATAAAGTTTTCTACATTCTTCGTGAGATAATTAATATTATTGAATTCTAAAAGTTCATACACGTTTAAGTCCTCAAAACTACGAAATAATGATTATACATTCTCCGTAAGTTAATTAACATTATTATTGTTTTGTTTTCGTCAATTTCAAGATGCTGCAAAGTGTGCAATTCTGTTACTTCTAATTCAATTGTAACAGTTTATTTTTCATTTGCAAGTCTATTATTTCAATTGTGCATGTCTGTTACTTCTATTATTTCAATTGTGCGCACTAGACTAAGTCTAATTATAGTCTAATTCAATTATAACTACACGTGTGCACAATTAGAATTAGAATTAATAGTGCACACTTGACTAAGTCTAATCCTAGAATTAGAATTAGAATAATAATTAGAATTAGAATAGTAGTTACTTTTAACTCGAATTGTAGTTACTTCCAATTGTTCAATTATTATTTCAGTTGTTCAATTGTGCACTCGCAGTGCAATCGTGGAGCAGAGGCCAGCACAGGCAACCAACATAATCGCAACAGCAAACTAGCCCCCTCCTCCTCCGCCACTGCCACCCCTCATCTCTCTCAGGTCTCTCCCTCGAGTCAGTGATTCGTAGCAGTAAACCATTTCCCATACATTTTTAATGCATAACTGTCTTAATATAGTTTTTTACCATACATTTTCAATGTTGGCATTTCCTATACAGTTTTTTATAGTTTTTTTACACTTCTCAATGTCTTAATATAGTTTTTTACTTTTTTTACATGAGGTTCTTCCTCTGAAATTCAGTAAAGATGGTAATGTTGGTATGAATGTAGGCCACTTTGTTGACGTATTAATAAATAAAATTTTGCAAATTCAGAAGCTGGAGTGAAGGCCGTTACGTTGCAAATTTTGTGACGTGAACTATGCCAAATATCCAGCAATCAAGATCAACGGTTCGAATGTTTTTTTAATAATGGTACCATGATCAATATCAAAGGTCAACTCTTATCTCAATGTAATCTCTCACTCACTTTTTTTATTTTTTTTATTTTTTTGGTTTCAAAATAAAAGGTTACACATTGGTTTTTGGAAGAGGTTTTTAAAAATCTAGGTTTTGTGTTTGAAAATGGGGACCGCATATCAAACTAAAACAAGGGTATGTTTTTTAATATCTTTTTCCATGGTTTTTATCTTTTTGCAGATTAAACGGTATTTTTTCGAGGGTGATTAGCGGCCTAATCTTCAATACACAATGATGGTGCCCTGCCACCATTGTTGTTGCCTTTTGCTTGAATACACAGTCATGACTTTGAAGTTTAGTGTTTCCAGAGGAAGACATTATAGTCTTCTAGCCAAGAATTATAGTAATTGAGTGAACGAGCTTCTCAGATTCTACTGATAATGCCCTTTTAATGGCCGATGGAGTGAAAAAAGTAATGTCGGGTTTAGCGCTCGAAGAAGAAAAGGTCAATGAGATACTCAATTAAGATAATATTTTATACTTATTTTGTTAACAATTTTGTTGGCGTTTTAACATAAACCAGTATTGTTATCATGGATTTTGGTTATTATTAATTATAGTATTAATAATGATTTTTTTATTTGTTTATATAATGTCCGGGATGGACTATTTGTATAGTTGAATAGTTTTGATTTCTTAAACAGAAAACTTGGTCCGAATTTTCTAAATCAAGTACACATGTTTGTGTTTTATAATAAATTTTATGATTACAAGTCTTATATATATTGGGGAACGATATATAAATATTTTGTCAGGGAACGATATTTTTGTCGTTTTGCGATTAGTACTTTCGAAATTTTTGCATTTTTGCAGTTACGTATTTTGAAAATTTTCACTGTGCCTCCAGGCACGAGTATCCGCTAGTATATGTATATATACACACACACACAAAAATATTATATTTTCGTCTCTTGGTTCATGAATGTAAATGCACCAAAACCTTGGTCTACGTCTACCAACCTTTGGAGAAGAAGGGCTGTAGGAGTTCTGTAATTAAGGAAGGCGCCACATGGAGAAATGAATTGATTAATTAAAGAATGGTGACACAAGGAAGCTTCTCCTCATGTAAGACTTCTATTTTATATATATACATAGATTAGTGTTTTAAGTGAATTAATGTGAGTTTCCCGCATCAATCAATAAATTGATGATAACTCATGAGGGTTTAATTTGACCACGCATGATTACTTTAAACAAAATATCTAATGTAATCATAATAAACTTTAATTTTCAAATCTAACCCATTTACAATAACACACTGTAACTATGAATTTTTTCATCTCTAGTTCACTCGACCTCCCTATCCTTTTCTCTTTTATCTCAATTTTGATCTCTGATTTGCCATAGATGTGTGTGTGTGTGCGCGCGATTTATGTACATATGTATGTAGTTGTGTGCAGGGGTGGATCTACAAATTAGACATTAAAAGGGGGGGGGGGGACAAAAGCACGTGTGAACAGTGTGCAATTTTAAATAAGAACTAAATATTGACATTTAATTATAAATTGGCAAAGATATGCCAAGTAATTCTTTATTTTCATTGGGGTGACGACTCTTAATATTTTTCAAAAGATTTTGAGGGGAAAAAATCTTATAATTTTTAAAAAATCTTAATAAAATGCAAGTATAATAAGGAAAATTTCAAAATTTTAGGAGGTCGTCGCCCCCTCCGCCCCATGGCTTGGATCCATCACTGGTTGTGTGTGTATATGTGTGTGTGTGTGTGTGTGTGTGTTCGAGCATCTGTATATTTGTGTGTGAGTGTGTGTATGTGTATATTTATATGCATGTATGTATGTGTGTGTAGATGTGCGAGCTTTTGTATATGTTTATATATGTGTACGAGTGTGTGTATATATGTGTATGCGTGTATATATATTTGTATGTGTGTGTATATATGTATACATGTGCGAGTGTGTGTATATGTGTATATATATATGTATATGAGTATGTGTATATGTGTGTGTGAGAGAGTTTATTTATATGTGTGATTATGTATGTGTGTTTTAATACAAGAGAGATAAAGAGGCAAAGATTGTTACTGGGTTTTTTAGCTACTGATGGTTTTTTTTACGTTCTCTAAATATTTACCTTTGAACTCAAATAGTGGATATTTACACACCAAGTAGATTTTGCTAAGAAGAGAAGAAGACAAAGAAGTGATTATAGAATAAGAATATTTTCGAAAATGTAGTTAGTGTTAGTTTGTTGTGATAGTAAATATTTACTTTTACTTGATTTTTCTTATTTTAGTATACATTTACACTCACAACAAATATTTACTGTATATTCAGTGTGCATATATGTATTTGGGGTAAAGGTGGACATAGACCCGTGACTCGTCCAGCCTTACTCGTTATTTTACAAGGCTTAATAAAGTATATAATTAGTGCAAGTCTTGTTTCACCTTTTCTTTATTCTTTCTTCTCATTTTCCTTGCAATAACTCATATTTACATTTGGATTAATTATTTACACTAAATCTTCTTCATACCATTCTTCTTCTTCTTCTAAACTTTTAGTATATATTAACCGCGATAGAAATAGTGACAACAGTGCTGGGAAAGTTGTGGTGGAATTACTAATAACGATGGCTGTGATATCGCAGTGGCAGTGGTAGCGGAGCAGGTGGAAGTGGCAGTGGTAGTGGTAGGGGCAGGTGGCGGTGGTAATGGGGGTGACGATCGCAACATGTGGCGACGACAGCGATCGGTGGTGGAAACCTTGCTAGTTATTTTTAGGTTTTAGTTGCAATTAAAATCTTAGGAGTATTTTATTCATATGTATTTATTTATTTAATAGAATAGGACTTATTTAATAGTTGAATAGTCAACATGACAAAAATAAGGTTTAATAAAAAAAATATAGGAATTTATAATATCCCCGTGTTTTAAATTTGGTACTTTTCTTCTTAGATTTTTCATGACACATGAGAAAAAAACTTTTAGAAAAGTTGGAGAAAACAAAATATATCAGATGAATACAAAATAAAAGAAAAAAATGAAAAGTTGAAAAAAGAGTAAGAACAAAAAATGAGTAAAAAATTTTAAAAACAAAATTATGAAGCATCATCCCACACCCCAATCCTCCTACTTCCCACTCAGCCCAACCCCACCTTCAGTCGAACCCCTACCCCCACACTGGAGACAACCTCCCCTAACCCCAACGACCTCCCCCCCCCCCCCCCCCACACACACACACAAAAAAAAAATCTTCGCCCACCACCAACCAGCCTCTACAATCTCAAAATCGATTTTGAAACTCAAAATCTAAACAAAAACTGAAACCAAAATACAAACCCAAAATCATTTTGAAATAAATTTTCAAATATAGATTTTAAATCATTTTCACATCATAAAAAAATTTGTGTTCCTCTATTACTATTTATTAAGCATGGGGAGAGATAGTTGGTCTACCATTAAAATACCAACTATAACCTTCTATATCTAATGTTTATTGTTTTTTTTAATAAACATCCATTCTCTATGTTTTGGTAAATTTGTAAATTTTATAAACCAAAAAATAACACGAGGAATTAATATCTAAAGACCAATAGAAAGCCAAGCCCAAATAAAAATACTCACAAAATAACCGACCTAGACAAAAGAAAAACCTAACCAAAATCGATCGGCCCAACCTACTAGGGTGACAAAACCAACATATAAATTCATAATCTTATCTCTCAGCAACAAAACAAAACATAGTAGTTATCTCTCTACCTCCACAATCAAAGATCAAAAATCAAGAAGCAAAAACCAAACCCAAACTAAGCATGAACAAGTCACAACATCTTCTTTATCCGGACGAAGCAAGGAAGTAGATCCACAAAATAAACCAAAAACCGCCATACATCCTCTATGAAGCAAGCTGAATACTCAACTACAAATCTATCAAAGCTTATCAGAGTTTGAATAAAGTGGTAGATCTCCATATAAATCATACTTTTAACATGCAGGACCCCATCTTGTTGTAGAAGAAGTAAGATCTCAGATCCACTTGAAGAAAATTAGTAAACATAACGATAAGATCATTTTTGTTCTATCTCTAATCATAATACATCAAACCTTTATATACAATCTAATTATATGTTTATTGTAACTAGACCTCCCAACAGAGGATGAAAATCTCAAAACATGATAGAAGACCGAATGAGAACTCATCAACAAGGCTAGTTTTTTATTAAAAATCCCTACGTCGCTTTTTATATCCCCCTCTCAAATTCGGTTTATATAATTCAGACTTTGGTTTAAAAACTTCCCTTCCCCTGTGGTATGTGTTTATGGTTTTTCATGTATCCCCCTCCTCCTTAATTGATCTCGTTGGAAATGTTGATAGGGAAACTCATACTCTTTAAAAAAGAAGTTTTCTAAATACCCCATCCATGTGATACCTAAAAAACATCCATAAATAGATTGATCATTTCTACTATAAAAATCACGACAATAAAAACTCTTGGTAATATTCTTAGCATAAGAAATAAACATGAATTAAAAGAAAAAAATACAATAAAATGGAATACTGAACTCACACAAAACCAACTCTGATAACAATCATCAACAAAATACCATAAGTCGTCTCTAAATGTAAATATACACATATAATCAAATTGAAAATAAAATAGTACAATAAAAGGATGAGCTACACTTTCTCGAATCCTATAATTTTAGGAGTAAGACATGGGACGTTGCTAGAGATACTCCTCCAACGAACTTGCATTTACAAGAACTGCTGCAATAGGAACTTGTAAAAATTATTTTTAAAAGAAAACGTAAAAAACATGCCTATGTAGAATAGGATTATAATTGAATCTGAGCCACATCATAATTACACATCTTTCTCCCGTGTTTTAACATATTTTAGGTTATGATTTACCCAACAAAATAACCAAAAATATCGTGTGGTTCTAAATCCCAAACCCATATATATCCGATATGATTTAAAATATACATCTTCATTATTTAATATTTAGTTTCTTATCTTTAGGTTTATCTCTTACATTATAAAACGTAAGTTATGTTGTAGTCTCAAACCTATGGTTCGTCTCACCAAATAACTAATATACCAATAATGGACTTACATCTCAAGTATATACACATTTGACTATCGCATGCCAAAAATACAATATACACATCTCTATTATATGTAATACACAATTCCGAATCATAAGTATGTAAGTAGGCATTCCCACAATAAATAATATACATCTCTTATATAACATATAAAACGGTACTACTGTCACTTGTACTTCCACACAAATAGTCACATATTATAGAAGAAAGACTCTACTCATGTTTAATGCCCATACGAAGGTACAACCTTCCGTTTGTACAAATAAATAAGAATCTCTCACACCCACATATAATGAAGGCCTACTCTTATTTCCTTTGAGGATCTTGCGCACGTACTAGGTATAGTCTTAGGCCATTCCAAACATAAGATCTCAGAACAATCAAGGGATAAATCACCACGTCTATCCATCAGTCATAAAGCCTACCATACCCAACACGTATTTCTCCAAAGACCCTATCAGTCACAGGTACCTAGACGTGTGACCCTTGGGTAAAACATATGAACAAGGAAGAGTTCGTCTACTTACTGGGGTATCATCATGGTCCGCATCACATGTACCCCATCATGGAATCCCTCGTAGCACGGTACACCAAGAGAACTCACACATGGTATGCATTGAATATAAAACACATCAAAAAATTTCACCCTCACAAACAGGTTAAATCATACACATACACAACCCTAAAAAATGGGCTAAAGCAATCCACATACACAGATTAACCCTATGCTACCGGGTCATACTAGCATAACTATCATAGAAAGGTATATAACATCTATAACATTAATAATCACCCCATAAAATATCAACCTTAACCTCCTAAGTTACCAATTTTAGGTGTAGACTCACCCTAGCATATATTAAAAATCGTACATCAACTATATTCAATCTCAATTAGACCAAGTCCAATATCTCAAGGCATCAAATCTCGGTATTAACCCACACCAAATTTATATAATACCATTAAACATGGAAACTACCATACTTTAGGGTTTTTAGCACAATCCTAATTTCACCCAAAGGATATACCCCCTTTAGTTTATCACAATGACTCTAATAATCACGACCATCAAGCCCAATCCTCTAAACATCCAAAATTCCAAGTCAATAATCCATCCTACCCTTGGGTTTATGATCAAAGGACTCATCCTCAAATTAACCCCCTTAAGTCAACCGTCCTCCCTAATGTCCTATTACTCCAATTACCAATCTCTAAAAAGTCAATTCATGATAATCTATCTCTATTCTATGAGTATATAAAAACTATAGGCTAATAAATCCTATCCCTAAGCCCCAAAAATATAATTTTCAAAACAAAGTTCAACTCAAAATCACTCATTCAAAATTTTAGTCTCAAGTACCTTTTAGTAGAATATTCATAACAAATTCAATAAAAATAAAATATTAAGCCACTACCCATGCCTCCATAGTTCAATTAGGCACAACCATATCCAACTTCTAATTTCATCGATCGATCGACACTTAGTTGAGCGATCGATCAACACCTGTACGCATTCATCTTCCCCAAATCACATTTTGTCTACATGAAGCCTCCATTAATGAACTGTAAAGCTTTATTTAAGCCCTCAGATAACATCCAAACAATAAAATAACATCATATAACCAATTAGGATCTCTTTCGAACATCAATACCCTTGTATTAAATTAAGATTCAAATAAAAATTCAAATAATAATCCAAGAACCCTAGATTGTAACTTTCATCAATTAATGAATAATTTCAAAGGATTACCACATATAATTAGAAGGGTTTTAACTAATTTACAATAGACAATGTTTTTAAATGATTTTTTAACAATTTCAAGTCATATGTATGAGGATTTTTTTTCTTTTTCTTTAAATTTTTTTCTTTTCTTTATGTTTTTTCATAATTTATTTTTAATTTTTTTCATGTTTCATGTGTCAAACACGTGACCTTAAGTTGAATAGTTGTTTCATGAAAAAGGTACCAAACTTAAAGTCAATTAATACATAATACTAAAGTCAAAACAAGTCAATTATGAAGGCAATAAAGTTAAATGAGTAAATATAAAGATCTAGGAACTATACTCTATAATGATAAAAATATTGAACCTTAATATACAAATGTCCCATCAAATTATGAGATGACACTATGTAAATAATAATTATTGTTATACCATTAATGTGAGCACAACTACTTTTTATTTTATAATTATTGGTTCATAATATAACACGTTACTAAAATTGCTCAAACGACGAGTTCAAATGACAATACATGGCCAGTTTCCATCAATGAAGGAATCTGAATGTGAGGCAACCATATAAGCATGATAAAGATATATAAGATTGATAGGATATATTCAGCCTTAAAAAACTCATGTAAGCATGATGGGAACTCCTAATCAACCTCCATCAGTTTTGTTATAAATATAGGTGATCAACTCTCTTGGCGCACATGTTTTATGTTATATGTAGTAAAAATTGAAACAATTATTATCCTGATATTATTATTAAAGCTATAGTTGTAGTACACCGTATTTTCTATGACTTATTAAATTGAAGAAAACTAATTATATGTGCTTGATTATGACATGAGATGTCAGAATTTATATTTTTTCGCATTATTTAATTCGAATTTGAAATCAAGTTTAATACACGATAATTAATAAATTAAATAATTTGATATTTGGACTCATACCAGTTGATTATTAAATAACCAGATTGTTGGTTATTTATTTTGGTATAATTTGTATTGAACTAGTGGGATGCGTAAAATGTCGGTTTTTAGTTTAAAATAGTGAATTATGGGCACATTGGGTTAGTATAAGGCCTATATGTAAAGTTTTAAGTCATTTGGAGGAGAATTTAGGCTTGTTTAGTGAGGTCTATTTAGGCTCAAGTCCAATTTCGAGATTTAAGTGGTTTAATGAACCATTAGAGATCTCATATTGTCAAAACACAAGTGGGGAAGAATCATAAGTATAGAGAGAGGAACCCTCAAGAGGAAACGATGTTTGGGAAGGATATTAGCTTAGTTGTCCCTCAAAATCAATTGAGGCAAGTTTATATAGAATTTGATTATGTTGCATGTGTGCTAAGGTTATATCTATTTATTGAAATCTAAAAATAATTATACTATAATTGTAATTTTAGATGATTAAATAGTTCATTTTTGTAATCAAGATATTTAATTCGATGAATTTTCGTTCTTTTATTTGATTTTCTCATGAACTTGGATTAATATTGTTAGAGAATGATTAGAACTAGTTTTATATTCTGAATCATTTAAAATCCTTATGATTAATTGAATCAATTCAGGACAATCCTAAGTTAATTATAAAAATTGATAGATAAAGGATTCTTGGATGGAAATTGAGTTTTTATTTGAATCTTAATGTAGATTTGGGATTTGATGTTAGAAATAGGTTTTAATTATTTATATGACATGTTTTTATCATTTAGATGTTGTGGTTGGGGGCTTGGGTGAAGCTTTTGAGTTCATGAATAGAGGTTTGGAGATAAAAAGTGGGGTTTGGAGATGGGAAATCCCGTAAAAAGTGGAGTTGTTCAAATTCTAATGATATAGCTTATAGACTTCTTATACTATTAAAATGTAGATAAATTCTAATGATTTGATATGTTGAAATTGGTGTGTGGGTTATTTAGATATTTGTGGAATTTATCGATTTAAAGGAAATTATTTTTAAGTATAGAGAATTAGCTTGGAAACCCAAGAGCAAGACGGTTAGTTATTAGAAATTAAAATGTTTTAGAGGTGTGGAATTATTGGCCGAGATTTATTTACGTCATTCTGATGGACTAGTAGGGTATATATCCTTTGGGTGAGATTAAAATTGGGTTAAAATCCCTAGGGATGGGTAGTTATCATATTCAATGGTTTAATATAAATTAGGCGTGGATTGATACCTAAACATGACGTCTTGGGAGATTGGGGCTAATTAAGATTAACTATAGTTGATGTATGTATTTTAGCGTGTGGTAGGTTGAGAGTATGCCTAGATTGAAGAACCCGGGGTGTTAGGGTTAATGTACTATGGGGTGACTATAAGGTAAACATGTTATATACCTTTTTATTATAGGGTGTGTATGTAGATTACCTTAACCCGCTAATGGGGGTTGTGTATGTATGTACTTGAACCCGTTAGTGAGGGTTGTAATTGCTTACATGTTTATTTACAATGTATACCATGTATGAATTCTCTTGGATTGCATACTAGGAGTGATTCCATAATGTGCCATGTGCAACGTCGACAACGATGGTACCTAGGTGATAAAAATGGGCTTGCCATGGTGATTTTACCCTAGGTCCTACACCAAGATACCCATGTCCTGAGAGGAGTTTTACGGTTAGATTTCATTCATATGGTCTTGGGTATGGTAGGCTATACGGATGATGTGTAGGTGTAGCAATTTATCCATCAGATGTGATGTTGTCTTAGGATTGGGGAGGCTTAAGACTATGCCTAGTGCAAATGAGTGATCCCCGAAGGCGATACGAATAAGCCTTCATTATATGAGGGAGCACAAGTATCCCATTTATTTGTACACATCGAGGGGTTGTACATATGTATAGATATTTTACGCAGATATTATCTTTATACTACCTTATATGATTATATGTTATGGTACTAGAGATAGTCGTACCTGTCTATATGCTATAATAGAGATGTATATGACTTATAGCAGGGGTGTGTATCTATGTACTTATGACTCGAATTTATGTATTACATATACTAGAGACGGATATATTGCATTATTGGTGTGGGATATCCCAATATAAATGGATATAAGATATAAGCTTATTATTTTACTGAGACGTACCTTAGGTTTAAGACCTTAGTATATCATATGATTCATAATGAAATAGACTAACCTAATATTGAAATAGTAAAGATTAAAGAATGAAGAGTTAAAAATTTAATGGGTTCGGGATTTAGAACCACATGTTATTTTAGGTTGTTGGGTTAAGTAACTAATAACTTAAAATTCATTAAAAGGCGAGAAAAACGTGTGTAGCTACAATGTGTCCCAGATGCAATTATAATGTATTTTACATAGATTTGTTATTTACGTTGTTATTATATATGTTTTCATAGGTCTTAGGTTATTGTGGTTCTCATAGACCGGGTTCGTTGGAGCAGCATCTCTAGTGACACTCCATTCATTACTCCTAGGTTGTAGGAGTCGAGCAAGTGTATCTCATCCTTTTCTTGTACTTTTTTAGTCTCAGCCATCTTATATATGTGGTACTTATTCAGAGTTGAACTTTTGTATGGATACATTTTATATGTTAGAATTAGTTTATGTTGTACTGGCATTGATCGGTATCAGAGTTAAATTTATATTGTTTGGAATATCTTTTTATTGTCATTTCTTATTCAGTTACAGTTATTTCATATGGTGAGAATGTTACTAAAAAAGTTTTATTCTCGTGATTTTTATATTAGACCTGATAAATCTATTTATGGATTTTGCGGGGGAATCACAGTTGGTATTGGAGAATTCTAGGTTTTAGTGTCCCGTAGATCTTAAGAGTGTTTGTCACTTTTTCGCGTTGCGTTCTTTGATTACTTTAGATTTTCACCGTTTAGGTTTCCATTCTCTATAATGACGACCATTTAGGAGGTTTTATGCCAATGTTTCCTGACAAAAGGCTCAGATAAACTTAGTGGATCGGGAGGGTTCCTTATTTGTAATTTTCTTCCGAGACGTCCCACGCATGAAGTAGACTTCAGTTGAGAGTTAATATATTTTGGGCGTGAGACCTTTAGCAATTACTTAGCGCATGGTTCAAGGTAAAATATTTTCACTTACCATCCATAATGGCATTAGAACAAATTTTTTGAAGAACTTGTCTGTACAATCGTGTGGTGGGCAGTATAAGGAGGAGCTTAACTATCTTTCTCTCTCTACGTCGAGAGATTTTAATAATAAAGCGAAGAAAGATTTTCATATTATCAATTATAGTGCAAGAAAGACTTTTTGGATATAGCATAAACCTTTTGTGAAAGGTTTGACAGGTGTTGCTGTGTGACCCTCTCCTCACCACTTGTGCTCAAGTGGTTGGAGTTACCCTCCTACATTAGTGGGATCATTATAATTATTATAAAATAGATTCCCAAAGATGAGAAGTTCAAGGCCAAAGTAGGCCAAATGAATACAGACAACATAACATGAACCCAAGTAAGGGGGCCTCACCAGCAGTAGGAACCTCATAGGGGGAGATAACCCTAAGAGGTTTCTAAAAGTAAACTATGTGACTTGTTTTGGCCAGTAGGGCTAGGGAAATTATGACTAATGGAGCCACGACCTATGAGAGCAAAGCAAACGATGCAAATTTTAGCATAAATGACCAAAGAAGTGAGGTCAGTAGGCCCGCTAATCGAGCCACCATTTCGATAGTTCCTTTAGAGGAAGGTGTTACGCTTGTGGAGAGTGAGGCCATCTAGTTATTAGATGACTTAGTGGCAACCAAATTTTTGGGGTTCCTCGGGGGATACTTATGGCTGCGTTTATGGCTCACGTGCATGAGTCTAGCTTAGACATCGAGGATTTTAAGTTCTTTATTATTTGTGTGTTTACTACGATTATGAGGTATGTATATTTTATCTCCAAGCTTAATGTATATGTGGATACCCCAGTGAGTAGGGGGCTACTTTAACTTATGATTATGGAGATGTGGCAGCTTGTTTAGTTGGCTTAGTTTTTGTTGGACCTTTGTATGGATACATTTTATATTCAGAATCGATTTATGTTGTATTGAGAGTGATTGGTATCACAGTTGAATTTTTATTATTCGATGTATCTTTTTCTTGTTATTGCTTATTCAGTTTTAGTTGTTTCGTATCTAAGAATATTACCAAATATTTTTCTTTCCCTGATTTTTATATTAGAACTGGTCAATTTATTTATGAATTTTGTGGGGTATAACAATAATGTAGTCAAGTAACCAAACTATGTACGTCTAATGTTCTTTATGTGCATAATTTATTATTCTCTTAATATCTAGACAGTGATATTTGGCATATTTAGTGGCCAATCTTTTTGTTCATATAATTATTATGTAAATACTAGTGGACGTCCATTTTCTATGGTTTGATGCAGTGATGCTTTGCATATACTACTAAGTTTACGACAAGGTTATACATTACCCAATATATGCGACATCCCATGCCTTTTTTTACAATCGGAACTTTTCTTTAGAGTATTTATGTGTGTGACACGTCCATGGGTATCATGCTTACGGAAAATTCATGTTGATAATCTCATAGCTGCGACATTATAATCCATCTCAAAAGGGGCAATACAACTATTAACAATTAATTTTTTACATATCTCTATAAAATAAAAATATTACATAATTTTAATTTGACATCATCACCTTCATCAATTTTGCCCAATATTTACTTGCAATTTAAAGCTTATATTTCTCAAGTTTCAATGTCTTTTTCATGAGGTGATTCCCTTAACAAGTTTATTGATGAGTCATCGCTTCGTCCGATTTAGATGAACAAATGCTCCGATTAATATGAACAAATGCTCTTATTTTTCAATTGCTATTTTTATGTGATTGCATTCCTATATTTTTTTTAAAAATAAAATAAAATAAATATTAAATATAACAAATAGATATTAAAGAACACAAGCGTAAAAATAGCACAAATTATGGGAACGAAACAAAGGCTCCGCGACAAATCAAATGGCGTGCACGTTTCTCCGACGTTACTTGATTTGTCACGAGAGACGCCACTTTGTTGTTACAGAAGGAGCAAAATTAGGAGCATTATGCTCGTAATTTTACCTCCCAAAGAGATTTTTCGAAATCTGTCGACGACTCTGGAACGTTAAAATCACAAAATGAAGTAGCAAAAATACGCAAGAAAAATATTTATGTGTTGCCTTAATGATGGTCTTATGTATCCTAGATAATGTTTTATCAATATAAATTTATTGTATAGTCCGTAGGCGTTAAGTACATTTTGCATTTACCCAAACTCATTTTTATATTTTTCAAAAAACCTCTTCTATATTTTTTACAATTTTTTTTATAAAATTTAGGATAAGAGAAAATATAGCGTTTGCGAATGTTTTATACAATGGTAAATTTTGTAGAACAAAATAAAAATATTTTAACTAAATATTAATGTAAAAATTGTCAAAAACTTTTCATCTAATAGCTCTAAATTCGCTCATCACATGGGTCTAGGTACTATTAGTAAACTAACAAGACAAAGTGTTGGAAGAAATAGTAACATGTGTGAAAAGTATATATATTCGTGCTTGACATAACTAAAAAAATATAATATATTTAATATATTTTTCAATATCCAAATAAATATTTTAAATATACATTCATATCATATTTTTATGTGTTTCAACAGGAATATATGGTACCTTCACATATCATATTATTTTTTATCGCCGTGAACATAATGAGATCAGCTTCTCCACGTGGGATCAACTTTGTCAGCTTAGTAAGAGCATCCACAATGGTGTAATGTACGGACAAAGAAATAGGTAAAAATACAAACTGTGTGACTCGCACCGGTGGAAGAAAGATAACAAATTTGGTAGACGAAATGGTAAGGGATTTGCAAAGTTACTGAACGCATACAAATTCAGTAAGACTTCCTACGAACTTCTGTTATTCGTAGAAAATTCCTACGAACTTCTGAAGTTCGTAGAAAATATAAATACTCATTTTTATTATATATTTGAGTTCCTACGAACAAATATTGTGCGCAAGAAATGGCATTTCATTTCCTACGAACAAGAGTTATTCGTAGGAACCACATTTACAAATTCTCTTATCACTCACCACTATGAGTCTGACAGCTGATGAAATGCTAAATCAACTTTTTAATTTGCAAACTTACCATTCGTTCATCACCACCAGTAGGGTTGCTCTAAGGAGCTGAGCTAGTGGGTCGAAAGACTCTGTCACCTGTACTATCATAAGTCAAGTTGACTCCCTTCCCTCACACATGCCAGTGTCTATATTTTTTTATTTTTTATTTTATTTTATTTTATTTTTTATGGTTACAAAAAAACACTAAAATATGAAATTATCAAGTTCGGCACCTCTGAGCATCAAGAGGAGTTGTTTCGAGGTATGCTCATATTCTTCAAAAAGCTCTTAAGAATTTTTAACAATTTTGTCCATACAATCTTGAGCATGTGCTCATGTCTCTAGAACACCAATTCATATATAATAATGTGCTACACCAATATTAATTAATATCCCATATTTATAAAACAATAACTTTACAAATGTGTAACTCATTATTATATCGCAGCACTCTATATTACAAATAGATATGAGTCGAATTTTTTTGCAATACATGTACATTTTATTAACACGCGTACCAAGCTTTTTACAAAACAAACATCAACTGCTTAGCATAATTTGTGGTTCTGATAGACTTGACACGTACCAAGCCTTCTAGAAAAGCTCTACCAGATAACCCCAAATGCAAATCCAGATATTTGGGGGCAGGTCTTAGTCTCATTTTAATGGTCCCATCCATTTCCTACTGTTTGTTTGGCTTGCACGTATAATTTCAACAACGGACATATTAGATAATATTTTGTCGACTTCTAGAAGCATTTTCTGTATGAAAATCATTAGTCTTAATACAAATTTAGATCTTAGATTTTCTTTTCCTGTTATGATACCGTTTGTCATTTCTTTTTTTTGTAGTTTATGGAGATATTTTTACTTTCTGTTTTAGTGGTTTCTGTTTTATTATACAATAATATCTTCAATAGTGTTCTTCACTTTTTCTCTCTCATCAGTATACTTTTTGCTTGTCTACCAGAGACAATCCCTTTTAAATAGCATCCGACAGGGACAGAGCTACCGACACTATGGAGCTTTAATAATACTTTATAAATATATTAATTTTTATGATTTTAAGAAAATTAAACTCACTAAAAATTGATAATTATTAACCAGTTTTCTTATGTGTTTTGAACATATGTTATTGCAAATTGAGAGTCTTGAATGTAATTTTTGATTGATTGAATGAATAACATGTTTTATATAAAAGATGGTTGATAGAATGAATCCACTTAGTGGCATTCCTAGTTATGCCCCTCGTTGTTGGGAATGGTCAAATGCGGGCACGGAGGTATGTGAAGCACAATTCTCACATTTTAATAAAAAAAAAAGAGAATACATATATATGTATATACAAAAAATTAGGTGTCATTTTTTTTTTAAACTTACTTGGAGAATATGTTGAAATAAATAAAAGTTCTTATCACTTAACCTAAACTAAAAGAGAGGTTTCTTTAATTTTAAAATAAAACTCAGAAAAGGGTGTCCAACCCCGATTACTCTTCCCTCTTCCAGCTCCTTCCTTCTCCCCTCCTCTACTCTCTAACCAACCCTCCTTCTAGTAGTCGTCGTTGAACTGCTCTATGTCGGTTTCCTCCCTCTTTGTCTGATACTCTCTCTATCTCTCTCTCTCTATTTTTTTAGTTTAGTGTTAAATGATTATATATATATATATATTTATTGTTAAATGATTATTAAATATCTTTTTCTAAGTGTTAGGGTTAAATGGTTAATATTTTTCTAGTTTAAGGTTAAATGGCTAATTATTGTTGGTTTAAATTCTAGGGTTAATTGTAGGATTAAACTATGATAAACTGTAGGGATATTATAAATTTATATTTGGGGGTGAATGCCAGTTTAAATTTCACACATCTAAATTATTGTTTTAAAACAGTTAAATAGTTAACTTATGGAGAACTTAAAAAATAAAAGTTATATCTTGTTTCTCTCCCCCGCTATTTATATTTATATTAAAATTTGTATTTGTGCTTCCAGTTTTTAGAGTTTAAAATATTTATTCAATCAATATTTGTTTATAATTTCATTATATTAAATAAATATGTGTAATACTTTGATAAATACTTAAAAATAACCTAAAAAAATTAAGCTCAAAGGTTCCTGCCCCAAACCCCCGAATATTATCATTTAATTAGCTCCCCCTATTTGAAAATCCCGACTTCGTCCCTGATCAAATGTGATTAACCAAAAGTTATATCTGAGTTTAGTTTATGAAATTAGTGAATGTGTTCTATATGTTAATTGACACATGTACTATGTCTTATTCAAGAAGTTACACTTGATTACCAATGTAAAAATAAGAATTTAGGTTTGCCAAATTTTATTACATTAGATAAATAGGTGGAGAATATAAACCAATTCATTTCTATTTTAGATAAATAAATGGATAATAGTTTTTAAGCTTTAACATAGTTTTTGTGGGCACCGATCTCATTTTTTTTTAAATTTATAATTAGTTTAATAACCACCCAATAATCCCAGATAACTGTCGTTCTTTATTTCTTAGGTATTATAGCATGACAAATTGCACGTGGACATGGATCACATGAGCTCCCATAAAACTCATTTAAATGGGTAAACCTGGCAATGGATCGTGTCAAGTCCTGTTCGTGTTGATTTTTCTTGTGTTCGGGTCTTATCGGGCTCGTGTCTAAGTGAATAACTTTTTTATCGCATGAAAAAATCATATTCAAACCCGACATTAACGTGTCGTATTCACCCGTTATCACCCATTAAGATAATAAATGATTTTTCTATTTGATATATTAGCCCAATATTAGACACGATTAAACTCAATTATTCATTAACATTACTAAAGCTCTCATTAATTAATATTCAATATGAATAAATTAACATTAAACTAAAAAATTATTTGAAACACCAAACAATATATTGTTATTTACTTAAATTAATAGATCTTAATGAGTGAAGGGGGTCAACAGTAACCCGATTGTCATTTCTTATCGAGTTGGCACTAATATGTTCTGAAACCATTAAAGTTTCACCCATTAACCAATAATTTCGTATTGATTCGTGTCATATTATTGTATCGCATATCATTTTGTCAGGTCTTCAAATGGGTATATGAAAAAAGAGACATAAAGTTACAATAAGAACATGTATATGGATATACAAACAAAACGAGGCATGTAGATATTAGTCCCAATGCGATTGAACACTCTTTGAGAATTTAGGATGAAGTTCCACTAATCTAAAATATTTTAAAATGCAGTAACCGGTATAATATAATAATGTGAGATCGTTATATATTGTAAATGATTATTAAAAATATTGTTATATTATTATATAATTTGTCAAAAATAACATGACAAAGTGAGAGAATCATATTATGCTCCGTTTGGAGTCCTATCTCTCTTCTTCGTTTGGAGCGTTTTATCCTTTCTTAATATGGTTGTCAGGAATTTGGGGGGAGGGGGGGTCAACTGTACCAGCGGTTGTTCCTTTCTGGTAGAGGCTGAGAAGGACTTTGATCATTTTGGAGGTATCCCCCACCTTTACTAAGGTGTATTTTTTCTAGGTCCCTTAAATTTAGAGCCACCCTCCTCGGGTATAGTGTTTAAGATGCGTTTTGTAATACCCTGTGCTTTCGAAACAATTTATTTTTGGTAGAAATTAATTAAATAAATTCGTGAATAAATTAAATTGGTATAATTTAAACTAAATTGGTAGAATTAATTTAAGAATAAATTGCTTGTTTGTGATTGCATGTTTATTCGATTCAATTGTTAATAATGTGTTCACTCGTAGAGAACAAATTGTATGTTAATTAAACTATTAGTATGTGGTGTTCAACATAATAAAAATGTGAAAATTGGGTAGATATAGTTTGGGCATGTTTCGGGATAATTTGAAGACTTGTTTAGGTATTTTAGACATCTAAAATTAGGCCCGAGCTATATGTATACCATTAGGGGAGTTATTGGGCCAATCCAGATATGATTTCGGGCTTATTTAGGGACCCAAATGTGAGGGTTTATGGTAATCTT
Organism: Sambucus nigra; assembly: GCA_949130495.1. NCBI lineage: Eukaryota > Viridiplantae > Streptophyta > Magnoliopsida > Dipsacales > Adoxaceae > Sambucus > Sambucus nigra. Next base: position 543,034,017 of record OX422214.1, on the reverse strand, counting down.
GGGATTATTGTTAAAAAAGGGTAGTTAACAAGTAAGATATCATTCTCTCATCCACCACAACTTAACCCTAGTAGCCCCACATCCAATGGATAGGTTACCAAGGATAGAGAAGGGAGGAAGATCAAGATCCAAGAGAAAGAGAAATAGATCCCCAATCGTTAAACTAAGACAATAATTCTCTTGCTAATTCAATTGTGTATTTATCATAGAAATTATGGGTTAAGGAGATGAATTGATGTTTATATGATTAGAATAAACCTAATGAATATTGAAGAACAAATCTAAAATTTTAACGTTTAAAGAATTGATTAATTGGTGATAAAATCAAAAATTGAATAATCATGTTATGTGGGAATGAAATCTTAGACCTCATATTGTACGAATGATATATTTGATGTAAATCGCGAAGAAAGAGGGTTCTTTAATTGGTTAAAAGAGAAAATATTCAACCTTGGAAACTAGGGTTTATATTGTGAATAATTCTTGAAAAATTGTTACCGGATGAATTCGTTATGTTTTAGGAATTATTTCCAAGTGTAAAATTATTTTATCATGGATATTAGATTAGAGTTCTACATAAAGTTTGGGTGAAGGTTAGAGATGGTTTGATTAAAGGAGAAGACCAAATCACGCCACTGTTCATCTTGCCAACTAGCAGAACTGAACGGGTTTGCTGGTAGGGGCCAATTGGTTTGCACCGACCCGGTTCGGCCAGCCAGCGAACTGGTTCGGCCATCCAGTGACCCGGTTCGACCAGCCAACGAATAGGTTCGGTTTACCTAGCTACTCCCCCCTTGGTTTTTGTAATTTTTTATAGATCGTTTAGGGTGCATCACGGAGTATAGAGTCCGATAGTTAGGATTGAACTTCTGGGAATATAATGGCAAGGTTATGAAGTACCTTAACTTAATCGTAAATGATTTTTTGTAAAGGTTGCGTTATTATTTAAGATAGAAAGTTAAAAATTAACTAAGCGGTTAGCTCTTATAGTAGAAATCTTAATTAGAGATCAACAAGACTTCTTGGGGGTAATATCGGGTTAAGTACCTATGCATATTATGTGTTATAAATATGTATGTATTTATTTATTTGTGTGTACATACCCATGTTTGTGGACGGCTTATCGATTGGGGTTGCGTACGTTTCGGTATCGGAGCACGCGTCGTCACATGTGGTCTAGACGTTGTGTAGGTCATTATTTTAGGTACTACGTAGAAGCGGTACTTATGAGGAGGTAGTTGTAGATGCTAGTATCCATTGTCACCATTGGGGTTATGTATCGTGTAATAGTGTACTGCAGAGTGACCGACCCACTTGTGTGTGTTTTATGATGTCCATTTAGATGAAGGACTCCTCCGGACTTACAAGAAGATCACGAATGGGACACTGAAAGTATCTGCCTATATGTGTCATATATATGTAAGTACATATATAATTATCTAAATTAATTGAGAATTAGTCCCGGTAGTTCAATGATGTAGACAATTGATAATTAACCCAATACTACATAAAACACATAATGGATGTTACGTTATTTCATGTGGGTAGTATCGTATGGGGTTACTCTTGGGATTAGAAGCACATGTGTAGATGATTAGCTTCCGTATATGAATTGTGCTAGATGCATCGAATGTTACCTTATTGTTATAGTTAGCAGACTTTTATATATGGGACTTCGATTTATATGCGTATAATAATATACTTAGATTAGGGGTAAGATACTTACTTCATGTGAGTGCCGATGGGCGGTGTATACTTTTAATTAACAGCATCATTGCGTTTTAATTTTGTAAGATAATACTTGCAACTCTAGGGTGCTGACCTAAATTATAAAATGTTTCCCCCCAGGTTTTCTAGATAGGGATATTAGGGCCGACATGAGATCAGAATTGTGGTCACATTTGATCATCAATCATTCAGATCATTGGACTCTAGTTTAGGTTGTTATTTCCCTTCTAGTTACTTTTATTATGTCAAAAATATATGGGCATAAGCTCGAAGTTTATTATTCAGTGTTTGGGATATTAGTTATTCTTAAGTGGATGATTTATTACTAGTTGGGTGTTGGACTTATTTCTTATCAATTCCTATCTTAAATGGTTGATTGTGCTTGTTGATTTGGAATTTATAAATGTCATACCATGGTTTTGATTTTGAAAATGATATAGATTGTTAGATAAGCCCCATCTTCAACGTATTGTGTCTGATTAACCTTTACGTGGAAATGGGGATTGTTACAGTTGGTATCAGAGTATTTAGTTTCTGGCATCCTTAGGAACTATGTTGTATTCATTACGTTCTGAGTTGTGCTCTTTAATATGTAAACCCATAATTAGAAATTATTGTACTCTTTGCGATTTGTGAATGATACAAACCTCGTTTTCTTTCAGATGGAAAACGGTAGGCGAGGTAGACCATGACGTGTCACCACACAAGCTGCAAAAGAGGAGGGATCAACATGAACCGCATCCACATTCCCCTTCAGCCTCACCTGTGGTTAACCCAGCATGTATTGCCCCAATAGTGATGCAGACAGTCTCTAAGATGATGGGCGCTATGCTATAACATTTTTAGTCGCCACGGCAGCAGCCACCACCCCGCAGTAGGTGGTGCCACCCATTTAGGCAAAGGGTTCGGCATGGGAGAGAGATAGGGAGGCATTCACTAAGGATGGCTAGTCAGTGAAATAAGGACATTCAGTGACACTTGAGGATGGTTGAGTGCACATTAGTGCACAAATAAATGTTAGAATCATTTCGACTAGTGGGAGCAGCCTTCCAATAGATAGAGTCTCTCACTACACTAGAGGATCAGGATAGGTTGACTATTGATGAGTTTTGGGGAAAGTTTGAGGGAAAGTATTTTCCACCAGCTAGGAAATCAGAGATGAGGATGAAGTTCATGGACCTTAAGCAGGAAGGTCGCACGGTTACAGAATATGAGGAAGAGTTTATCGCATTGTCCTATTTTGTTGGGGTCAGTGTAAAAACTAAAGAGAAAAAGATGGATAAGTTTGTGTCTAGGACAACTTGGAATATTAAGAAGTCTTTGCTGGGGAATATGACTTTCACCACAGATACCCAGATGGTGAATGTCGCTTTATTGCATTACAGGGATTACAGGGCATTTCAAAAAAATTAAGGGGAGAAGAGATCCAGCTTAGAGACATCGACCCAGCATCGAAAGATGAATGGGAGCAGTAATCAGGAGACCTAAAAGTTTAGGGGGCCACAGTCGAGTGATCAGCATAAGAGGTACATAGGTTTCGATGATCCGAATGAGCGCAGCGGGGCCGGGGTCATCAGGAGAGAGGCCATCAGGGCCAGTGGTAGCAGGACTGAGGCCATCAGGGTTAACAACTAGATAGGCATCACTTTAATGGGAATTGTTACATTTGTGGAGAGAAGGGATATGTAGAAAGGAAGTTCCCTCAAGGTAATTAGACGGCACAGGATCTAGGGGACAACGAGGGTACCAAGCACCCCAGGGGAAGTGTCAGTCGTTACCGGTCTAGGTAGTGGCTGCAGTGCCATCATCGCCATTGCTACCCGCCCCACCTCAGAGACAGCAGTCGCAGTTATAGTATGAGCTTGTATATAATGTCGCCCCTGGAGAGGGACAACACTAACATAGGAATTTGAGGGTATGTTCCCTATTCTTGATCATTTAAGGCATATTTAGTTTGATACTAGTGCATAATACTCAATTGTTAATACTACTTTGTTAGTGCATTGAGGATGGTAGACATAACATTTGACATAGTGCTTTACGTTGATTCACCCATAGGTTGAGGGATACTTATACGTTCCGTGCGTAGAGGTATAAAGATTGATATTGGGAGACTTATGTTTGTGGCAAACCTATTTGCATTAAATATGTTGGAATATGGCGTTATCTTAGGGATGGATCGGCAAGCCACTTATAGGGCTTGTGTTGAGTTTTGTAGGACCGTTTAGAGTTAATGGTTTAGTGTATAGTGACTGGTTGGACAATGGTTTTCACCACAGCTCTGAGAACTATTATGAAAAATTTCATATTTTGGGTCTAGTTATAGTAAAATGGATGGCGATGTAAACTGGGATTAGTACGATGACTTTAGGAAATTTGTTACACTTAAGATAGAGGGACGTACTGATGCGATTTTGAGGATTTTGAGGAAAGATTTGGGGGAGGATAAATTCCTATTAAAGAGCACCAAATTAATGTTGTGCTAAAATTGGGCTAGATTCATTTGTGTTGTTGAACCATTAGTGATTTCAGTGAGAATAATGTGCGAGTGTACTTGGGAGTAGGGTCACTGTGTGATTTCGGGATGTGAGGAGAGACGACTCAATTAGAAAATTTGTATGAGAATGATCTGACTTGTGCATCATTGACGTCTGTTTTATTAATGTACTAGTAATGAATAAGGTTTATGGACAATTAAATATCCAAAAATGAGTTCTGGAGATAGTAGCGTAGGACCAACGATGGTTCGATGGAGTTTATAAGCCCTATATATTGAGGGTTTATACGAGCATTAGGATTATAGTCGCGCGTTTTGCATGAATTGGGAAGTGTTTCTCTATCGAGATTAGGCACAACATTGTGGATATTTCAGGATTGGTTATGGACGTATTTCTCAAATTAGGGATATAATGAATTTCCAACTCAGGGTACGGACATAAAATAGATGCTAATGATGACATACTTTAACGGATGAATAAATGCGATGGTTATCCGAGGATGGATTCATTTTAGTATGTAAGGATATGCATAATGAGAAGAATTGGTATGGCAAAAGTTTTGGGTTACTTTGAGAGATTTTATGGTTAGCGATGGCCTCGGTTATATGAAGATGCATATTGTGACGAATAGTGTTATAATAGCGACTTTGTCATTGTCAATGGGCAATAGTCGACTTTATTGGGATGGATAGATCTTTAGAGTCTTGTAAGAGATTAAGTGCTCAACTAGATTTAAGGGTGGACAGAGGGTGTCCTATTGTATGCGTGAAAAGGAATATGATATTCTTGGCCTGATTGGGTCAATTAATTTAACGGGTATAACTCTTAGAAGCATGAGCCTTTTATTGATATTGGCACAAGTTAAAAATTATATAGTTAGCTTATTGTTTCGTGTTTAGTCTTGGACCAACAAATATCAATAATTGACTAATCCATGTAGTAGTGTATCGGGAGGGTTCCTTATTTGAATTTCACTTGCGAGACGTCCCACACATGAAATTTAGCAAGTGTTGAGAGTTGAGGAACGTTGGGTTCTTGGATTTTTTTTAATTCATTGTACGTGTGTTGAGATATAATGCATCGGATGATGTTATATTGTATAAGTTAAGGCCAACGGGGCCATGGTGTGCAACGATGAGAGCACTTATTAATGTTTAGACCACTGATAGAATAAGTGAAAAAATCTCAAGAAGAATTGAGTCACGGTTAGCAGGATATTCGAATATATTTTTTGCCTTATGGATATACATGGTATGTATTGTTTATTTTGGATGTATATGTGTTATCCATATGTGATGTTTGTGCAGGTGTACATGCGATATGTGGCGTATAGGCATCCCGATCACACTATGGTATGCATAGATGAGCCTTTTGCTTTTATCTCGTGAGATACAGGTCTAAACTAATTGAGTATACACTACACCAAAATGGGCAAATTGTCACCTTTCAGCCGGCCAACCTTGTCAAGGTCATTGACCGTGGCAAAAAAATACTCGTTTTATGTCACGGTCATTGACCTTGACACGACCGTGACAACTAATTGTCACGGTCAATGACCGTGACAAGGCCGTGACAAATGACCGTGACAATTCTTGTCACGGTCAATGACCTTGACACGACCGTGACAACTTTTCCAGCAAAAACCCTTTCCCCCTTCTTTTTTCCCTCCCACCGTTCCCTCCCTCTCTCTCTCTCTCTCTCTCGACGCTGCTCTCTCTCTCTCTCTCTCTCTCTCTCTCTCTCTCTCTACTTTCAGGTCCAATTTCTCTCTCTCTCTCTCTTCCATTTATATATATATTTGTGTGTATATTTATGTGTGTATGTGTATATATATATGTGTGTATGTGTGTGCGTGTGTGGGGGGTGGGGCAGGGTGGGGCGGGGTGGGGCAGGGTGGGGGAGGGGGTGGTGGAGGGGGCAGGGGGTGGGGTGGGGTGCGGTGTGTGTGTGTGTGTGTGGTGGTGTGTTTTGGGGTAGGGGGAGGGGGTGGTGGAGGGGGGCAGGGGTTGGGGTGGGGTGGGGTGTGTGTGTGTGTGTGAATAGGTATAATTTTTTTCACTCCCTCTCTAACCCTCCACAATTAATTCTTATGCTAAAATCCTCGCTTACACAATATATATAGGTATAATTCACGGGCTTTAGCTAAACTAGGGTTTTATAGAGTTTCGCTGCTACTACTTGGGCAATGACTATACTAGGGACCAAAGATAAATAAATAAACGGGATTCAAAGTAAATACTAGGAAATCCCAATTTATAACCGTCTAATTTATATCCTTTATTTATTTAATCACGATTCATTCCACTAAATAATCATGATTGCACTCAAATTTAATTATTTATAAATCACTCGAAAGAATGTGTTATTATTATTAAAGTTGATTACGGTATATTATGATTCCCCACGTTATGTTTTCGATACCCTCTTGGTTAAATAAATTTTCTACTAACCGATTTTATTGAATATCTGATCAATTCCTTGATTCTAAAACTTAATTCTATAGGATTATAAAATAGTTCATCGATCGGGTAAACAAAACGTATAAGTCTATCAAGGGGTATCACAATCCAAATTATTTCTTGGACGTGAATTCCTCCAAATTATGATCTCATACCTATTCACACAATGATTGACCAACTTGCGAGGATCTATTGTGAGCATCCTTAGACTTGTAGGGGGTGGGGTGGGGTGGGGTGGGGTGTGTGTGTGTGTGGTGGGGGAGGGGGTATAAACAATTAAAAAAATGGGCGTATGCCGCCTATTTGTGAGCATATGATATTCTTTAGTAAAATGCGAAATAGTAGTTCATTGTGTGCTCATTGTGTGGCCTCATCAATCTACAATACACTACATAACTAAAAGTTCAATAAAAAAGCCGAGGACTAACATATATACACAACACTCAAAGTAGACATCAATTTTATAAATAATTGATAATAGTTGGATAATAATTGGATAATAAACATCGGGAGGGGGTGGGGGTGGGGGTGGGTGGGATTTTGAATATTATTTACATTCAAAATATATAATTGATAATAGTTAGATAATAATTGGATAATAATAATTGTTTTTATACCTATAGAACAGCTTAGATAGTGTGTGTGTGTGTGTGTGTGTGTATGTGGTCAATACATGAATTTATTTTTGTATTTGAATTATCCCATGAATTTATTTTTGTATTTGAATTAACCCATTATATGAAACATACTTGAAATTAAATATAGTGCGCATAGATACTAGCATTCTAGTTCTTATGCGTACGCATTCAATAACCCTTAGACCCGTTCGAGAGTCATTACCCCTGTAATGAGATCTCTCGAATTGTCACGTTTGGACAGTTTGGGACTGTATAATTTCTGTATAATATTCTTATTGGCTTAAAGTTGTTACTTTTGGAGGAAGTTTTGCAGTCGTATCTTAATGTTCTCTGGGTACATACTAGATTGATAAGTGTGACTGTTATTTTAATTGACCAATTGAAATAACACTCACACCTGCCAATCTACGTCGTGTACTTGGAGAACTAAGGGGATATGCTGTCGAATTTTTTTCAAATCGTAACAATGTGCATGAGCTGTTAAGTATATTACAGAAAAATGCATTCTTGAATGGGATAGGACCACTTACCCTTTAATAGGATAATTAAATGATGGGATAATTAAATAAAACATACTATAAATCTAAGTTTTGTTTACCTTTAATAGGTGTTTAGTTGTGGTAGCTGTGATGGGATATCCGAAATACAAAGAGTGGATGGGTGAGACTAATAGAATGGGGGATGTGTTTCGCAGAGGTGCTAACGAATTTGTGAAATATGCAAAGAGATGTCGTAATGATGAAGAGTTTTCGTGTCCGTGTGCTAGGTGTAAGAATGGTAAGGTGTTTGAGTGGAAAACAGTTGAACTACATTTGTTAAGATCGGGTATGCAAGATAGTTATCGATTTTGGAGTTTTCACGGTGAATTGAAAGTTCCTTTTGTCCCTGACCAACCTTCACAACATCCTTCAACAAGTAGAATAGATGAAGAAGGGGACGACGTAGATCATAATATGTTAGAGGATTTAGTTGATGATGCGTACGGAGTTTATGAAGCTGAGGAGAATGAGGTTACTGATGATGTAGAAGATTCAAGTGCTCGTGAAGATAACACGATAAAACTTGACGATGACTACCAAAGTTTAAAATTTAAGGCGACCCAACCGTTATACTCTGGCTGTGAGAAAGATCAAACAACTTTACATGCCATGGTTGGTTTGCACAGTTTGAAGACGCAGTACGGTTTGTCTGGCAATAGCGTGACGGGAATTCTGAAATGGGTGAAGGGCTTATTACCCAAGGTGAATACACTTCCAAATAGCTATCCTATTATGAAGAACAGTTTGAAAGGTTTGGGAATGAAGTATAAATCGATTCATGCTTGTGTGTATGACTGCATACTATACCGAAAGGAGTATCAAAATCTCGATCGTTGTCCGGTATGCGATGAACCTAGATATGTCCAATCTACTAGTAAGGAAGGCACAAGCTCAAAAGTGCCTCAAAAAGTATTGAAATATTTTCCCGTTGGGCCTAGATTAAAGCGATTTTTCACAGTACCATGGATTGCAGAGGCAATGACTTGGCATGCTAGGGCAGAAGTAGGGGGTAATATCATGCGTCATCCTATTGATTCTACTGCCTGGCGGAGGATGAATTATGAGTATCCCGATTTTGCTCGAGAACAACGCAACATTCGTTTGGCTATATCAACAGATGGTTTCAATCCATTTGGAAATCTAAGCACCAATCAGAGTGTATGGCCAGTGATCCTAGCCCCACTCAACCTCCCTCCTTCACAGTGTATGAGACTTGAATTTTCGATGATGGCTTTATTGATACCTGGGCCAAAGGCACCAAGTGAAGACATTGATATCTACCTGGCTCCTTTGGTAGAAGAATTAAAAGAGTTGTGGGAAGAGGGTGTGCAATCATTTGACTCTTTTAGAAAAGAAGAGTTTACGCTGAAAGCTATGTTGATGTGGGCAATTCATGATTTTCCAGCTTATGGGACATTATCCGGATGTGTAGTACATGGTTATTTGGGGTGTCCTATTTGTGGAGAGGAGACTGAATCTCTTCGTCTATCCTCCAGCTTAAAAAATGTATACCATTGCCACAGGAGGTTTTTACCCCCAGCTCATAGTTTCAGATTTGAGAAAGCTTCCAATTTTTTATTGGGCGGAGTTGAACATAGGCTACCGCCGAGATAACTTTCGGGTTCAGAAATTGAAAGTAAATCTTCTGAATGTGGCCCAAATATGCCAGGTAAGAATCCCAAATTTAATAATGTCAAGCATAAGAAGACCCCAACTGGGAATGAAACTGAGATAAGAAAGGCATGGTCTCGGAGGTCAATTTTATTTGACTTGCCTTATTGGAAGAAAAACCCGGTGTGCCATGTATTGGATGTGATGCATGCAGAGAAGAACTTCGCTGAACATATTGTGGGTACTTGCCTTGGGGGGAGTCATTCGAAGGATGGAGAAAATGCACGAAAAGACCTTAAAACATTAAAACTTAAACCACAACTATGGTTGAAAGAAGATAGTAGGGGAAGGACAATAATTCCCCCTGATGCGTTTACTTTGACGAGTGAGGAAAGGAAGGTGCTTCTAGACACAATATATAATTTGAAGGGCCCATCTACTTTTTCGTCCAACTTGCAAAGGATTGTGAATTATGTTACTCATGATTTACATAAGTGTAAGTCCCACGATTGGCATGTGATCATGCAATTGGTTCCTCTATTGTTTAAGCACTGTTTCTCCAAGAACAAGGATTTGCGTAGGGCTATTATGCAAATTAGTATTACCTTCTCCCTCTTGTGTGAGAAGGTAGTGAATCTAGAACACATAGTGGCCGCAAAATTGGTTGTGAACGAAGCGATTTGTGTATTGGAGAAGTACTTTCCCCCAGCATTCTTTGACATAAGTGTTCACTTGTTGGTACACCTATGCGACGAGGCACTTCTTTGTGGTCCAGTTAGATATCGGTGGATGTATCCGTTTGAAAGATTAATGAAAGTTTTTAGACATTACGTCAAGAATACGCGATATATTGCAGGATCAATTGCAGAGGAATACATCACCGTGGAGTCATCAATATATACTCGGGAATATATGACTAACTCTACCAGCGTTGATGACACTGATGAATTCCTCGATGATGGTGGTAATGTGATGGGAAAACGAGTGAAATTAACGAGTTTGCAACATGAACAAGTAGCTCGTTATCTATTTGACACACATGAAGATGTCGAAGAATGGAAAAAGTAAGTTTCGAATATTATAATGTTTAACATTATTTTAGATTATTTTATACATGATTAATTTTGTAATATGCAGTAAATATGAAGCCTGTGAGAACAATAAAAGACGAAAAACAGTGGTACAATCAGACAGCGAATTTAGGCTATGGTTGACACAAGAGGTAATTACAATGAAAACAGTCGTTATATAACGTTACATTACACTCAAATTTTACCACTAATATAATTAATTTATCTATATTCTCAGCTCCTAAAGATGGGTGATGCGACATCAAGGCTTGCTCGTCTAGCCACTGGACCCTTGTTCGTGGCACAAGAGTACAAAAAATATCGATTGAACGGTTACATTTTCGGCGCTAAAGTGTACGAGGAAAGTACAAATGTACAGAACTCGGGAATTTCATACAAGGCTCTTACTTTCTTTCGAGCGAGCGCAAAAGATAAAAACCTCGTTGAAGCTGAAATGACTTACTATCGTGTAATCCAAAATATATTTGAATTGGATTATATAAGCTTCAAAGAGGTTGTATTTTACTGTGAATGGGTAAGAGTTGAGGATAAAAATGCTTGTAAAGTTGATCCTGTCACCAATTTGATCATGGTTGACTTGTCCAAGTTGAAGAGCAACGACCACGTGAGTGATGAGCCGTATGTTTGTGCATTTCAAAAGGTTAAGCAAGTGTTTTACTCGGAGTATATCAACAACGAGCCGTGGTCAATTGTCCAACACGCGCCAAGGCGTCTAAATAGTAGTGTGGATGACTTGGCTGCTCCTACCGAATATCAATCCATTTTTTATGATAACCCGAATTTGAAACAATTTTTCAATTTGTAATAAATATTTTAATTTGTACCGAAACATCCATTTTTATGCTTTTACTTGATCTGCACTTTATCATTTTCACTCTTGTGTAGTGTGCGTGTGTGGAGAGGAGATTAATACATAAATATTCCAACTACATCTAAGTTTTGTTTATACTAATCCATGAATATACGCTTCTTACCTTTAATAGGTGATTAGTACATAGTTATTTGGGGTGTCCTATTTGTGGAGAGGAGACTGAATCTCTTCGTCTATCCGAACACTAAGAAATGCCATAATCCTATGGAGCGATGCTCAGCAAATTCCTCCCAACCGTTATGTAGCCAAACATCACCGGTTGAAGTTATCAATTCCACTTTCCATACCCCACCACTTTCCATACCCCATTTAAAGGTGGAGTTGACAATTTCAACTGCTGATTTTTGGCTACACAACGGTTGGAAGGAATTTGCAACGCATACCTCCATAGGATTATGGTATCTCTTAGTGTTTAGATATGAAGAGAATTATAATTGACACGATTGCCCGGGGTACATTAGTTGGAAGGAGGTGCCATATGAGCTCAAGTTAGCTGTTTGAGTGACACTACAGGTAATGTATTTATATTTATATGTCAATTTTGATTTCGATTTCAATTACGATTTATATTTATCTATATTTGAGGGGCGGATACTAATTTTACTTTATTTCAATTCAGGGGACAGGGAGTGGCCCTAAGGGTAGGCCACATATGCTATATACTTGTGTGGCTATTCGGACGAGAAGGGAAGGATAAGGAGGTGTTCCCGAGCGTCGCGGTACAAAATCTCTTTTCCATGCAAATAGTTTGTAGATTTGAGATAAAATGATGGTGATGTTGTTTCTTTTGAAATAGTTTCTTATTTGAATATATATTTGCATTATCTTTAGTTTTTTCGGATATATGATGTTTGGAACAGGTACAACGTTGCTATAACAGGTACAAATATACTGCTGGGCAGTGGCAGTGGCCATACTGCCCAGCAGTTTTTTTTTAATTCTGCCCAGAATTGTCACGGTCATTGACCGTGCCAATTTTTTAAAAAAGGGTCACAGCTTAGTCACGGTTATAAACCGTGACAAACGTGTCACGATCATTGACCTTGACACGACCGTGACACAAAACGCGAGTTTTTTGTCAAGGTCAATGACCGTGACACGATCGTGACAAAAAAAGTTGTCTCGCCTCGAAATGTCACGGTCATTGACCTTGACAAGGTGAATTTTTCAAGGTCAATGACCTTGACAAATGGGCAGATTTGGTGTAGTGATAAACTTATGATAATTGTGCAGATTAAGTTTTAATGCTATGCTGTAAAAAATTTCGAGGATGAAATTCCACTGTTATGGGAGAAGAATTTAATACCTAATGTTTTCAAAACAATTTTTTTTATTGAATTTAATTAAATAAATTCCTTAATAAATTAAATTGGTAGAATTTAAACTAAATTGGTACAATTTATTTTGAGGCTTATTTGTGATTGGATTGTGATTACATATTTATTCGATTCAATTTTGAATAATGTGTTCATTCGTAGAAAATAAATTGCTTGTTAAGTTAATTGTTAGTATGTGGTGTTCAACATAATAAAAATATGTAAATTGACTAGATATTACGTGGGCATGTTCTGAGATGATTTGGGGATTCGTTTAGGTGTTTTAGACATTTAAAATTAGGCACGGGGTATAGGTATACCATTAGGGGAGTTATTGGGCCAATCTGGGTATGGTTTTGGGCTTGTTTAGGGGCCCAAATGTGAGGGTTTATGGATAACTCGGGATTAAAATTATAAAAGGGTAATTAACAAGATATCATTCTCCCATCCACCACAACTCAACCCTAGTAGCCCCACACCCATTGGACAGGTTACCAAGGCTGGATAAGGGAGGAAGGTCAAGATCCAAGAGAAATAGATCCCCAATCGTTAAACTAAGGCAAAAATTCTCTTGCTAAACTAATTTTCAATGTGTTTCTAAATTCAATTGTTTATTTCTCATAAAAAATTATGGGTTAAGTAGATGAATTTATGTTTATATGATTAGAATAAACCTCATGAATATTGAAGAACAAATCTAAAATCTTATCATTTAAAGAATTGATTAATTAGTGATAAATCCGAAAATTAAATAATCACGTTGATTAGGAATGAAATCTTAGAACTCATGTTGTAGGAATGATAAATATAATATAAATCTATATGAAAAAAGGGTTCTTGAATGAGTGAAAGGAGAAAAGGTTCAATCAGGGTATTTATATTTAATAATTCTTGAGGTAATTGTTACCGGATGAATTCAATATGTTTTAGGAATGATTATCATGTAGAAAATTATTGTTTCATGATGGGGATTAGATTAGAGTACATACATAAGGTTTGGGTGAAGGTTAGAGATGCTTTGGTCGAAGGGAGAAGACCAAATCACATCACTATCCATCTTGGTAGCCAACAAAACTGAACCAATTCACTGGTTGGTTCGGCTAGCCAGCGAATCGATTCGGTTTGCCTGGATGGTCCCCCCTTGGTCGTTGGGATTTTCCGTAGATCGTTTAGGGTGAGGCATGGAGTATAGATTTGGGGGTTAGGATTGAACTTCCGGGAATATAATGGGAAGGTTAGGAAGTACCTTAACTTAATTATAGATAAATTATGTGTAAAAGTTGTGTTACTATTTATTTTGGGAAGTTAACAATTAATTAGATGGTTAACTATTAAAGTAGAAATCTTAATTGAAGATCAATAAGACTTCTCGGGGGGTAATTATAGGGTTAATTACCTATGCATACTATGTGCTATAAATATTTATTTATTTATTTATTTATTTGTGTAGACATACCCATATTCTTGGACGACCTATCGATTGGGGTTGTGTACATTTCTGGAGCAAAGCACGCGTCGACACATGTCAGCTAGGCATTGTGTAGGTCATTATTTTCAGTACTACCGTAGCAGCGCCACTTACGAGTATGTACGTGTAGATGTTGAGATCCATTGTTATGATCGGGGGTATGGATCATGTAATGGTGTACTGGGTAGGGACCGGTCCACTTATGTGTATTTTGTTATGTCCGTTTACATGAGGGACTCCTACAGACTTACCAATAGAGCACGAATATAACACTAAAGGTAGATGCCTTTATGTGTCGTATATATATAAGGACATATATAATTATATAGATTAATTGAGAATTAATCCTTGTAGTCTAATTATGTAGACAATTGATAATGAACCCAATACTACGAAAAACACATAATGGATGTTAGGGGTGGCCATAGGCCCGAGGCCCGCCAAGCCCGCCCAACCCGCCCAATAAAAAAATAGGGCTTGGGTAAGGTAAATAGGCCCGCAAAGCGGGCTTGGCAAAATTTTATAGGCCCGATTTTTTTTCGGGCGGGCTTGGGCATGAGTTCTTAAGCCCGATGAGGCCCGGCCCGGCCCGAGGCCCGAAATATATATATATATATATATATATATATATATATATATATATATATATATATATATATATATATGGGGGGGGGGACTTCTATAAATATAAAAATGTATACCAAGTCTTTTCATGTAAAGTTAGAAACTTTATATATGGATTTTATAATATATGGAGTTTAAAACAGATTTTTAATTAAAAAAATTGGTCTTTAAATAAAAAAATAGGTATTTTAATATTTAAAAAAAATCTTTTAATTAACATAATAGGGCCCGATCGGGCGGGCCTGGGTAAAGAGCTTTCAAATCTGGGCGGGCTTGGGATTACATAATAAGGCCCCATCTAGGCCCGAGCGGGCTTGGGATAACACTTAATTATTCAAGCCCGGCCCGAGCCCGACCGGGCCTGCCCAGGCCCGGCCCACGGCCACCCCTAATGGATGTTATGTTATTTCTTGTGGGTAGTATCGTAGGGGTTAATCTTAGGACTAGAAGCACATGTGTAGACGATTAGCTTCCGTATATGAATTGTGCTAGATGAATCGAATGTTGCCTTGTTGTTATAGTTAGCAGACTTTCATATTTGAGACTTGGGTTGATATGCGTATAGTATTATACTTAGATGAGGGGTGAGATACATACTGCATCTGAGTGTCGATGGGCGGTGCATACTTTGAATTAACTGCATTATTGAATTTTAATTTCGTAAGATATTCTTGCAACTCTAGGGCACTGACCCAAATTATAAAATATTTCCCCGCAGGTTTTCCTAGATAAGGACAACATGGCTGACAGGAGATCACACATGCGGTCGCATTTGCTCATCAGTCATTCAGATCATTTGACTATAGTTTTGGTTGTTACTTCCCTTCTAACTACTTTTATTATGTCGGAGATTGTATGGGCATAAGTCCGAAGTTTATTATTCGGTATTTTTGGATATTGATCATGCTTGTGTGGGTGATTGGGTATTGGTCATATTTCTTATCAGTTATTATTTTAAATGGTTGATTGTGCGTGTTGATTTAGAATTTATAAATGCCATATCATGGTTTTGATGATGACAATGATATAGATTGTTAGACAACCCCCATCTTCGGCATATTGTGTTTGACCAATCTTTATGTGGAAAATGGGGGTTGTTATATGTTTATCTTGCATTATTTCACCGTCTGCTTTCCCTGTGCATATACTTTGTTTGGAGCACCTCGTCTTCTAGTGTTGTCCACACCAGATTCTTAGTTCTTTACTGTTACAACCCCTATTTTCTCACCTAAAGGCTGGATAGGCACGATTCACCGAAGATGGGGCTTGTTAGTCAATTAATACCATTCTCACCACAATGTAATATAAATATTGTTATTTTAAAGGCCGGTGCTTTAACTTTATGAATATTTCCATAATAATAATTAAATTCAAACTAACACCAATTAAATAATAAATCTGCTAGCAAGAAAAAATCATAACTCCAACATAATTTAAATAAATAAGTCTCGGGCTTATGCCCTTATAAATGTATCGAAATAAAATAACTAAACTCTGGTTGATGAATAAGAAAATTGAATATCTCTATAGTATTTGTGTGTCGTTGCGGTAATTCCTTTTCCATCAAAATTCCCTTGAACCTCCAAAAATATAACAAAACTAGTGTAGAGGGTAAGTAAGAAAGTCAATCCAAATATAAGGGTGAAACACAACATATAAGAAGACTAAAGTGTGAAATCATTTGCATCTTTATTATATTTTTATGATTTTTTATTTTTATATATTTTTATGAATTTTTCAAGGGATTATTAATTAACTTACTATATACTAATTTTTAAAGTACTAACTAAGATGTAAAAGCTAATAAAAAAAATGAGGTAAACAAAATTATGCTAAAAGTAAACTAACTAAATTGGACTCATGAGGGCTTCAAAATCCAGCCCATGAATGGGAGATTAGCCCTCAATAATCATCATCCAAAATATAAGATAAACAAATGAAAGCATGTGATGATTATAATAAAAGTAATAAGAGATGAATAGATCAAACCCATTTAACCCTTGAATTGGAATGGAATCTTCAATTACATCAACACTCTCTCAATTACAATCTCCCACAAATGTATTTATTAAATCTAAAAGAAAAACTACAAGAAAAAAAAGATAATGGATGAATTCATAATGGACAATTAAATAATAAAAGAGATTTGCTAAAAATGCAAATCCTAACATTATAAAATTGTACATTATAACTCATCCAAAGAAATAAATTTATGTCATTACTTTATATTGAGATAATTGCAAAAAATGTAAAATCTCAACATAAAGGAATGGATTAGAATTTACCTCCCATAAGGGATGAATTCAATTACATCAATCTATTTTGAAATAATTGCTAAAAATGCAAAAATTCATTATAGAGGGCTGGGGTTGAATTTATCCTAGAGATAAATTTCACTACACACCTCTATATTGAGATATTTGCTAAAAATGCAAATACTCAACATAGAGGGATGGAGAGAATTTTATCACACAAATCTTAAAAACTAATTTTGAGATCCTCTCAAAATGGCACCAAGTCTTCAATTTATATGATGCACATGGAGGCTAGGGGTAAATGTGAAAATGGCCTAGGGGTGAGCATGTGGTTATGGTGTAGGAGGTAAAATCTGATTTGGGTTAAATGTACATTTGGGTACACATAGGAGCATGTGGGTTGTGAGGTTAGAGGGGTAATTTTGAAAAAGGATTAAAAAATGGATATTATGGGTAATGGGGACAAAAGAAATTTATTAAACATGTGGGTTATTTGTTTGACTTTGGCTTTGGTTTTTATTTTTGGGAGATTGGTTTGTTAACAGGTGAAATCATGGCTTGGAGATGGGTTAAAGTTGGAGTTGGGTATAGTGGTGCCCGGGTATGATGTACCATGGGTTGAACATGGGTTAAGGAGATTTGGATGTGGGTTAAAGGTGAGATGAGTTGAGATTGGATATGAGGCAATAGGGCATGGGTTTTTGTCGAAAATTTCAGGGGTACGAAGTGGTTCAAGCCAGCAGCGGGTTCCGGGTTTAGGTTGGTTAACAGGTGGTGGCTGGGTTAGTCGCTGGTAGGTGACGACGGTGGTTCAGGGGAGGTCCGAGTTCAACTCGGGTTTGGGTCCCGGGTTGGTGGGGCTGCCATAGCAGGTGGTATGGAGGTTTAAGGCAGTACCCGAGATGGGTTAACTCGGGTAGAAGGTAGAGGGGTTAGGGGGCGTATGGGTTGGGGTGGGAGAGTTTGCGGTGAAATGGGTTTTGGATATTGGGATGTTTGGATGGTGTGAGTGGGGGTGTGATGTGTGTGTTTTTGGTTATGGAGGATAGAGGAGAGAGAAAAGGGTGTGGTGAGGAAGATGATGAAGGGGAGGGTTGTGTGTGTGAGGGTGTATGATAGTTAGGGGGTGTGTGAGTGAGTTATTTAGGTGTGTGGAGGTATATGTTATGTGTGTGTATGTTAAATTTGTACCATAAAAACAAGTAAAACTAAAAAAAAAAAACTAAAAATCTAAAAATAAAATCCCACTCTAAATAAAATAAAGACTTAATAAAAAATGAAAATAAAAAGAAATGAAAATAAAAATAAAAATAAAAATCTATTAAAACTAAAACTAAAACTAAAATCCTAAAAAATGTAAAATCTAATAAAACTAAAAAATAAATGAAATCCTAAAAAAAACTAATCTAATAAAATAAAATAAAATAAAAAGTAAAAACTAATAAAAATCAAAATCAAAATCAAAATAAATTCTCAAAAATTATAAGTAAATCTAAAATAAATCCTAAAAATAAAACGACATAGAGTAAAAAATCTAAAAAAAATAGAAGGTACATACTAAACACACACGGACTTCGGGGTAGGTTTAGGGACATGTTTAGGCTCGGGTGAGTTTACGAAAAAAGGTTCAGGTTACGGGATTAAGCCACTTTTGTCACGCATTTTTCCTGAATTAACACTTTAAACTCCGCAAATGCTTATTGAGATACTAAAAAAACAAATACTATCATAAGTCCGAAATTACCGAGAATTAGCAACTAAAATGCTTCTATTCGGGGTATAAAATGTACACTTTTGGGTGCTTATTACTCACGATAAGGGATTTCATCAAATGGCATCGTTACCGATCTTTGGAGCTCGAAGCGCTTGAGAGGATTTCATCAAATGCTAACTTTGCTTTTGTGTGTATGTCGTTGTTTGAAAGCCAAGTTAATCAAAACCTCAATTACCTAAAAAAAAATATAACAATCTAAAGTGTAGTGGTAAGTAAGGGTATCAATCCATATCAATGGGGTAAAGTAAAATAAAATAAAACTAATAAAACTAAAAATCTAAAAATAAAATCCTACTTTAAACATAAAATAAAGACTCAAATAAAAAATAAGACTAAAAAGAAATAAAAATAAAAAACTAATGAACTAAAACTAAAATCCTACAAAGTAAAATATAATAAAACTAAAAATAAATGAATTCCTAAGAAAAACTAATCCTAATAAAACAAAATAAAAACTAATCAAAATAAAATAAAATAAAATTACACTAATAAAAATAAAATAGAAAAATATAAAATAAAACCTAGAAATTCTAAATAAATCTAAAATAAACTCTAATAATAAAAACGACTCAAGCTAAAAATCTAAAAAAAATTAAAAAGGCACAAACTAAACACACACTAGATTCGGGGTAGATTTAGGGACAGGTTTAAGCTCAGGCGAGGTTACGGGGCAAGGTAAATAGCTCCATTTGACTGCAAATTGCCTCAAAATAATGCTTTTGACACCGCAACTGCAATCAAGACTTCACATTGAATATTTACGCGCATAAGACCATTATTGTCGAGAATTATCATCTAAAATACGTCTATTCGGGGTATAAAATGTACACTTTTGGGTGCTTATCACACCACCCCCAAACAGAGAGTTGTTAGTCCTCGAGTAATAAGATAGAGAGAAATAGAAAGATAAGAAACCAAAAGTGTACCACTTTATTGGGAACTTGCGATTGCACTTAGCATGTGCAACAAGCCTTTAAACCTATGGGTTGCCCTACAGGACGAATGTTGTCTCATGAGGGTTTGCAGGGAATATACTCATAAAATTATTTATTTACAAACGACATTCAATCTCTTATTAGATGTAGAATAATCGCACAATCCATAACATGAGAAATATTTTGAAAAACCCAAGCTAGAATGCATAAAAAGTTTAGCTATGTGAATACTTAAGGCACATCCTTCCTAGAACTCAACGTGTGTAGTGTGTAGTCAAAATGGATCGAGTATCAAAAAAGTAATTCCCAAATTTCTTTTTTAGAAACAACGCTTCAACTTCAAAATCTCACGCGATATATCTCTCTCAAACGAACTCACGAGATTTGGTTAGTTTATCGCTCTTGTGTGTGAGGAGGTGAGTAAATGTAAGTAGGTTCAAACGTATCACACACATATGAGAAATAACGAACATGTAGAAAGAAAAATGATCTAATAAAAGGAATCTAATCACTATAGTGAGAACGTCGAGTTATTCACCACGTTGACTTTTATTTGCCCGAACACCTAGGGGAGAATATTGATGTATGTGGGTGAGGAGAAATGAGATGGGAAGGATGGTATGAGATAGGTAGGATATGATGGATTTGTGATGGATAAAAGATGGATGCGATATAAGAGTGTATACACTTTAGGCACAAATGTCATTATTACATAAAAACTAACTACAAACTACCAACTCTCTTTCTTTTATTTTCTCTTTTTTTTCGATTTTTCTTTTTCTTTTCGATTTTTTTCTCTTTTTTATTTTTATTTTTTTTCTCTCTCTTTTCAAACCAACAATGAAGACATTTAACATTTGGAATCAACTATCTTCTTTTTTCAAATGGTGGGTGGAGAAATGGAGTTGATATGGAAAATGGGGATGGTATATGGATGATGTGGGGGATATGTGGGAATGTGGAAGAATATGCGAAGGTAATGGATGAAAGTTTGGTGATCGGAACAAATTTTAAGACACGTATTTCTTACAACTCGAAAGTGATGTCATTCTCAATGATCAAGCCAAAATTTTAATGAAGAATAATGAGATCATATAATGATTTAAGTGCGGACCCAAAAGAAGTTGAATCAACTTGCGACTCAAAGATTGCGTAAAACACTTTAAAAGGGTGAAAAACACAAATCTCACAAGCTAAAGTCTCTACTAGTGATCCTTAAGGGTTTTGGGGGAATTATAGTACTCTTCAACTCTAAATCGTAGTGACGTGATACGTGCGCAAATTTTGTTGAGTCTAGAAATTCATAGTGCAATATGCCTTCTTATGTATTATATAAGCAACTTATAAAAAGATAAATCCTCTAGCTAGATTCCTAGACTAAAAAAAGATGGATGATAGAAAATTCACGTCAATGAATGAGATGAAAAAAACTGCACGAAAATTTTAAAAATCAGGTTTAAAAATAAAAAAAATTCAAAAGAGGTACGATTTTAATAAAGTTCCCCACCCCCAAACAAAAAGGAACATCATCCTCGATGTTAAATAAAATGATTTTTTAAAATTGAGAGCATAAGGTAGGAACGAGATTACCATAATCAACCGCTAATGAAGTGCATCAGATGAAGCCAAAAATGAACCTGAATGAGTGTGAAAGAGAAAAAAAATGTGTACAAGTCTATAAACATTGAAAGAAAAGGGTGATGTGAAACACCACCCCCAAACAGGATGAGACTCATACTCAGAAACTGCGGGTTACCTCCTGATAGCGCTAAGTTTAATGTCTTCAGCCAGACCGAAGGGATCTCACCCGTAAGATAAGGTCTATGAAAAGCGTGAGGCGACATAAATATTGGGTGATGAGAATCACCCCCAAAGAAGACTGAAGCATTAACCTTGTTGGATAAAGGCTAAAAGTGGTCAATGAACTTGTATGGCAAAGTGCATCACACGAGGTAAAACATTGGTGGACTAAGGGCGGGTGGGTATTAAGGTAATGATGAGAAAGGCATGGGAGAATAAGCATCGATCACGGGCCTTATTTAGCCGAAAGGTGAGGAAAACAAGGGACCTATAAGCATGGTGCTCAAGTTGGTGAGGGAGACGAAATGGTGTGGATTTAGTGATGGGGCGGGCTTTATAGAAATCACACGACTGTTCTATGAATGGGCAATGATAATGGTCGCATCGTGACACGCCATGGAGCTTTCGATGGGAAAAATCAACACCACAAGATAGTGGCGGGCGTAGGGTAACAAGCTCGGTGTCACGAAAGTGGAGAGTATCACCACAAATACTCTCGTGAATGGTGGAGGATGTTGGTTTCAAGTGGGGATCTAAAAATTTATATGGAAACATGAAGTGTGTAAAATCAATATCCAAACTAGGTGGTGGGGTGGAAAGGACAATGGGTGGATCGGGTGGGATAAACGGTGGAGGAAGATGATCCCACTCAAGCGTGGGAGACACGCACTCATCAGGAGGAGTAAAGGAATACTCACTAGAGAGTGTGGTATCTAAAGATGGAGTGGTCAACTTCTGGACAAGACTATCAACAAGTAATGTGGTGGGTGGTTCAAATGAGTCACCAAGATCAGAGATAAAGTAATCACTAGAAATAATGGGCTCAAGATAAGACAAGCATGGTGGAACAGGATCCATATCCGGAGAGGTAGAAACCACCTAGGATTCAATCTTGAGAAAATGGTGAGCACTCGTAGTTGGAGCTAACCTAAAATGAAGTGGTTCCTCGGGATCACACGTGGAGGGATCGATAGGTGTAAACTCATGTATTTTTTTGGATTCGTCGGGAAAGGAAAGGTGAACCTCAATGGTAGGTTCAGTTGGATATGACGGGAGAAAATCAGTCTCACTAATTAAAGGTAAGTCAGCACAATTGTCAATCCAACTCGTGATCACACTCAATTTCATTTAACCTTTGCTCAAGCCTTTGAAGAACTTGATTTTGAATTTGAGTGGCTTGCTCTTACTCGAGTATGAACTTTTGCAAGAGGCTTTCAAGAGAGGAGGTGGATGATGATGGTGGAGTGATGGTCTGGGGCCGAGTTCATCAGACATGAAAGGATGTCCTTTGTGATGGATAAATGGTTGATACTCATGGGGTGCGTAGTGAGGGAACTGATCGTGAATGGGTGCACAGGGTTAACATGATGACTATGGGAACGTGTGAGGATCCACAACATCGGGTTGGGATTCGTATTGCGTAGGAGGTTGATCGAGCCTCCATGAATAACTAGAATACTCACACGGCTCGAGATTTAATGTATCGAGATAGTAGGCCGAAGTGGGTTCCGGAACAGTGTCATATGGATACACATGTTCCATGGTGGGTTCATATGGATATGAAAAGTATGGACACTCATGGGACAAGTGATCGGCGTAGGAACAATGGGTGTGCGATAAGGTATGTGTCGCGTTGACACTTGACACCGAGGGTGATGGAATAAGAGGTGCAAGAATATCAACGGTACTCGTGAGAGAGCTGAAACCACTAAGGATATCATAAAGAGACGACTCAGGATCACTCTCACACGTGTCGCGTGACAATGAAAAATGATCAAAGTAGTCCTGTAAGGGACGTTCTTCGGCCATGCGGAGAGAATTTTTTTTTTCAAAAGGAAAGAAAATATTTTTGAATTTTTATAAAAATAAAGGAAGAAAATGTTTTTGGATTTTTTTTTTAAAAAAAGAAGAAGATATTTTTTGATTTTTTGGATGAAAAATGGGGAAAAATGGATTCTTAAATTTTAGACGAACTCACTAAAACTGACTATCGAAAAATGTATTGGACACACACAAGTTAAGGATAAAATATAACTAGCACATAGACAATTTTTATCTTCAAAATTAGTGAAAGGATAATCAAATTTTAATTAAGTCCGCGAGCGATAAAAATCATGGAAATCTTTGTGACCGTCTTTTCAAAAATGTTCTCCTATTGGGCTACCTAGTCGATTGATTTTAAATTTAATGATAGCTAGGGTAGCACACAATGGTAAGCGAGTGAGTCGAGTGATGAAATCCCTTCTCGTGAGTGACCGGGTGTAGGTCTTAATCAATTAATTCATCACACCATTCAAAAATAAATGCGAGAATAAAATCAAATAAGAGCACACAAGCACACACAATAATTGACTCGCTAGCAGGAGAGGCGCGGGTGGTCAAGAGATGTACCTCCCACGGTTTTACGCCGTGGGGTGCCAAAAAATTTGAGTCAACTGGGGGAAGATTATGCCTATATCAGTCGGCCCAGGGAGCCCTATCGATCCCAGGTAGAGAGGCTTCATTTCCTTGCCGTTGGACACCCTCTCTCTAACTTGTCTGGTTTTCCAATCACGCTTGTCTTCTTTTTATTACAAATTTAAATGAAAAATAAATGGTGTCTCTATGCACCGCAATACAAGCCAAGAATAAAAGTCGGAATACAAGCCTTCTAAAATAAAGAAAAATGGTACAAAAAAAATAACAAAAACAAAGTGCGAAAAATAAATGAACTACAAGTTGAAATCCGCTCCAAGTTCTTCACGCTCCCAAGAATGGCAACGACGCTATTTGATAACTTTATTTTTTTGTGTATGTCGTTTGAAAGCCAAGTTAATCAAAACCTCAATTACCTACAAAAATATAACAATCTAAAGTGTAGTGGTAAGTAAGGGTATCAATCCATATCAAGGGGGTAAAGCTAGGGGAAAACAATTGTAATTCACTTTTATTTTCTTTTTGGGATTTTTACTTTTTCTATTTTTTTTATGCCTTTTCAATATTAAAATAATTTGGGTGATTTTTTGAAATAACACTAACTAAATCAAAGATGTAAAGAACTAACTAAAAAGTGACTAAAAATGAATAACAAAATCTAACACTAAAATAAGAGATCAAGTGAGGTAAGTATTTTTGTGAGAGCAATCAAGGAGTGAGACTACATCACAAATTTTAGCTATTCTAATTAATTAATTTGATTATTTGAATTATCCCAAATTAATATCAAAATTACAAATCAACTCTCGTTGCAAGTGTAATTTTAATAGTAATCTTTTAGAAAATTAAGTTTAACCCACCACAACTCTAGAAAATAGATCTACACTCCTTTTAATTAATCACCCGTTACGATCGATCGATTCAAATTTGTATGAATCATAGAAAATGAGATTATAGTTGAAATTAAAGGACTAATACCACACTTAAGAAACCCGTATCTCTAGTTCGAATCTAAAATGGGTATTATAACTAGAATTTCGATTTTCTCTCGAAAATCATTTACCCTCTCTTGAGGCATAAATTTAAGGGGGAGGGATCAAAATTAACATTCAAAGGGAATTTTCAATTAATCAAACTAATTAAATCAAAATAACATCAAATAAGGGTTCACCCCACCCCTTGAAAGAGGATTTAGCCTAACATCATATTAAACATGATAATAAAATAAACTAGGCAATTAAAATAAGAGTAGAGAAGAGAATAATCAAACC
Organism: Sambucus nigra; assembly: GCA_949130495.1. Taxonomy (NCBI): domain Eukaryota; kingdom Viridiplantae; phylum Streptophyta; class Magnoliopsida; order Dipsacales; family Adoxaceae; genus Sambucus; species Sambucus nigra. The sequence continues at coordinate 543,008,724 of OX422214.1, read as the reverse complement.
AAATCTCTTTATGTGAAATTTAACTCCAATCCTTGAATTTGCACATCATCCATTCACTTTGAGTATCCAAATGATTTTTTTTAATAATAAGAACACACTCAATTGAATTTCTCACAAATTTCTCACTCACTAATCTTTAATAAAAAAAACTATTTACAAGATAATTCTACCTAATTTATTTTCTACTCTAACTATCTCTCTTCTTCTCCAAGTCTCTCTTGATTAATCATGGATCTTTAAATGGCCTTTAGTCTTCAATTTTTATGCACATGGAGTAAAGGGGGTAAATTGAAAAAATGCACAAATGAGCATGTATTGTGTGACGTAATAAGGGACAAGTGGGAAAGGGGGAATAAAAATCAGATTTGTTTGAGGGGAAATTTTAAAAAAGGGACATGAGAGAGTGGGAGAGGTGGCTGATAGAAGTCGTTTTTGGCTTTGTTTGGGAAATGGGTCATGAAAACTGGAATGGGTTTTAAAAAATAGGACAAGGGTAAGCATGGGTTGGAGAAGGATCGGTGTCGCGACCGGGTAAGGGGTTACGGGTCAGACGGGCTTCACCGGATATGGGTTCCGAGTTTGGGGCTGAGCAGCTGGTTCACCCCGTGTTGGGTTCAATCGGGGGATGGCCTGTGGTCGACGAGTTGGGGAATGACCGGAAGTCAACGGGTTGCTGTTCGGGTTGGCAGGGATGGACAAACGGATATGGTTAGTCTCGGGTTGAGGGTGAAGCAAGGGTGGATTTGGGTTGAAGGTGGTCGTATTCGGACTGGCTATGGAGCTCGGTTTTGTGGGTTGCTGGATGTGGTTTTTAGGTGGTCGGCTGGAGGTTTGAGTCACGTCGGGGCAGGTGGTTGAAAGATGGTGGTTGGGTTTTTGGGTATAGTAATGGTAGAGAGGAGAGAGAGAATGTGTGATGGGTTTGTTGGGGGTGTTTGGTTATGGAGTTTTGGTGAGAGGAGAGAGAAGTGGGAGGTAGAAGATGAAGGTGTAAGTGTTAGTGTCTGAGAGGGTGTAGGGAAAGTAGGTGTGGGTGAGAAGTTGTTTAGGTGTAGCAAAGTGTATGTAGGTAGGGTGTGTGTGTGTGTGTTAAATTTGCACCTTAGAAAAAAATAGCACTAAAAATAAAATAAAACTAATAAAACTAAAAATTTTAAAATAAAATCCTACTCTAAAAATAAATTAAAGACTCAAATAAAAATAAGACTAAAAAGAAATAAAAATTAAAATCTATTAAACTAAAACTAAAATCCTACAAAGTAAAATATAATAAAACTAAAAATAAATGAATTTCTACAAAAAACTAATCCTAATAAAACAAAATAAAAACTAATCAGAATAAAATAAAATTACACTAATAAAAATAAAATAGAAAAATAGAAAATAAAGTCTTGAAATTCTAAATAAATCTAAAAATAAAAACGACTCAAACTAAAAATCTAAAAAAAATGAAAAGGCACAAACTAAACACACACTAGCTTCGGGGTAGATTTAAGGACAAGTTTAGGCTCGGGCGAGGTTACGGGGCAAGGTAATTAGCTCCATTTTACTGCAAATTGCCTCAAAATAATGCTTTTGACACCGCAGCTGCAATCAAGCCTGCACATTGAACATTTACGCGCATAACATCATTATTGTCGAGAATTAGCAACTAAAATACGTCTATTTGGGGTATAAAATGTACACTTTTGGGTGCTTATCACTGGTAGAATAGCACTTAGGCTAAAATCGATGAATCTAAAAACTGATAAGTATGAGAGATCGCTAGGGTGGTACATCAACAATCCTGCTATCCCGGTCTAGAAACAAACTGGTGGGAAAAACATTTAAATTTGGGTCAGAGCCCGAGGTGTTCAAGAATTAACTTAATTAATTTAAGATGCAATAATACAATTGATACAAAATAAATATTCCGCCTTTCGTCACTCACATGCATTTAACACCTCTCTCCTCATCTAAGTGTGATATTATTCGCATCCCAATATGTCCCCAATGCTAAGTATTACAGCATACCAAATTAATATTACAAAATTCGGCGGTAATTATATACTTAAGTGTGCCAACTATAATTAATTACCAGTACCCATAAATTACATCCTTATAAGTGTCACATATAAGAATAAACATCTATTGTGCATCACAAAGTAGGACCATGTCATTTATGTCCACATTCTTAGACAATTAAAATTATGTCATTATAGTTTGGGAAATTATTTATATATGTCATTTCATATAATTGACACACAAAGAATCTACCGTTGGTGTCTAATTAATACTCTATCGGTAAGTCCGGAGGAATCTCTTATCCTAAGAGGACATTACAGAACACACATAAATTAGGGGTGGTCCATACACAAGATACCTGTTCATGGCCCACACCTAGCGGTGACACAAGCTGGGTTAGCATCAACACCTACCTCTCGTAGACGGAGCCTCCACGTAGTACCTATATGACCACATAATATCAAGCCCACCTGTGCTGACGTGTAGTACCCCGTCCGAACGCATGAACCCTCAAGCTGATAGGATAGTTCACGAATATTTGTATGTTCACACAAATACATAATAGTACATATTAATATCACATATAATATGTATAGGTGATTACTCCATAATTACCATAGAAAGCCCAAATAAAGTTCACAACATTTTCATTTACTAATAATTTACCCTATAATAAATTATTAATTACATCCCATAGAATCATTATTTAGCCATGTAATTTTCCCAATTAAATGTGGCCTATTCTTACTGTTGATGTAAAAAATTAGATCACTCTAGTAATTCAATCAGAGATAAATAAATGAGACAAAGAATTTTAAAGTGGTTCAGCCTTATAAGAATGGCCTACGTCCACTGTTGCTTTATTGCTGAGTGTTTGGGAATTCTCGATTATAAGTTCTATCAAAAAATTCCACTATGGATTCAGGTCCCCCTTACAATGAGGATTGTACAATGTATTTATAGCCCTGAGGCTGTAATGTGAAAGGGTAATACATATGAAAGGGTAATACATTTAATGCTCTTTTTGCGTGTGCATCTGAATGATAAGCATTTAATGAGCAGTTAAACTGTTGGTATCCTGCTTCGAGGTGCAGTTCGGACCGCCTAAGTTGCTCGGACCGCTTGAGCTTCTCGGTGCTAAAGAGTTCCTCGGAGAGGTCTGTTCCTCGGAGCGTATGAGTTCCTCGGAGTAACATGGTTCCTCGGAGCGTGTGATCATCTCGGAAGTACTTGTTGTAGTCATGTAGATAGCCACGTGTCTTCATATGATTGGTCCATGTCAGCAGATTAAATTTGGTATCAACAGAAGCCCCAAATGTTTCATAGTTCAAAATTTGAGGAGTATGGAACATTCTTTCTCGGAATATGGTAGCTTTAAATAGTCTTCCTGATTTTTAGGAGTGTTTCCCTTGTATTTATTTATCCTTCCCAATTCGTAGAATCATGCTTTTTTGGACTTTTATGCGTGCTTCGATTCCCGCGTCACTTTTCGTCTTTTTAGCCGCTGTTGTCCGCTTTGATTCCCGCGCCACTTTTCATCTTTTTAGCCGCTGTTGTTCGCTTTGATTCCCGCGCCACTTTTCATCTTTTTAGCCGCCGGTAACGTAATCATCCTTTTTTGTAATCATTACTTCACCATTTCCCAAGGCAAGGTATTTAAACTTCACAGACACTTCCATCGTCTTCTACCTTTTCAAATTTTTATCTTCGAGTTTTACGTCGTCTCTTCCTACTCTCTTGTGCGTTCATCTCTTCCATCGTTCGTTGTCAACAGATCCATTCTTTTCCTGTAAGATCTTCTTCCTTCTTCTTCATTTCTTTATTCACCATGGTTTACCCTGTTGAGTCTCTTGAGAAGTTTCGTTCTGATTTCTCCATTCCCTCATGGGTTATTTTGGAAGAGCTTTCTGAGCCTTCTAATTACTTCCATTTGACTAAGGGACATTGGTTCCCCAGTCTCTTTTTTGCAGAGTGTGGATTTTCTTTTCCACCAAATCCCTTGTGTCTGGAATTTTGTCAGTACTTTGATGTTGTTCCTGCACGAATAGCCTCCAACACATGAAGGATAATTAATGGGGTGCATAGATTAAATCAAGTGCATCGAACTCGTATAGGAATTTCAGAAATCATGTACTGCTATAGATGGGCAGTTAATGATAATATTTTTTATTTAAAAACTAGATTTTTAAATAGAGCCTTAGTAGCTAATCTCCCTGATGCCAATAGGGATTATTTTGAACACGGGGTTGTCATAAAAAATTGGCAACACTCTCCATTAACTGGAGATGAGGTTTACCAAGGTCCCATATGCCCTCCTTATGGCAATGGGATAGGTTATTTTTATTTCATTTTATTTATTTTGAAATCGTGTTTCTTTTGTGTTTGATAAAATGTGCCACTGATAACAATGTTTATTTATTTGCAGTTGATAGCAAAAGAAAATGCCCAAAGAAAGCAGATGTTAATATAAGACATCTGAAACTTATCTGGAGTCTGCATCAGAGTTTTGCCGACGAGCATATTAGGTCGGCTTCGTATCTGCTCCAGTACAAGAGCTACACCACTTCTTTCACTGCTCGTCCAGTGATAAGTGAATCAGAGCCAGTACCAGCTTCCACCAGCTCATCGCCTGAATCCCATATTCCTTTAAGTGAAAGGATGAAGAAGAAAAGACCTCCTACCCTGTTTGAGAAAACTGCCTCCGGTTCTGGGGAGGTAAAAAGGAGTAGGATTGATGTCCCAAGGGAGGGGACGAAGAAGACTGATGCAGCTCCTCCAGCTGCTCCTATTAAAGTTGCTGAGAAGCCCGCGGTGGCTCCGAGCAGCTCTGCTGCTCCTGGAAAGGTGATTGTGATATCACCGACCAAGGGTTCTTCCTTGGTTGAATCCATTCCTGTTCCCCCGAGGAGGCTGAAGAAAAGCTCCTCGGTCAATTTGGTTGATACCATCACTCAGCCCCCAGTTGCTGGAACTGGGGTTCCAACTTTTGTTCCTCTGAGCTCTGCCATGAGCTCGGTAAAATCATGGATCATTACCGAGGTCCAAGGTACTGAAGAAAACCTTACTCGGGATATGGTCACCTCGCTAGCTGCTCGTCACCTTGCTTCTGTAAGTCTCTTTACTTTAAATTTTTCATATTTCCTTTGTCATTTCTGTTTCTAACTTGCTTTCTTTTCTATTCACAGTTGACGAGCTGATTCAATATAATCCTGAAGAAGGATGAAGCGATTAAGGCTTCTTGCTCTTCGTCCAGTGTGGAGGGATCTCTGGAAGAAGCTACCAAGTCTCTGGCAGATTCTCGCCAGAAATATGCTGATGACAAAGCTGTCTAGGAGAAGAAGCTTGCCTCCTCCGAGCAAGAAAAAGCTCGGGCTGCTGATGCCTCCAAGGAGTTGGAGAAGAGAATAAATGCCTTGGATAAGGCAAATAAGGAGCTTGAAGAGAAGCTCAAAACTGCAGAAGAGTTTGAAGATAAACTCAAGGCTGCCGAGGAGGAGTTGGCTCAACTTCGGGAAATAGGTAGGCAGAAGGAGGAAACAAAAAATAAATTGAAGGCTGCTAAGCACCTGCTGTCCGAGAAGCTTGCCTTAGAGAAGACCAAGAGGAAGATGGCTGTGAAGAAGTCCTTCAGCTCTGGCTGGGACAAGGGGTGGAATAAGGGGTTGGCTACCATGGTGTCACAAGTGGACTATGGCAGTCTCAAATATTTTAGAGATGGATGGGTTGCTGCCCTTCAGGAGATGAAGGTAGACGAGTCTTTCGAGCTCTTCCAGAGACATATCCCTGGTCCCCCTCCAACTCCAGAAGAGTTAGAAGAGGACGAAGCTACCTCTGAAGAGTCTTTGATGGTGATGGGAGATCATGCCCTAGCCATCCAGCCTACTGCCGAGGAAAATCAATAAATCGTTTCTTCCTCCGAGCAACTGCCTATTCTCCCCGAGCAACTATCCCTTCCCTCCGAGCAACCTACCTCTTCATCCCAACCTCCCGAGAAGGTTTTAGGAGATAAGGAAAAGGTGTAGTGTTGTTCGGGTTTCTCTTTATTTTGTTTCTCTTTATCAAATGTAACCCAGAAGATGTAACTCTGAACTATAATCTAATAAAACCTAAAATTTTTTGCATACTGTTGTCTATCTTTCATTCATACTCTGCTTATTCTTCTTATTGATAATTTCCCTTCTTTCTCTACTAGTTTCTGGCTAGGATGGAACTGCTATCTGCCCATGATACAAAGTTGCTGCGACAATATAATGAATACTTTAAGGATGGTCACACAGACCTGAGTACTGCACAAGTTATCGACATACTTGGTCAGGAAGCTTCAGAACAGGCAATGGAAGCATATAAATATCTGAAGTGTCTGCTTGATAGGGCTGTAGCCAATAACGTTGCCTATTATGAAATGATTGAGGATCTTCAAGGCACCCTCGAAGACCTTCAACTTCAATACAAAGAATCTACTGCTTTGTTGTATGAGGGGTACGAGAAGAAGTACCAGCAGATCATTGCCGACAAGGGCTACGAGAAGCTTTTTGCTGGGTACGATGTAAGGGAGAGAACCTTTAGAGGTGAGGTCGAAGAATGCAGACAGATTGCTGAGTTGCTGGAAAAGGAAAACAACAACCTGTAGAAGGAGCTGTCACAATTGAAGTCTGCAGCTTCCACTTCTAGTGCCTTGATCCCAGTGACCGATGAGGGATTTTCGTTCTTAGAGGTTGAGAACGCCAAGTTGAGGGATGAGTTTGAGACTTTAAAGAGCTCTGGAACCTCTTCATATTCTCGTGGTCGAGCAAGAGCTCCTCGGGGACGAGCAAGAGCAGCTCGGGTTCTTGTCGAGGAACAGAGGACTCAGTCTGCCTTAGAGAACCAGGCTTTCCAATTAATGGCGAAGAACCAGGCGTTGTCTGATATGTCAAAGAAGATTAGGGACCTCGAAAAACAGCTTTCTACGCAGAAGTCAGTCTTGGAGAATAAGGAGCTTTTCATCAAGAATCTCCACGAGCAGCTAGAAAGGCTAACATATCAATTCCACAAATAGCCCAGGGAGTTCTGGATGGCTGGATACAACGAAGCACTATTCCACTTGGACAATTGTATCCAGAATGCCAACAATGAGGGCTACAAGAAAGGCTGGCTGAATGCCTTAGGTGTGTTGAAGCTCGAACAAGGTCATTATCTGTGGGACTACCATGATCCCGGATTGCTCGACTTGCCTGTGCCACCATACAATTTGGACATGGATTGGATCCCTGATCGGGCCATTCCTCGGAGCTTAATTTCAAAGTATCTCGGTGACTAAAATTTACATTCTCAAATCGAGGTATCTCGTCCCGAGCATCTCTTACATCGACCATCCGTGATGAATGTCAGGATGTTGAAGGATCTCAACTTCATCAATTCTCCTCTGTCTTTAAATGATCCGCCTGCTGGCGAGGAACCTGTGTCAAAAGCAGAGGGGAAGAGACCAGTAGAATAGGAATTTTTTATGTAATAGTTAGTATACATGTCAATGTAACTGTAATTTCATTATCAATGTAATTTATTTTGAATTCAATGAAAGACTTTCATTTTTTTTGCAAATTTTGATTGCTACTGTCTTGTAATTATCAAACACTTTATATTTATGCATATCTGTTAAAAAGATAACAATATTGTGTTGTTTGTCGACCAACTCAGTAATAATTAAAAAGTTTCAAGTTTCAATAATATTGCTCGATCACTTAATGATAAAGTCACGAGTATAAAAAATGTTTAAAATTTTTCCAACCAACCAAGGTCGTTAAATTATGCTTGTCGACCAACTACAGTTAGTGGGTTTTTATCCCCGACCAGCCATAGTTGGTAGACTTTTCTCTTAAATGTTTCCGACCAACCAAGGTCGGTAAATTTTCTTTGTCGACCAATTACAGTTGGTGGGTTTTTATCCCCGACCAGCCATAGTTAGCAACTTTTGCACTTTCTGGAATAATCTTACCTCCTGATCAACATAAGTTGGTATTTGCGAGAATATTTTGTTTCCTAGCCAAACAGGTTGACATTTTTAGGAATATTTTGTTTCCTAACCAAACACGTTGGTATTTTTAGGAATATTTTGTTTTCTAGCCAAACAGGTTGGCATTTTTAGGAATATTTCGTTTCCTAGCCAAACAGGTTGGCATTTTTAGGAATATTTTGTTTCCTAACCAACCGAAGTTGGAATTTTTAGGAATTATTTGTTTCCTAACTAACCGAAGTTGGCACTTTTAGGAATATTTTGTTTCCTAACCAACCGAGGTTGGCATTTTTAGGAATATTTTATTTCCTAACCAATCGAGGTTGGCATTTTTAGGAATATTTTATTTCCTAACCAACCGAGGTTGGCATTTTTAGGAATATTTTGCTGCTGAGCAGTCTGAGCTTTGCCGAGTTTTGCTGAGTAGTGTGTAGCACTAGTATTCCTCGAAAAATTCTCAATAAAAGGAGAGACTTTAGCAGAATATCTTCATTTTATTCATACTGATGGAACTGTGTTACATATACATCATTGATAATACTTGCGTAGGTGCTCCGCGTTCCATGCATTCTTGAACTCCTCCCCCTCTAGAGTTGCTATTCGATAAGTTCCTGGTCGAACAACTTCTATAACTCGGTATGGTCCATGCCAATTTGCTTCCAGCTTGTTGTGCTTTTGAATTACTTTCTTCAGCACATAGTCTCCTTCTTTCAGGTCGCACTTCTTCACCCTTTTGTTGTAGAACAAAGTTGTTCGCTGCTAGTAAGCAGCATTTCTAATGGCTGCTTCTTCTCTAACTTCCTCGGGCATGTCTAAATCTAGTCTTCTCATTAAGTCACTGATAGGGGAATTGAAATTCAGTACCCTGTGTGTTGGAAGGCCCAACTCAGCAGGTATGACAGCTTCACTTCCAAACGCCAGAATGTATGGTGATTCTCCAGTTGCTATTCGGGGAGTAGTTCGGTAAGCCCAAAGTACTGATTGTAACTCATTGATCCAGTTTTCTTTTGCATCATCCAATATTTTCTTCAAGCCATTTAGCAGCGTTCTGTTTGTCACCTCAATTTGTCCATTGCTTTGAGGATGGCCTGGTGCTGAGTGGACCTTCAAAATATTTGATTGATGACAATAGGCGGCAAACTCCTCGTTATCAAATTGTGTTCCATGGTCTGTGATGAAGGCATGAGGTAGACCATATCGACAAATGATGTTCTTCCAAACAAATTGGTACACCTTCTCGTACTTCATGTCAATGAGTGGCTCAGCTTCTACCCATTTAGTAAAATAATCCACTGTGACGACGAGGTACTTGAACCTTCCTCGTGTCGTTGGCAGTGGCCCAACCAAGTCAATTCCCCAGATGGCAAATGGCCAAGGGGAAGTTATGGGTGTCAATAATGCTTGTGGAGTTCTTCGGATGGAGGAAAAGCGCTGGCACTTATCACATTTCTTGGCATAAGTTATACAATCAGCTCGCATTGTTGGCCAGTAGTATCCCTGCATCATCATCCTTTGTAAAAGCGTCCGACCTGCTACATGGGCTCCACAAGACCCTTCATGGACCTCTTCAATAAAATCTTTCACCTCGGTGGGATGCACACATCTTTCCAAACCTGTCATAATTCCTCGTCTATATAAAATACCATTAGTTAATACATACCGAGCAGCTTTAAACTTTAATTTCTTGGCTGCGAGCTTGTCAATTGGAAATTCTCCCTCCTCAATATATGCCCTGATGGGATCCATCCAAGATGGTCCTAAATCAAGGGTGATAAAGTTCATCGTCAGATCTTTATCTATACTCCGACCAGCTAGCACTTCAATTAGGATTGTTCGTCGTATCTCGGTGTGAGTAGCTGATGCTAGTTGAGCTAGGGCGTCTGCTCTCGCATTCTCCATTCTTGGTATTCTGACCAGCTGAATAGCGGAAAATTCTGACACCAGCTCCTTTGCCTTTGCATGATATCTGATCATTAATTCTCCTCTAACTGCATATACTCCCAACATTTGATTTACGATCAATTGAGAATCACTGAAGATAATAATCTGTTGTGCCACCATAATTTTTGCTAAACTAAGTCCTGCAATCATGGCCTCATACTCAGCCTCATTGTTGGAAGCTTTGAATTGGAAACGCAGGGCGTATTCCATGTCGACCTCGTCTGGAGTGCTCAAAACTATCCCCACCCCACATCCTGTAGTGCAAGATGAACCATCTATATATAGCCTCCATATAGGTAACTCGTCTTCAAATTTTTGATCAGTTAGAGTTCCTCGGTGAAATATTTGTTGCTTCCTTTCATCCTCCCCGGATATTTCTCGCTCTTCGTCGATCATTTTTTCTTGAACTTTTACCAATCGGAGTTGGTCTGAGCTTGAATTTAATGATCCTGTAACATCCACTTGTCCTTTTACCAACCGGAGTTGGTCTGAGCTAGTGTTTGTTGATCCTGTAACATCCACAGGTTGATCAGCGAGCAACTTTTGCTCCTCGGGGGTATCAGGATAGGTGAACTCTGCTATAAAATCTGCTACAGCCTGCCCTTTTAGCGATGATATGGGTTCATAGACTATATCATATTCAACGCGCTCTATTGCCCAGTACATCAATCTTCCTGATTTTTCTGGCTTATGCAGGGCTTGCCTCAATGGCATATCAATATATACTACTATAGTATGAGCTTGGAAGTATGGCCTCATTCTCCTAATCGCCTCAATCAGCGCTAGTGCCAATTTCTCCAGCCTTGGATATCTGATTTATGCTCCTCGGAAGGTCTTACTTGTGTAGTAAATTGGCTTTTGTACTCCATTCTCCACTCTGATCAACGTCGAGCTGACTGCATTCTCGGACACTGCAAGGTACAAATACAATTTTTCTCCCATCACCGGCCTGGACAACAGTGGAGGTGCTCCCAAGTATTTCTTCAAGTCTTGAAAAGCCTTCTCACATTCATCATTCCACTCAAAAGTCTTTCTGAGTGTCTTGAAGAATGGGAGACATCTATCAGTTGCTCGTGACACAAATCTGTTGAGTGCCGCTACTCGTCCTGTGAGACTCTGTACTTCCTTCTTTGTCATTGGAGATCGCAGCCCTAATAGAGCTTTGATCTTTTCAGGATTTGCTTCAATGCCTCGTTGATTGACAATATACCCGAGAAACATGCCTTCTCGTACTCCAAAGATGCACTTCGTTGGGTTTAGCTTCATTTGATATTTATCTAGTTGATCAAAAGTCTGACTTAAGTCAACCAGATGATCAGCAACTTTCTTGCTTTTCGTCAGCATATCGTCAACATAGACTTCCATATTGTCACTGATTTGTTCAGCAAAGACCTTGTTCATCAGCCTCTGATACGTCGCACCTGCATTTTTCAAACCAAAAGGCATAACATTATAGCAATAAGTTCCCCGAGGGGTAATGAAAGAAGTACTCTCCCTGTCTTCAGGTTTCATTTTAATTTGATTGTAGCGAGAATAAGAATCCATGAAGCTCATCAGCTCGTGTCCCGAGGTAGCATCCACCAGTTGATCAATTCGGGGCAGTGGAAGGTGATCGTTTGGGCATGCTTTGTTGAGGTCGGTGAAGTCTACACACATCCTCCACTTGTTGTTTTTCTTCTTTACCATTACCACATTAGCTAACCAATCTGGATATTTAACATCTTCAATGAAACTAGCTTTCTGGAGCTTCTCGACTTCCTCCTGTATAGCTTGATTCTTCTCGGGACTGAATACTCTTCTTCTCTGCTTCACAGGCTTGATCTCCTTATTCACATTGAGTTCGTGACATAAGAAATTTGGGTCTATCCTAGGCATATCTTCGTGACTCCACGCAAAAGTTTGTCTTCTTCTTCTAAGGAAAGTTATCAACTCCTGTTTTAATGAGGCTTCCAACGATGAACCTATTTGAGTAGTTCGCTCAGGGTACTCGTCGTCCAGAATGATGTTTTCAGTAGTTTTCACCACTTGACCCTTCACGAGTTGCGACTCATCTCGAGGATCCAATGTTTCAATTTATGCACCTTCATCCACTTGATAAGTAGTGGTCTTTTTCTTTGATTCTTCCAGTTCTTCTTGCTCGGCGGATGAATAATAGCATTCCCGAGCTACTTTCTGATCACCTTTCACAACTCCCACTCCAAAGTTTGTTGGAAATTTTAGGCATTGATGCACTGTAGATGGTACAACCTCGAACTTCTTCAATACTACTCTTCCCATGATGATATTGTACGATGATTGGACATTCTTATCCATCATGAAGAAACATATTCTTTATGTCCGACAAGCAGGCCACGTACCAATGAATATATTCAACTTGATCGTCCTAAGTGGAAATACTTTCTCGCCAGCAAAACCGATGAGGGGTCTGTGGTAAGGCTCCAATTGAGATAGCTTTAGATTTAAACTATCGAAACACGAGTAGAACATGATGTCTGCTGAGCTACCATTATCGACCAGTACTCTTGAAATCACGACCTCCTTCATTCTCATTTTGATCACCAGCAGGTCATCATGAGGATATAAAACACCTGCAAGGTCATTTTTTGAAAAACCGATAACCAATTTCTCCTTGTTCACCTTTCTCGGGCGATCTTCCTCGGCTAGATTTATTCGCTGAATGTACGAGCAAGCTTGGGCCTCACCGAGGTAAGATTTTCTTTCTACAGTAAGGTCTCCTCCTCCTGTAATAACATTACAATCAAATGACCCAAAGCGTATTGAAAATACCTCTCGTTCTGGCTGCCTTGGTTTCTTGGGAAGATAGGGGTCATCCTCTGGATCAACTTTATGGTTTCTCTTCTTGTTCTCCTCTGCTCGACGAGGAGATCTAGACCTCTCTCTAGTTCGGTCGTTGTTTCTTCTTTCGCCTCCCCGATCAACATACTTTGCTAGCTTTCCTCGTCGGATGAGTGTTTCAATATCATTCTGAAGAGCTATGCAATTTTTGGTCATATGGTAATGGTCCTTGTGGAACTTGCAATATTTTTCCCTATTCCTCATGTCAGGGTCTGCCTTCATTTTCTTTGGCCAGTTTAACTCCTCGCTGTTCTTAATTTCTTCCAGGACGTGGTTGATATTTGCCTTCAAAGGTGTGTAATTATCAAATTTCCTCAAGACCTCCCATGACGACCTATTTTTGGATTGCTTGTCACCACCATTGTTCTTATGCTCTTTCTTCTTGGTTTTGTCGACTTCCACCTTGGTCTCTTTGGCGTCCATATTCTTCTTCGCAGACATAGCCTCCTCAGCATTCATAATCTTGGACGCTTTTTCCATCAGGTCCGACATGGTTTGAGGTGGATCTTTGGCCAAAGTATAGTACAACTTGTTTGGCAGTAGTCCACTCATCAAAGTGGTAATCGTTGTCTTCTCCTCATAATCAATGACTTCGAGTTTCTTGTTATTAAAACGAGTTATATAATCTCTGGTACTCTCACCATGTTTTTGTCTAACACTTAACAAATGTGCTACTCGTTTAACTGGCTTCGCTCCAAAGCAGAAATTCCCAATGAATAATTCGGCCAGTTGAAGAAAAGTTGAAATCTTACCCCGAGGAAGATTATTATACCATATTTGAGTAGATCCGGTAAGTGTTACCGAGAATGCTCTGCATCTCATCTCATCTGGGACAGCATAGATGTCGGCAGCAACTTGGTATTGTTCTATATGAAGGACAGGGTCAGTCTTCCCATCATACTTAGGAGTCACAATAGGTGCTTTGAATTTTGATGGTGTTGGAAAATCAACAATGTCCTGGACAAAAGATGTTCCTCGAACAAAGGTTCGTTGTAGAGGGTTCTTGGCCTTAGCCATTTCCCCTAATCTATTCTCCAGCGTCTGAATAGATCCTTTCCATGCATTATTTCCTTTCTCGGGCCTATTGGTTCGGGCAACTGATCGCGTTGAAGTGACCTCCTGGGATTTATCTTGACGAGCAGCTGGTCGATCATAGGATCTATCTTGACGAGCAGCTGGTCGCGACTGGGCAGATCCTTCCCTTAAATCTGATGGTCGTCGAAAGCTCCTCGACGCTGCATTAAGAGGACTTTTGTTCCTCCTAGGGCCTAATCGGTCGAAAGGGGAAACCCTACTTAATCTTTCCAACGCGCTGGTCCTTTCTGGGGAGAGGGTGACACGTTGTTCAGTATCTGTGGCTCGCACCGACGAAGTTCGCCCTGGTTGATAAGAGAAATCATCAGATTCCTCATTACGATGTGAATCGGTACGCCTAGTACATGAGGATGGTGCACGGGTATTTCTTTGAATGCTTCGTGGTTCGGAATGGGCTGATGCACCGCCATGGAGGGTTTGGATGAGTTCTCGCATTGTTTCTTGCATGACGGTCTGGCCCTGAGCCAGACTTGCCATTATTCCAGTCAGATCTGGAATAATTGGTGGAGCAGATGGATTTGGAGGGGTTCCGGCGTTTCGATTGCTGGATTCTGGAATATCCGCCATTGGTAATGGATTGTTTTTTATGAAAAACGATATTATCAGTCGTTTCCCACAGACGGCGCCAATCTATTGATGTAAAAAATTAGATCACTCTAATAATTCAATCACAGATAAATAAATGAGACAAAGAATTTTAAAGTGGTTCAGCCTTATAAGAATGGCCTACGTCCACTGTTGCTTTATTGCTGAGTGTTTGGGAATTCTCGATTATAAGTTATATCAAGAAATTCCACTATGGATTCAGGTCCCCCTTACAATGAGGGTTGTACAATGTATTTATAGCCTTGAGGCTGTAATGTGAAAGGGTAATACATATAAAAGGGTAATACATTTAATGCTCTTTTTACGTATGCGTCTGAATGATAAGCATTTAATGAGCAGTTAAACTGTTGGTATCCTGCTTCGAGGTGCAGTTCGGACCGCCTGAGTTGCTCGGACCACTTGAGCTTCTCGGTGCTAAAGAGTTCCTCGGAGAGGTCTGTTCCTCGAAGCGTATGAGTTCCTCGGAGTAACATGGTTCCTCAGAGCATGTGATCATCTCGAAAGTACTTGTTGTAGTCATGTAGATAGCCATATGTCTTCATATGATTGGTCCATGTCAGCAGATTAAATTTGGTATCAACACTTACTGTAAATGGTTTTCCATTTTCACTCCTATTCAGTAAAACAAACCAAACCCAGGCCAAAGCATGAAAGGAACATCCAAAAAACCCTTCACGTCGTTCGAACGATATGTGGGGTCGTTCGCGCCATATCACATGTCGCTCGAACGAGAGCCCACGTAATTCGAACGACCCCATCGTCTTCTCCACTCCCTTTTCCTCCAATTTTGTTCTTCCCAAATTCAATTCACAAACCCAGAACATTTATACAAAACCCAAAAGTTTACATATACAGAAACCAATTTCTTAATCAAAAAAGCAATCCAAAATCCATGTGCTCAAACCCAAAATTTATATCTGTTAAGGGTCTCAATCGATTGAAATATTCTCCAGATTTTTAGTCCTATTTAATCCATCATATGGGGCATCTATTGTGAGATTTATATCAAAATTCAGTGCGTGAATTAACAATGAGATCCTCTTCATCAATTAGTCAAATATCCCCAAATAA
Organism: Sambucus nigra; assembly: GCA_949130495.1. Taxonomy (NCBI): domain Eukaryota; kingdom Viridiplantae; phylum Streptophyta; class Magnoliopsida; order Dipsacales; family Adoxaceae; genus Sambucus; species Sambucus nigra. The sequence goes on along the minus strand of OX422214.1, from coordinate 542,993,159 downwards.
CTATAAAAACCCTAAGGAATCTACCATAAATTTTCAGATTTTGATACCTAAATTTCTGGGATTAATTCTATATTAAATTCAGTCATATATATGCATTTTTCATCATCAAATTAATCATATCAAACCTAAATCCTTGAAAGTTACGGGGTCATTATGATACATCAAGAAATATATTGAAAACATAAATTAAGCAATAGAATTATTTCCTTAAAAAATTATGGAGGAAAACCTCTTGAATTCCCTTTGATTCCTCATTGGTTCTTTGCCCTTTTTCCCTATTTTGGTTCTTTTACTTTCCTCTCCTGTTAACAGTTATTTTTAGGTCTTTCTAAATGATAACGAGGGAGTGGTTTACCCCCACTTAAACACTTAATCATGCTAATTCCGATTTGGGCTTAAAACCTAACTTTTGGACCCCTAAATTGACCCGAATCCATAACCCAACCAGCCCAAAAATTCTCCATCCTATATACTATTGACCCATAACTATTTATAAATATTTAAAACATCTAAACGAGTCTTTAATAATTCCCAAAACGCATCCCAATTATTTCTATTTTACTTAGACATTTTTATTATGTTCCAACGACCCGCCCCCGTAAATTTATTTATGTGTAATTTATTTTTTGCTAGCAAGCCCATTATGTCCAATAGAGTTTTATATTTATATAATCACGAATAAAAGTTTATTTAAATTAAAATTTCTACTCATTTAATTAAAATCCTCCCAATTTAATTTATTCTCAAAATAAATCCAAAATTATTAAATTTATTTATGTCTTAATATTTTATTCTGAAAAATACAGGGTATTACATTCTCCTCCCCTTATATAGAAATTTAGTCCTTAGAATTCGCTAAAGCCCAACCTTATATTTTTATCCGCGTTACTAACCCAAGTTTTACACTCAATTAGTCCATACCCATATCCTATGAGATAAAAGAAAAGGCTCACCCATGCCTATCATAACATCAATGGGGTGTTCATATATTCAACATTATATGTACACAAACATTACATTAATCGGGGTGTTGATATATTCCACATTATATGTACACGCACATAACATTAACCAAGGTAAATGACACATATACATCTAATTTGTACCATTCATACCAAGCATATCTATATATCAAGTATACCACCACATATGTTCATGAAAAAAGAAAATAATGATCTTATTATCCGACTTCCTTCAACTTCTGACTTTTGCCAATTTCGTGCATGGGAACCCTCCTGATACACTACTGTACGACTTAGTCAGTGATTGAGATCCATCGGCCCAAGATTAAAAGGAATTGGAAATAAAATAAATATGTGCAAAAATCATGTAAATTCCAACTTTTGCTAATTAAAGTCTCATATCGCCAAAGGGTTACACTAAATACCAATAAATTTACCCATTTAATTATACTAAAAAGAATGACCTAAAATATCCTAGGGTCTAACATCTCTCATCTCCCGGCATTTTCTACTTTCATGTGTGGGATGTCTCGCAAGCGAAATCCAAATAAGGAACCCTCCCGATACACTACTGTATAGTGTTGTCGGTCGCTGAGATCCATTAGTCCAGAACCCATGTCTATAATGTGATCAATTATTTATAAGGCTCTCCAGGCCCTATTGTTGCCCATTTACCCATATTTAGACTCAAGGTGTCACAATTCCTTTAGTATTTCGGTCGTGAAAATAAACATTAATGCCAACGAGTCACACTACATTAGACTATTAATTTTAATTGTTTCCATAAAAATCAATGCAAACCCTATGGTTTAAGTATTCCTGAGGTAAATTCCCATAACCTTACACAGAGGCATTATAGGTGCCTGTCCTTCAGCTCGCGGGTGAAACAATGTAAAGAGCTTAAATAAAATGGAGCCTACCCTCCCCCAATGTGTAAACGAGATATCATTTACTATGGAGTACTGTGCACTAGTACTAAACTAAGCACGTCCTACAAAATAAATTATTTGGGATCATACCATCACTGTCTATGTTGGCGTTAGTTCCTCTCCTAATGTGAGATGATACACACGTCCATACAGGTGGAAGGAGAATGTTGGCTATCAGCGATGCCACTTCCACCTAAAACAACCCAATATGTTACAATTGAGGAATAAACCAATGGGACAAACAAAAGGTGTAAGGATGGGAAAGACATTTACCTGTGAGACACTCTCTTCGACCACAACCAGGGGCAGAGAGACCTCCCGCTCCGAAGGTAACTCAGAGGAAGCTGGAACAGTTGCCTCGGACTGACCAGACATCTCAGTGGAACCCGTGGCGGCATCCCTAGACCGATGGGAGGAGGAACGACGTGAATAGGTGAGGCTTATCAAAGAAGGATGAGGAAGGGAGGCAGTGGCTAGAGGAGTACTGCAATGTCCCCCCACAAAATGACTCACTGGGGGACTGGGGGGACTGGGAGGATTGACCCTCATTTCTTCCACTCCCTACACCAAAGATATCAGGCAATAAGTAAGGACGCTGTGTCAAGAAAAGAAGAATGAGAAATAAATAAGGCACATATACCTCAGATTCAAAGGGAGAACGAGAGGATATAACCACTGGTGAAGACGGTGAAGAAGCAGGGGCAGAAGGAGCTGGCAGTGAAGGTCGCTCAAATGTCTATTTCTTTTGGGGCTTAGTACCCAGCGTCTTCCTTCTTGAGCTCGTGGCACCACCATTTTCAGGCACCTTCGACCTTCTTCTTCTCTTTGCTGAGGGCTCACTAGGATCCACCACTATTTTAGGGAATGCACCCGGAGGAGGAACGAGCACTGCGCGCCGTTGGAATTTAGCGTTTATTCGGGCAACTTCGGCCTCTACCCGCCTTCTCAGTTCTTCAGCTATTTTTGGAGATATAGAAAGGGTAACAGAGGCAATTGGGAATGCCTCTAATGGAGTTTGCATTTGACCTTGGGCATTAGGTTTCTTAGACTTGGACTTTTTGGCCTTCTTAGTAGGTGTCTGAGAAGGCCCTTCTCCCGTGGCAGTTCGATCATGGGGACAGATGGTTTGGGGATCGCAGTGGCTTTTGCTTTGGGCATAGCAATAGGAACCATGGGGCAGTATGGAGGAAGTTTTATGGTAGGTGCTTTGGGCATCTGACTCAGAGGGAACTCAACCCCAAGAATGGAATTGCCTTTCAGGCCCAGCTCCAAGGCAGAAAAAGAAAGAACTGGGGGGGTACACGGGATCACCCTCGATGAATTCAACAATATGGGCAGTTGCCTCGGCCAATACTTTGTGGCAAATAGAGGGGTCAAGTCCCATTACCTAGTGATGTTGGGGACGGTGACTCGCCCAGCCAATGTCGAACTCACTCCCCACGCAGCCGTCGAGGAGAATAGAGAACATGCCTCGCTAAAATATACCTTGGGGTTAGATAACTAAAACACCGGGCGAGGAGCCCCTTCATCAAAGCCAAATTGACGTCTGCATATTTTGGGATTGTAATGTTCACTGGTGTATCCCCACTCGGTGTATGAGGGAAGGTATCCAGGCGAGAAAAGAAGCACAACGGCCAATGAGGGGTCTTCGGTAATGAGGTCCAAAGTGGTTGGTTGGACCACTCTTGCCCCATGCTTAAAAAAATCACAAGTATGAAGAAAAATATCCTCCCTATAGGGCCTCATTATGAAACTTGAAAATTCATCAATAAAGGAGGTCAACTCCTTTCGGCTCTGCCTCTTGTGGTAAACAAATGAGAGAGGGGGCAGGATTGTTTCCCCTGAGGGAGGACGGTTAGTCTTAGAGACCACGACCGGGAAGTGCACATAAAGGAAACCCGTCAGAAGAACACAGTTGGCAAAATTGTCTAGGTTGTAACGACCCAGAGATCGCTCTATGTCAAAAAGGACCCTATCAAGCCATGTGTAGAGGGACCCCAAGGCGATTGCATCCAGAGGGAGCTTGATACCCCGGGCCAATTGGAGTGATAAGTTGATGAGATCCCTCCGAGGCTGGTTGTTGGGTTTTCCCGTTAGAAAGAAGCGAGAAAGGATGACAAGGATATAGGAAGGAAGTTCTAACGATGTACCTTATCCAAGGGCGGCCTCGGAGGAACTTCCGTCCGAGGGGTCTTTGAAGAAGTAGTTGATGAGGGGAGTGAATGTGGCTTTGTTTGAAGTACCGATGCACCTTCATCATATACGGTCCAACTCCAAATGATCAGCAGTTTCTTGGGCATCCATGGCTTCATCGGAATAAGGCTCATGACTTGTTGCCTCAAGGCCTAAGAGCTCGCACACGTCCTCCAATGTTATTGTAAACTCTCCTCTTGCAGTGATGAACGTGTGAGTATTAACATTCCAGCGAGGTACCAAAATAGGAAGAGCTTGGAGAGAGTGAACTCACCAAACCACTTGGCTCGATGAAGCCCAATCTTAGCAAGGGTATTAACGTGGGAACTCTGCATATGAGAATTCCAAGCAGCAAAGTGAGCAGGAGAGCCCCCAGGACTTTCAAAATCAATGTGGGACCATGGGAAGTCCCCTCAGTCAAGATGAAATTTGAGAGTCCCCTCGGGAGGTAGAATGCCCCATTCATCAGAACTCTCGTCTTCATCACCAAGCGTAAGGGCATCATACTTGGCGTTAAAAATGCAGCTCTTGCAAAACCCAGTAAAGTCATCACCTTCGCCAAAAATGGGGGATCAGTGATAAAAACGCAATTGTTCTTCACGAGCAGCGGTCAATGAGGCAACAGAAGGGGCGACGACAACAGGGGCGGCAGGAGGAGAACTGGTGGCAGTAGTGGCAAGGTTTCTTGACGAGGCCATTACAAATAACAGAAGAACAAAAAGGCCTGGTAAAAGAAGAGTTGGAAAGGAAGAAGGAGGGGCACAACCGCGGATGGTGGTGCAAAAGATGAGGAGAGGAGGCGACTGAGAAAATAAGAGGGCAATAATAGAGGTCGCACAAACTTTCCCTCTCTAAAGGAAGCGGGAAGTTTTGAAGAAGATAAAGAAGACGAAGATATAGAAGAGTTTTGAAATAAAAAAGAGACTTTTGAAGGGTTTCAAACTCGACGGTTGACGTTTCCCACGAGTGCACGTGCAAGGGCGGCCTATAATCATTTCAAATGAACATGTGGCACATCGGGAAGGGTCTCGACAGCTAAAAAGACAGCGTTACATCGAATACGAAGTGACGTCTGGGGAATAAAAGGGGTTGCCTTCTTAACCAAGTTTATGTTTTGGCGCCAAATTAGTGTCAGACTTATCCATCAACGCCTAACAGACGATATGTTTTAACGATTCAAAAAAAACTATGATGTCCCCTCGCCACATGTCCAAACCTTGTTTAAAAGGCGACTCAGTTACATCGGGAAGAATTTATGCTTTTTCGAACACAACGAAGCATCCTAAGGGAGAATTTTACTTACCAGTCCAAACGAGTATTTGAGAAGGTTAGTAGGCCTTTCGGGAGAATTTTAAATAGTAAAGTTAGAACGGTTGAGGCTCAGTATGAGGAAAAAGTGGCGATGTCCCTTCGCCCAAGCCCCAATGACAATGGCACTTCGGCTCAGATACATCGGGGAGAATTTTACTTTTTCCAGGAGATTATATCACTGCGGTTCTAATGAAGAGAGGAACCCGTAATTTTTTAACGCAGAGAGGGTTCATCGGATTGAGAAGTTTCATGCAGACATTTCTTATTCCAACAAATCTCTCCCCGAAGGGGCAAATATAGAGGGGTTTTGAAGGGAATCCTGAGATTAGTGATAATTCCTTAATTGGCAAAAGTGTTTGAGATTAAGTAACCGAAGCAACTTAAGTGTGGCAACTTAGCGAGGCAGCTTGGCATGGCAACTCATACTTTGGCTTGTTGTATTAATCATATTGTATTTCTGTTTATGTTGACTATAAGCTATAACGCTTGTAATGTTGTAACGAGATTGATAACGAGTTTTAGTGTGAGGTCAAACGGTACTCACGAGAGACCAGGCTTGGCAGGGCCTGGGAGAGCTTTCATGCTCTATAGAATGACCTCACCGTGGGAACTTTAGAGGGACTTGGTTTGGAGGATTGAGAAGCGAGACACCGTTGAGGCTTGTCCTAACCATCTTAGATACACCTGGTAAAAACACCGAATGATCCTGACCGTGGAACCTCGGGCGGAGTATCTTGGAGTTCCATCGGGCGTTGAGTTGAGAGCCGAATAACCCTCCACTTAATGTCACATCTACTGTAGGTGACGTCACTAGCTAAATAATGTCAGACTTGTACTTGAGTAAACTACCGTGGTATTTGGGTCTGTCAGGAAGTTAGTGAGCCACCTCTGCAACAACATCCCCTTGACACACAATGGTTAAGCAAAAGGCATATCTTGGCATTTAATGATTATGGCGTGGAGACAACTAATGCATCAGGCATTTAATGTTGTGACATAGAGTATTAGGGATGTCTTTCATAGTCTTTAATGACTGAGTTACCTCGGGGATGGTGTGGGGGGAGGGGGGGCTATTTAAGGACCCCAACCACCCTTGAGGAGAGGATGGTTCTTTGAGAATTCAGAAGTTATTGCTAGAAAGAATACACATCAGAGAGAGTTATTGCAAACCAGAGAGTTTTCTCCCTCACCATTGTTATTTATTACGAAGCTTTTAATACTTGATAGAGATTCTCGAGAGTGTTTGGTGTGTTTCGACCTGCCTACTAAGGTGTATCTAGGATTCTTACCTCTCTCTCACTCTAGCCAAGTTACTCCTAAAGCCCATTATTATTCCCTGAGTTATACACGAGATTTTTGTAAATTTATACTGAGTTTATCTTCATTGGGTTTGTCGTTGTGTGTCCTATCATTAATCCAAAGCTCTGGCCAAATTAACTTATCATTACCATACTCAAATAGGGGTTACGCCTCCATCTAAAGTACCCTCTTACAGGGTGTAAGTTTTGTTTAAACTAATGTTTATTTTCATAAGGTTTCTTTAAAACTTCAAAATAAAGTTTGTGGGCTAAAAATCGAATTTTAAGCTTTCTGGAAGTTCGTTTGATATTGTCGTGCGAACGAGTTTTTCATTCGAACGAGAATTTCGTTCGAACGAGTTTGCCAACGATTTTTCCCTTATGGCCACTGGAACTTCATTAAAAGGGTCGATCGAACGAGATTTTCGGCGGGAAAATTATTTGGTTTTTAGCTGTTTTTCACCTCCATCTCACTACTTTTTCCCCAATAACTTTTGACAGAATTAATATGTGCGGGAACCAACCTTTTCAAACCAACTTTTTCATATACTACAATCTCCAAGAGAGAGTTTGAGAGAAAAATTCCAAAAAGAAAGAGTTCAAGTTTTGAGTGTTTGTTTTTGAAGAAAAAATCCTTAAACACTTTTATTTCACCCAATTGTTTAGTTTATCCAAGTTCCTTAATATATATACTTTGCTTGGAGTTTTGGCACCGTTTTTATCTCTACCATTGGAAGAGTGTTTGGGTTTACTTCTATATCCCACAAAGAAGAAGTTCATTTGCATTGACTTACCCACTTGGAGAAAGGCTCCTTGTTCGGGTGGCGGTGACCGAAAAAGTCCGAATGGTGGATTCAGAGACCGCAGTGGATCTCCGTGGTTATTTTCTAGGCAGATGTGTATACAAGAAGGAGTGTCGGGGCTTGGACGGAGTCAAGTTGAGTGTTGTAAGTCTTACTGTCTTATATTTGTAAAATCGTACTTAGTGGAATTGAGGCTAGGGTCGTTCGAGGTTTTTTTCCGTTGTGGGGTTTTCCTCGTACATCACGGCGTAGTGGTTTGTTTATTTTATCTTTTGCAAAATTTACCTTATATGCATGCTTAGGTAAAAAGATAAAATTTGGTATATTTAATTTGGTGCTAAATTAATTTGGGTATATATTAATTTAATTCAAGTCATTAATTTTATTGGATAAAATTTGGTTTGGCCTAATTTGCAAAAATGAATTAATATTGCTAGGCAAATTTCTAGGACTTGGATTGAATTAAGTTATGTTAAGTGAATTTAAAAATATGTGTGTGTTTAATCTAATTTCACTTAGTTTAATTTTAATTTGAAAGAAATTAAAATTTGTTGTTTATGTACTTGTTTAATTGAACCATCTATATTCCGCATCTTAAAAGGAAATTACTTTGTGTTAAATTCAAAAATTGGGGGTATTCGCACTTTCACTAAGTATTTAAAAATCAACTAGAGAGGAATAAAACCAGGATTTACAACTACACTTACCGGACCGGACCGAAGATCCCCCAAAACAAATCGGTCCGGTTCCTTAAAATGATAGAAAACTTTTAATTACTAGACCGATCCGATATCCTATGAAAACGAACCGGTCCAGACTGTATAGTTCTGAATCCTATGAAATCTTCCTACTTCTCCAATAAACCCTTCTTCTACAATATTTCACCACCATAATCCACCTAGAATATGAATTCCACCATTTCTACACCTTGAAACCCATATACACACAACAAAGGCTAAACTTCAAGACAAAAGTCTAGGGTTTAACATTTATATCTAACATTACCAAAATCATTCCACAAATTATGAAATAAATCACACAAATACGCATTTATCAAGTTAATCCACTCGCCTCAAAGATGTAGGGTCTGATTCTTCCTCAAAGTCACGGATTGTTCAAGATTTCCAAAGTTCCAAAGCTTTCTCTTCTCTATCTCTTCTTCTCACGTTTTCTCTCAAATGGGTCTTCTGTTAATTGAGATTAATTATCTCTCTAAGACTAATAACCCATATTATTATTTATCCCAACTTTAATTAATAATGCATACATAAAATGACACGTATACCCCAATTTGAGTTAAACTAGTAAGAAAGATCCCGAAACCCAAATAAAAACACCAGGGCAGTTATTTTGACTTTCTCAGCCCTTTTGGAATCAACCGTACCCTCCAAATTAACATCCGAGACTCTGAATATAAAACCATCTCCCAACCTCATATAACCCACTTAAATATGACCCGATTGAGAAATAACTAATTTTCGCCGCCAATACACACATATACGACGAATATTCACACAATAAATTATATTTACTAAGTCACAATAGTAAGTGTTCAATTTGCATAAATATTAACTATACTATCTAATTTAATATTTATTTTAAATCTTTATTTTAATTCTCAATTATATTAAATCACCCATACCCGATAATTTAATATAGAAATATAGATACATAAAAGTAAGGGGTATTACATACTCCCCCCTTTATAAAGGAATTTCGTCCTCGAAATTCTGACATACCTTATGGAAAGAGGTAAGGGTACTTGGCTCTCATATCATCCTCTCGTTCCCATGTTGACTCATCGGCGTTATGGTGCCCCCATTGAACTCGAACTGAAGGCACTACTTTCAATCGTAGCCTATGCCCAGTACGATCGAAAATGGCAATCGATCTTTCTTCGTACGAGATATATTGTTGCAACTCAATTTCCTCTAATGGAACATGCCAATGAGCTCCCTCACATCTTTTATACTTCTTAAAGGATGAAATGTGGAACACATCATGAATTCTTTATAAATTCTCTGGCAAGGCAAGTCTATAATCCACAAGACCAATCCTCTCAATAATTGGGAAAGACCCTACATACCTCGGCGAAAGTTTACTTTTCTTGCCAAAGCTCATAATACCTTTCATCGGAGACACTTTTAACAACACTTGGCCTCATGCCTACGTTTTGCATCAGCATAACTTTTCTGGTGGTCCTGTGCAATATGTATGCAGTTAGTAATAAACTCAATCCTCACCGAAGTATCTTGAATCATCTCTGGTCCAAGAAGTTTATTATCGCTGACTTTTAACTAACATGCATGTGAACGACATGGGCGTCCATACAATGCTTTGTAAGGCGCCATACCTAGAGTAAATTGGTAAGAATTATTATAAGAAAATTATACTAATGGTAGGTATTTCTCCCAACTTCCTCCAAAATCTAACATACACATCCAGAGCACGTCTTCCAACATTTGATTTACTCACTCCATTTTCCCATCGATCTGGGGATGGTATGTCGTACTCAATCTCAATTTCGTCCCCATGGCTTCCTGAAAACTCTGCCAAAAATGGGAGACAAAGATTTTATCTCGGTTAGACACAATATTGATTGGCACTCCATGCAATCTCAATTTTTTTTCAATAAAGAGCTGAGCATACTGTGCTATCGTAAAATATGTCCTCACTGGCAAAAATTGTGCCGACTTCGTCAAATAATCAACGATAACCCAAATGGAATCATGGCTATGTTGCATCATTGGTAACCCGTGACAAAATCCATGGAAATGCTTTCCCATTTCCATACAAGAATTTCCAACGGATGTAACATTCCTGACGGTCGCTGGTGGTCCACTTTTACTAACTAATAATTGGTGCATGTAGAGACAAATTCATTTATGTCCCTCTTCATTAGTTATGTCCCTTTTCATACCTTAACACTAGTATTGTCATCGCATATCTTGATACATATTATCTCCACCTAGGTGAACAATAAATTTTGACTCCTGAGATTCTGACATAACAACCTACGGCCGATCGGAATCATCCGGGACTACCAACCTACCATTGAATCATAATCCACCCTCCGAACTGAAGGATTAGGATTCCGCTCCCTCGGTCAGTAATTTTTATACTATGACCTTACAATCCGCATCTTCAGATTGAGCTTTCACCACCTTCATCACCATCTCGGGTGTGACTGATAACACTAGCATACAAGCCCTGGCCATCGCATTATCTTAATGAAGTTCCTTCCACTTGGCTTTCCATACCTCTTCTAACTGCCCAATGGGATGATGACTCAATGCGTCAGCTACAAGGTTAGCTTTTCTCGAATGATATTGGATATCGAACTGATAATCCTTTACAAACTCCGACCACCTACACTGCCTCATATTTAGGTCCTTCTGGGTGAACAAATATAGCAAGGACTTTTGGTTCGTGAAAAGTCTAAACTTCCCGCCTAGGAGATAATGCTTCCAAATTCTCAACACAAATACCATTGCAGCCAATTCCAAGTCATGAGTAGGATAATTACGCTCGTGGGGTTTGAGTTTACGAGATGCATACGTAATATCCATCTCCTCTTATTGAAGCACTCCCCCAAGTCCCTGAAGAGATGCATCGGTATAGACTAAATATTATACTCCCGCTTTAGGCAATGAGAGAACGTGTGCTCACATCAACATGTCCTTTAACTCCTCCAAGGTTAGTTGACATGAATCATCCCACACAAACTGGACTCCCTTTCTGGTCAAAATTCGTCAAAGGTCCGATAATATTTGAAAATCCCTTTATAAAACGGCAATAATAACCCACCAAACCCAAGAAACTCTAACCTCCGTCGGTGTTGTGGGTTGACCCCACTCCCTCACTGTTGCAACTTTACTTGGGTCCATGAAAATACCCTTCTCTGACACTATATGACCCCAAAACAACACTTCTCGCAACCAAAATCCGCATTTCTCGAACTTAGTGTACAATTGATGGTCCCGTAATGTCTGCAAAACCATCCTCAATTGCTCAGCATGTTCACCCTCCATCCGAGAATATACCAAAATATCATCAATGAACACAGTTAAAAATTGGTCTAAGAAATCTCGAAAGACCCTATTTATCAGATCCATAAACACTGTGGGCATTCGTTAGCCCAAACGTCATAACCAAGAACTCATAGGATTCGTATCGGGTCAAAAATGCAGTTTTCGAGATATCCTGCTCCCTAATACGAATCTGGTGATATCCCGTATGCAAATCTATTTTTGAGAAGTAAGAGTGTCCTCTCAACTGATCAAACAAATCATCAATACGAGGTAACGGGCACTTATTCATGATTATCACCTTATTCAATTCTCAGTAATCTAAACATAACCGCAGATAACCGTCCCTCTTCTTCACAAGTAATACAGTGGACCCCCAAGGTGACGTACTCCGATGAATGAAACCTTATCCCAAAATCTTATGGACTTTGTATCGTAACTCCCTCATTTCTACAGGATCCATATGGTATGGAGCTCGCGCAATCGACCTAGTCCCCGATGCTAAATCTATAACAAACGTGATCTTGCGACTCAGAGTTAAGCCTGGAATCTTGTGAAAAACATTTGCGAATTCTCAAACCACTGGTATTGAGTAAAATTAAACAACCACTTCCTAAGAAGTCTCATCATGATATAATACAAATGGGTGCTTGAACCTCCCTCCGAAAGAGGCATAGAAATAAGAAACATTTCCTAGACCAAAATAACAAATACGATTGACCTCCCAAAGCAATCCACTATCGCTCAATATTTAACCAACCAGTCCATACCTAATATAACATAATACCCATGCATATCTAATACAAGTAATTCGGTAGCTAAACATAATCTCCCAAAATCAATCTCTACCCCTTTACAAATAAAATGGATAAGTAATCCATCTCCCAAGGGAGATTCTACATGCATTTGAACAGTATTAGCTGACTCTAACTCTCCCTCCACATGCTCAAAATGAACATCTATAAAGGAATGGCATGCTCTAGTATCAAATTATACCGGACCTATATGCCCACTGATAGGGAACTTACCCTCAATGGATGGTGGAGGATGTTGCACCTGCGGTAGCACTGCATTTTGAACATTGTAGACCCACCCATATTGCAACTATCCCTGTGGAGGTAGTGCAATCTGAATGGGCACTGGAGGTGGTAAAATTTCTTGTTGACCCTGTTGAGCTCCTTGCTCCGGCACTCGATTCTGTTGTGGGCAATCTATCTTCCTGTGACCCACCTCACCACACTAAAAATAACGGCCTACAAAGTTCCCCAGCATCTGGCCCTGCTGCCCAAATCTAGGTTGTCCTTGTCACGGGCCTGAATGACCTCGGTCCTGTTGACCTCCTCCATTGTTCCCCCGGCCTGCTTAGCCCAGAGGAACATTCTGTTGTTGCTGCTTTTGGTTCCCTTGAAAATTCTGCCTAAAACCACCACCATTAAATCTAAAGCATCCTGAACGCTACCTTTTTGCTAAATCCCCTGAAGGGAGATCCCACTCCTTCTACTTATTCCCTTGGTGTTGACTCTTATGTGACCCACTGGCACTCTCTACTCCCGTCATACTCGACGAACCCGAGTCCACCAATTTTTTGCCCCCTTTCAAATACAAAGGATGATCCTGACAATGTAACAGTGCAACATTCATTACATCTGTAAATGTTAACAAAGTCGGGTTCCCTAATAGGTGTTGCCGAATTCTCCAATTCAAGCCTACCATAAACTTTAAGATTATCTTCTCCTCGGTATTGAGTTCATCCGGCACAAAATTTTCCAAGTGGGTAAATTCCTCTTCATACTCAGCCACAGTTCGTTCTCCTTCGGTTACATTCAAGAATCTCCTTATCCTCTCTATCTGGACCATCGAAGGAAAATACTTACGATCAAAGAGTACCCAAAAATTGGCTATGGGCAATGTATCTCTTTGCTCAGAGGTAGTAACTGACTCCCACCACTGGAGAGACGCACAAACTAATTTAAAAGTGATGAGTATTTATTTTTGAACATCGCTGCATTCAACCATATATAGATGCCTTTGAATATCCTTTTTCCACTGGCTAGTAAGGATAACATCAACTCCTCCTTGAAATTCTGGAGGGTGCCCCTTCTGGAAATTTTCTCGCACTCTCTCCCACGTGGATGGCCCCAGGTGGGTTTGAACTGCTGGAGCTACAGGCTGTTGCGTAACCTAAGGATACTGTTGTGACATCACGTTCATCGCCGCATTAATGGCTTATGACACAATAGTGGCAACTTCTGTGACCTTCATAGTCCCCTGAGGCACTTGGGGTTCCACATTCTCGGCTCCTCTATTTTCCCTAGCTGGGCGACCTCGTTTCGACGGCATCTGTGAAATAACAAACCGTATTAACACATAATTCAAGCAATTAATCAAAGCAGAAGATCGAGGATGAAATATGAATACACCAATCCTAATAATAGGGTTGTATATCAAAAAATGCTATGGTAGAACGTAGAAGTCCACACAGATCCTAAGACTCTAAAACCTAATGCTCTAATACGACCTGTGACAACCCCCTTATTTAATATAATGGGTGGCCAACCCTATACTAAAATAAAATAGGAATCTTAAGTGTATCATTCTCAGCATCAACTGTCGAATATAAATATAACCGAAAACCACCCTATATAAGATAAATAGGTGCCAAAAAATTTTCTTTTATATAAAGAGTACCAACAATAATTCATTCACAAATTACTAAGCATACACATGATAGACAAATGAAAGAATAGATCATTCACATGCCATAATTAGATATACATAAGAATATACCCGAATATGCTGTCGAGCAATAGACCATACAATATCAAAAGACAAATATATAAAAGGGATAAACATATACGACCCTTGGGTATACACACTCGATTTACAATTTTAGATTCTTAACTAGATTACAAAAAGAGCCGCGTCTATAACAAAAGTCCTATAACATCGCACACATGCTACAACTCCCAAAAACTCTGGAACAGATAACCATCATTGGCGTCCTTGCAGAGGAACACCTATAACATACATAATATATATTGCAAGATAAAAGATATAAAGGGGTCATAGCCATGGGTTTGAAAATAGTTATAGCAAGTGAATTAAATGCATAATAATTAAAAATGCAAGATTTCATAATTGATGTGGAGTCGCACTCTCTTGAGTCTTAACATCCCCTCTCAACTACAGCACGCATATAAACGTATACATAAATATTAAGTTATGCTACCCACTCAATCTACGGATCATACCCTCCCTTAATCATATGTATAACTCCCATTAGCGTATTCATATATTATCATCATTGTTAGATGTCATTTTCCTTTACTACGAAATATTCAATTACCCCATATACTGATGACCAAACATTTTCCCACTTCCAACATAGTGCTAGGTTTCATGCGTGGGACGTCTCGCAAGCGAAATTCAAACAACGAACCCCCTCGATACACTACTACCTAACATTGTCAATCATGGAAATCCGTTAGGCCCTCAGTCTGTAGCACGTACTCCTAATTTCCCGACTACTGGCATAAAATCATACTTATCCACTGTCATGCTAAAAATCAATACATAACACACACACATCATACATATAGGGCAATACATAATACACATCATACAAGTATACTAACAGTCTCTATAATGCTATCATTTTCCAGGGAATTACTTACATATCATCCTGGGTTACCAGCGGTCGGACTCTCACACCAACTTAGTATAGAACTATTTCACAAGAGTATGGGAAGGGACCACAGTTCTTTTTCTAAAGGTAAGAATAATCATACCCCTACCTCACACGTGGTAAAATACTAGACGCTATGACCTAGGAACTATACTCTCCCTGCTTCTTAAGCCGGGGGATTCATCAACATCGCGCAACTTCCCATAATAGCACTAGAGGGGTATGTACCACATAGTATATATCATGTACACCCAATATACATTCACGTCATATATACAAATCGTTACATATTAGAATGTATATATTAATAATCCTAGATATATGTAAATAACGCACCATACACTAGCTAATGATCCAAATGATCATTTCAAATTCATATTATAATTTACTCACTTACTTGTTTATTGATAATCAATCACACCTATGATTTTTCATCAAATTTGCGCTCATTAAGGACCCACGAACTCTCACTCATTAGCCTATAGCAGTTTAACCCGAATTGGGGTATATGAGTCAAATTTGCGCTCATTAAGGACCCAAAAGTAGCCCTTCCATTGAGTCATATCATACCCACATTATGCCACATAAACATGTTTACCAAATAATATTAGAGGATTCCTAAGTATTTAAAAATCAACAAGAGAGGAATAAAATCAGAATTTACAACTGCAGTATCCGTGCCAGACCGAAGGTCCCCAAAAACGAACCGACCCGATTCCTTAAAAATGACAAAAAACTTTTAATTACCGGACTAATTTGATATCCTTTGAAATTGAATCGGTCCGGACTGTACATTTCTGAATGCTACAAAATCTTCCTACTTCTCCAACAAATCCTTCTTGTATAATATTTCAACACCATAATCCACCCAAAATATGAATTCCACTATTTTTACACCTTCAAACCCATATACACACAACAAAGGCTAAACATCAACACAAAAGTCTAGGGTTTAACATTTATATCTAACATTACCAAAATCACTCCACAAATTATGAAATAAATCACACAAATAAGCATTTAGCAAGTTAATCCACTTGCCTAAAAGATGTAGGGTCTAATTATTCCTCAAAGTCGGGGATTGTTTTAAGATTTCCAAAGTTCCAAAGATTTCTCTTCTACATCTCTTCTTCTCACGTTTTCTCTTAAATGAGTCTTCTCTTAATGAGATTAATTATGTCTCTTAAGCCTAATAACCCATATTATTATTATTTATCCCAACTTTAAATAATAATACATATATAAATTGACTCATATACCCCAATTCGGGTTAAACTAGTAAAAACGATCCTGGAACCCAAATAAAAATCCCAGGGCAGTCATTTTGACTTTCTCGACCCTTCTGGAATCAACCGTGCCCTCCAAATTAACATCCAAGACCCTGAATTTAAAACCATCTCCCAATCTCATATTAACTCACTCGAATATGCCCCGATTGAGAAATAGATAATTTCTGCCGCCGATACACACATATACGACGAAATTTCACACAAAAAATTATAAATACTAAGTCACAATAGTAAATGTTCAATTTGCATAAATATTACCTATTCTACCCAACTTAATATTTATGTTAAATCCTTATTTTAATTCTCAATTATATTAAATCACCCATACCCGATGATTTAATATAGAAATATAAATACACAAAAGTTAGGGGTATTACAACAATACTTTTAGTTTAAGAGGAAACTAACTGTAAATGCTGCAAAGCTTCACACGTATGTCCATTCACACTTTTGAACCTCATGTTCAGACCTAATCATCCTTATTATCAAAACCCTATCCAATGAAGACTAAGAAAACTCCTAAAAGACATCCATGTGTCCCAAAAAATATCCTAAAAAATTAGGAGGATAAAGAAATAACAAAAAATGCATGGTTGATCATTCAACCATACAATAAATTTATTTCTCAATGGGATCAAATATATTCCCCCACATGTTCTGTCTATCATTATACGCAGTCGATTGTCCCATTCAACCGTGTAGTTGATCATTCTAACATGTCGTCAATCATTGTGCATTTTTGCCTATATAATCCTTCCTCCCCAATTGAATTCGTGATCCAAAAAACATAAATTTGATTAGATTTTCTAAATTTACTCTCCCTTAATCCCTCTCATGAGATATCTTAGCATTGGCTCAACTCCTATAACATCATTTATGCAGCCCGAAAAAATTCCCACTTATTCTATTAGAGGTCCCTAATATAGGTTACCTAGACAAACCTTTACTCGACCACTCGATCATTCGCTAAAAGACAAATTCCTAATAGCAGATTGGCAGATGTGAGGAAAATGTCATATTGATGTAATCAACTATTTATAGAGTACAAAGGTGTTGAACGAGTAACCTGAATAAGAAAAACTAACTCCTAGAATATTAGTAACAACAGGAAAAAGTCAAATAAAGAAATATTCAAAAAAATCAGTTACAACAAATTTATAAAAATTTCCTCATATGAGAGTCCTCTGTTATGCCCCCTGAAGATGGAACTCAACAAGAGAGTCCAATCCCTTCCCGAAAAAATGGAAAAAGACTGTTAACATAACAAAGCAAAACTTGTGCCTAAAATGTTATTTTTATTTATTTTCTGATTAGAAAAACACTTTTGGTTAATTCATGTTCTGTTTCAAGGTATATACGTCAAGACCAATCTGATTAATGTTCTGTTTCAAGGTATATACGTCAAGACCAATCTGATTAAGTTATGTTCTGTTTCAAGGTATATACACACATACATATGTTTTGTTGATATGTAAACATATAGATATTTCTGTGTGTAATGACTATACATTTTATGATGGTTAGTGTACTGATGTGTATGTCATTTATAAAGACGTATTTATGCTCACAATGTAAATTTATATTAAATAATCATAACATCATAGTTTCACAGTCTTTTTACTACAAACTGAGCAATGATTGTATGGACCCATATATAGATAAATAAAGTATGTTCTCCCCTTTCTCTATGTATATAGATTCACTTGTTATTTCTAAAACTATGTATAAGAATTTGATGACCTAGGAGTTTGCCAAACAAGTACATCTAACTGTTAACTGTTAGGATTGTTACTTCCAAATTTTATTCAGTCCTAAGAATACAACTTGTTAATCAAAGATAAGAATACAACTTGTTAACCAAATAGCTAAACAAAGCTAAGAATACAACTTGTTGGGAATGTTACTACTGTTAGGACTGTTTATTCAGTCCTACTGTTAATTGTTAGGACTCTTACTTCGAAATTTTATATTGTGGGATAAATTTGATTTGTGAGAAGAAACCCATGGGATGAATTTAATAATTGTACCTTCACTGATAATTGGAGCGTCATTTTTTAGGCGAGAGGAATGTGTGGAATCTATTGGTTGCGTATTCTTCTAAAAAGATTATTGCACATCTTGTATATAAGCAGACTGCACATGCTCTACAACATTTGTCCCTATACTTGATCTAAATGACCTGAGACAGTTAGAAGACCTCGGTGCCACGCTAAATTATCTATAAGAAAAGAAAAAGGGCAAGTTATGATGTGAGTAGAGAGTAATTTTTTCGAAATATGAAATTTCAAATTCAAGTGTATGGTATAATACCATATTATACCAAACATGATGCATAAAAAACAAATATACAAATCACATGTAAATGATGAAACATATAAGTACAAATAAATACATTTCATCAAAAGTTAGATTGAACTGAAATGAGATTTGTATGAAATTGAAATTAGATTCCCCTATTGCCATCGTATATAATTTGTAACATATAAGTAAAAATAAATCCATTTTTAACATATGAAATTAAAATTACATCCTCTTACGGCCATCAACACGTCAATTTATATTTATTTCATCACTATCACTAGGGGTGGCAACGGGTCGTGTCGAGCCGGGTTCGTGTCGGGTGATAAACGAATCGTGTCAAAAATTCATCCATCCAAACACGATTCGTTTACTAAACGGGTGGAAAAATGAAATTCATACACGATTCGTTTACTTAACGAATGACACGACACGACCCGCTTACACCTGTTAAATAAACGAATGGTTTTGACCCGGTTCACCCGTTTAACCCGATTAATTCGTTTAACTCGGTTCACCCGTTTAACCCGGTTCACTCGTTTAACACGATTCACCCGTTTAACCCGGTAACCCGATTACTTTAAAAATCTAAAGAGGTAACAACTTACTTATACTTAGTCAAGAATGGAGAATTTTCATAACAAATCGATGTGGGATGCTTAGATTACGGGTTGTTAACGGGTTAACGGGTTATAAACGAGTTAACGGGTTACAAACGGGTCGCGGGTTGCAAACGGGTCGCGGGTTCTAAACGGGTGACGGGTTCTAAACGAGTGAAGGGTTATAAACGGGTGACGGGTTATAAACGGGTAGCGGGTCACACGGATTCTAAACGGGTGACGGGTCACTAACGGGTTTTGCGAATATACACGAACCCGATTCGTTTTCTTAACGGGTCTGGCGGGTCCACCCGTTTATGACCCGAACCCGTTAAGGCTATACCCAAACCCGCTTAAAGCGTGTCGATTTCGTGTCGGGTTAACGGGTCGTGTCGCAAATTGCCACCCCTAACTATCACTATAAACGAGATCTTCCGCGTGATAGTATTCAATTAGTGTCTCATCCTCATCATCATCATCACCGTCACACACAAAATTATTTTCATTAGCTAAAACTCTGACGTTTAAGTTTACAATAGTTGCATCAACAGCATCAGCATCCATATCATTTCTATACAACACATCAGCATCAATTTGGTTAACTTCAACAACCCCATATGGTATATTCTCCTAATAAATCAAACTTTCATCCTCTTCTGTAATACCCATGTCCATCCATTTCACATCTGGATCATATAAGTGTCTATGATGAAACTCTTGAAAAACTTTCCAATTTTCCCCAACTTTGTGTCATTGACATAAAAGACTTGTTTTGCTTAAACGACTGTAACATAAGGATCACTCTTATACCACCTACCATTAACGTTGATGTTTGTAAAGTGCTCATCTATTTGTATTCCTCATAATTTCTTCTTATCAGCTTCAAACCACTCACTCCTAAAAAGAATGACCCGATTTCCTTTGATGTATTCAAATTCAACAAGTTTTGTCAAGATGCCATAAAAGTTGATCTCTTCATTCTTATAATCTCCTTTGACCAATAAACCACAGTTCTGTTTTTTTCGATAATTGTCATGATCCCATGTGAGAAACCTAAATCCATTAACAATTCAACTCATGTACTTCCTTGCTCGTATGTTGGGACCACACGCTAATGCATATAGTTGTTCCGTAGCTTTTGGAGACTTTAGGTCATACAAATTTCCCATTTATTAAGAAAATATATGGATCAGTTAAAAGTGACAAAAAATGTTATATTTATTTATTTAAGGGATAATAAAATATTCTCGTTCAACTTTCATATTCTTTGAGCCAAGAAGGAAATTGTCTCTCTTTCACTACATTAAAAAGGTATAATTGAATTTATTAAGCTCGTTACTAATTAAAAATTTATTTAAAATAAATAATGATTTACTCGATATATGTTGCAACTTCCTCTCAATTATTCAATGTACAACTCTTCATTTCAAGATCGGCCGTGATAAGAGAATCAAATGAACATGCCCCAAAAGGATGCACTTTTGAGTGGACACATCCAATCCATCCTCTTGAGTCTCTTTATCGTAATTTTGTTCCGCACAATTGAATTTCGCTTCAATTCCATTAAGATATATAGAACAAAATGTTAATCATTCATTAACAATATATGCTTCCCCTATGGAACCTTCGGGGTGGGCTTTATTATGAACATAACCCTTAATCTTTCCCAAGTATCTATACATATAAAATGTCACATAGTGTTAAAATAAAGCCATAAACTACAACATAAAGTATACAATAATGACAAAATATACATAAAAACCCAGCTTTCAATAGGATACATCCACCTATTGAATTGGTCCACCGAGTAAAGCCTCTCATGGTAGGTGAACAACTAAGTGGATCATTATATCAAAAAATGTCAGTGGATAAATCATTTCAAGTTTGCACAAAATTAGGACGATGTATTTTTCCAATCTCTTTAATTTTTCTTCATCTTACGTCTTAGAACACAAGTCATTAAAGTCAACCAATATGGTATATACATCATTAGGCAAATATCCACGAGCACCAATAACCAACAATTGTTGTAATAGAACATGATAGTAATGACTTTTCAGTCCCGATACCTTACCGTCAGTAACATTTACATATCGAGAGGTGTTAGAAGCATAAGCATCAGGAAATTCAACATATCTTAGGAACTAACAAAACCCCTAATTTTCCAACTTCGCAAGGGTATATGATGTTGGTGGCATCATATATTTATCACCATTATTCTTCAAATGTAACTCCTTTCTTATTTTCAGATCCTTTAAATCTTGTCTCACTTTATACGTGTCTTTTGTTTTCCATTCGATGTTTAATAATGTCCCAAGTACACTCGCACAAATTTTTTGTCAATGTTCATGACATCAAGATTATAACGCAACTTCAGTGTCTCCCAATACGGCAATTCGAAGCAAATGCATTTTTGGTCCAATTCAGCTACTCGGGTGTACGTTTTTGCTTCCTACTGTCTTAGTGTTTCCCAAGGATATAATCATTAAGATAATTCAATTGTTCCAGCACATCTTTCCCATAAAACTCCATAGGCTTTGAATGAAGCTCCTGCATGCCATTAAATTTTTTACTCTTTCGCAAATTATGGTTTGGCTCCAAATATCGACGGTGGCACATATAACAAATTTTATTTCTTAATTTTTATAAAGATGTATGCTTATTACAAGTAGGGCATGCCATGTATCCTTTAGTGCTCCATCCGGATAAGTTACCATAGGTTAGAAGGTAATTTATTGTCAATAAAATCGTTGCATACATTTGAAATGTCTTTCCTACAGACGTGTCATATGTCTCCACACCAACATCCCATAATTCCTTCGATTCATTAATCAATGGATGTAAATACATGTCGATGTCCTTACAAGGTGCCTTGAGTCCAGTAATGAGCAATGACATCATGAAAAATTCTTCTTTCATGCATTTCCATTGAGGTAAGTTGTAGGGCATGAGTATAATAGGCCACATGCTATACGAGTTGTTCATGTCACCAAACGAGTTGAACCCGTCGCTTGCTAGACCAAGATGCACATTAAGAGGGTCTAGAGAGAACCACTCACGCTCTTTATCAAATTCCTTCCAAGCATTAGAGTCAGTGGGATGTCTTAACATATTGTCATTTGCACACTTCTCTTTGTGCCACCTCATATCCTCAGTTGTTTTTTTACATAAACAATCTTTTGAGTCTTGGTCTAAGCGGGAAGTAATGAAGCACCTTAAATGGAATCCACTTACCCTTCCCGTCATTGATCTTACATCTATAATCCCCACATATTGAACACTCTTAAATATTCTCAAATTACTTATAAAATAACGAACAATCATTTTTATAAGCATGAATCGACACATATCCTAATCCCAAGTCACTCAAAATGTTTTTCGCCTCATAATATGACTTTGGAACGGTCTCCCCATCCGAAAAAGCTTCTTTTAATAGCACGAGGAACATGATGAGTGATTTATCACTCCGGTGATTAATTACCTTCAAGTGTAGCAACTTCATAAGAAAATCCAATGTAGAGAATTTTTTACAATTGGGGTAAAGTTCACGTTCAGCTTCGCATAATAATTTTTCAAAGCTTTTCTTCTCCCCACCATCAACATCTATGGGAGAATCACCATGAGACGAATCGACTCGACCACTAGTACATATGAATGTTCCTCTATGCACGTCTTCTAACATATCATGCATTTCGTCACCATTATCCTATTCATTATTTGTTTCATCACCATCTACATGGGCATTTGCACTACCATACACCAAGTGCTTAGAGAGCTCCCCATGATATATCCATTGAATATAAGTTGTGAAAAAACATTTCAAAAATAATTGATCCTCCACTTCATCAATGTTTCTAATAACAATATTCAAGAAATCGCAACACAGACATCTACTTTCATTTTTTTGCCTGATTCTTTGCAAATTGAATGAATAATCTAACTCCCATCACATACTTATCACAAAATCGATCATTTTCTTGCATCCAACTTTTATCCATCTAATTTTAAACAAAATAACAAAAAAAACTCAATTTATTTACACATAGATATGTGAGAACAAGACTATATATTCTACAGTAAAGAACTTGAAAGAATATAAGATAATACAAATTTTGTTTAATGATATCTGGATGTGCCTCGATCGAAGAAATTTGAACAGTAGTTGTTAACAATCTGATTGAGCAGTTGAAACAGTAGCTATTTTTTGTGTTTGTAACACGCGTCCTTAGCATACACACGTTTCCCATTTGATCCCTTTAACCAAGAAGTAATAGTTGCAATTAAACAAAAGCAAGTGACATAAATTCCTTAGAATCAATCCTAACTTCCCAACCACACTAGGAACATTACTATTACAACAATTGACAGAAATTCAAAAGAAATTTTTTATGGTTGAGTCTAAAAATTGCATGAGTACCAAATAATATGAAATAATATGAAACAAAATATTTAAATCCAATCGAGAATACCTAAAAGACCTAAAAAACCAAGACAGTGATGGAAAGCAATACCTAAAACACCAAGACACTAGTATAAAAAACATTAAATCCAGTTATAAGAGATACTGAAAGTATAAATAAGAATGATGGAAATATGAGAATTATAAATCAAAGATGAGAATATCACCTTTGCACCCTGAGTTTTGTTAACAAGAGATACCATTTATTTGTTACAAACTAGATCAACTCTATTTATACAAATAAATTCATATATACAGATTAGAAGCATATATATTGAAATTACAAATATGTTTTCAACAGTTGTATATATAAAAAAAGCATCAGACTTGATAAAATATGGTTTCAACATGTTGAAACCATATTATAGTAAGCTAAAATACCTATATAAACACAAAACAAAACAAAACACCACCCAAATTATTCAACAACAACAAAACCACAAAAGAACATCACTATGATAACCACTACCACCATTGCACACCAACACGAAAACCCCACTGAAATCAAACAAATAAACGAAATTATAAAATAAAAAACAAACTAAACCAAAAATGAAAAGTGAAAACCAAAAATCAAATCGAGTGAAAAGGAATCAAAATTGTAATTTTCTAAACATAAACCCTAGACCTAATCCAATCAATTCGTCCAAAATAAAATGTAAATCATAACTAAATTTGAGTATCGTTGTTCAAATTATAGGACATGGAGCTAAGATATATTTTCCGACCTGGAGTTTCAAATTAAAATAAAACTTATCACATTCAAAACTAAAAACATTTGCATAAACAAAATGAAAATATTTCATTCTAATTATAGGACATGGAGATCCAGCATAAACTAAAAACAATTTGACATCCACTACAAGAAATAGTAGTTTTAGAAATAATTTATTTAACAATAAAATAAAATTCGTAGCTAAAAAGTAACTTTTAACTACGAATTTTGAGTTGAAGCAAAAAATTGTATCATTAGCCATGAAACACTAAATTTCGTAGTGCAATGGTAATAAAAATAACGCCAAACTTTCCCTCTTAAAAGACAATTCCGTCATATCTTTTTGCCAAAAAATTAATATAACTACCTACAATAGTTTTTCGTACCAATAAATAAAACTATTGCGTAACAAACAACTTTCGTTGCCTTAGTTAACTAAAACTAATTCACGCTTAAAAAATTCACGTTCGTCCATCTCTCAAAAGCCACGATCGATTTTCTCAATAGTCATTTCTCAAAACCTCCATCTCTCAAAACCTCCATCACTCAAAAGCCACGACCGTCAATATCGAGTTGGTTTGGATGCTCAAAAGCCGTAATCGGAGATGGAGGTTTTGACACTCAAAATCCATGACCATCCATTTTTAACATCTATTTAACCTTTACAACATTCACTTAAACCTTGATTTTAATCCTCCTATTTCAATCGCTGAATCAAGAAAAAAAACTGTCAACGATTTGAATTTGGGCCTAAATTGTAGCGAAAAATTTAGCCCCCATGCTTCAAATTTTGAGCGATGATACTCAATGATTTGAAGTAATCTGGTTCATTTTCAAAAGGTTCACATCTCATTTTAACTTAAGGTTGTCTCTTCTATATTCAGTATTTTTTCAACTTGCTGTGATTTGATCTCTACATTTTTCGAATTATTTCTTTGGAATGTGTTTTTAAGCTAGCTAAAGTTCGATTCAGTTTAGTTAATGATTTGCTCTGTTACGCTTTGTTTTCGGTAAATTAAATTTTTCTATAGTTAATTTTCAATGAGATTAGTTTTTTTTTTTTTATTGCATATCTATTTTTGAACTTCATCTTAACTCAGTAAACCTTTGAACACCACAAAAAGTCATACGATTTGACGCAAAAAAATTCGTGGCCAAAATAAGTAATTTCGTAGTTAAATATTTTTTGCCACGATTTTTTTTCGTTGCACATTCTTAGCAAAAGCCCCATCGCTAAATGTATATGACGATGAATTTATGTTTCATTGCCAATTGTATACCTATTATTCACTATTTTCGTTGGCAAATGTGAGATTTCGTGACCAATAGGTAGAGTTTTTTCCCCAAAAAATCGTAGCAAAGAGTTTTAGCACAACTGACAACAAATAAAAATTGTGGCTAATAATAATAATATTCTCCCCTATTCCTGTTTCGTCTAATGTTATTATCATTTAATCAATAAAAAAATTAATAAATTCAGTTTTCACACTTTTTATAACTAATAGCTATAAAATTAATTACAACATATCAAATTTCCTATAAGTTACGCATTGACAAATTTTATAAATCCAAACATATAATAATAAACATCAACATTCTCAACATTTAGCATATAATTCTTAAAATTAAGTCAAATTCGCAAAATACATATATTTCAAATCAAACAAAAAGTGCGTCACAAAATGTTGTGAACAAAAAATTGTGCCATCAACGTTTGCTAATAAAATCGCCTTAACCAAAAGATGTGAAATTAACTCGTATGGCTTGAATGAGCTTATCAGATTCAGATTTTCTAGAAAAAATGACCTCTATGGTTTCTTGTTAAGATGCTTCCTCGTCACGCTGAGTTGCTGACTCTGCCTCATTAGCTTGTTGGCTCTCCAACAAATCTTGTTGAACTCTATACAATTGCTCAAGAGCCTCCTCCAATGGTGCAGTTTTTTGTTGCAAAGCTATTTTGGAATTAGTTGGTTTGTGACCATGCCCAAGACCAGTGATATACCCCGATCTCGTGCTGAGAACTTCATTAGTTATCTCATTTAAGCTTAGTATTGTACCTCCCTCGAATGCGGACTGTGACTCGTGGCATTTCATTTCACCCTGAAAATAATAAAGGAAATTATTAGTTAATCATTTTGAAAACAATTTAAGTTTTACAAAACTTTGGTAGAGCCACCTTTGTTTTTACATGAAAACCAACTTGTTTAATGCATCAAAATATAACAAATACCATAGCAATAATCCAACATATCCAATCCCAACCTCCAAGTCAGCATATATGAATTTTAAACTAATATTTCAACATAATAACTAGTTTCATCTGACTCGAGTCCAACTTCAAAAGACTTAAATACAACATACCAAATCATTGGCCCGTATGGTCATGTATAAGCTAAAGTATTAATTATAATTTACTTACATAGAGCACTTTGAATTTAGGAAAAGTCCATTTCTCGTCTTTGCAACGGGTCACTTTAAAGAACTCGATCATATTAGGTTCAACACCATCATCCCCACCACTCTATGAAATTAGAATGTAAAGCATAACAAGGGGTATAAGGCATTCGTGGTAGTTCGTCCTTAGACCCCTTGTTATGCTTTACAATTTGCTTTGCTTTATTGTTTTTGTTTATTCCATATCGCCGCTAAAACAGAATTAATAAAATTATTATATCTCCATAGTGAATAAAATACTTTACGTATTGTATTATTGAGTCATTGAAAAAAGTTTAAACCTCATATTTTGGATCAGCATATAAGTCCTACAACTCATTCCAATTTCCTCGGTGGTACCGATAGGGATATTTTCTCGTGCCTCCTCCGCTGATCCAAATTGAAAATAATATTAATGGAGCTTGTTTGACGATCCCTACTCCCCCCTTTCACTGACTCTTCACAACTTTGCTTTGTATAGTCAACCAAGTCAATTTTGAATCTCTCCTGAAAATTTATTAATAATGGTCATGATAAAAGTAGATATAGAAATTAATAGAATACAAAATCCAAAATATCAAATACAATATACACTACACACCACACCATATTCACTCACCTTGAAAATATGAGGAATGTTGACCCGCTTATCTCCAATGCACACTGTCCTCTCCTCTGTCAAGGAAGGACCTAATTAAACTTTGAATATCTGTTGCTGATCATTTGGTAAGTTGGGGGTAGCTTGATTTATTGTTCTTTATAATGGAGAATGGTTGGAGGAAGAAAAAGTGAAGGTGTGGATTGTAGAGTGAGTTGTTCAAAAATAAATAGCAAAAAGAGATGGGAATCTTCATTCAAAACAAAGCTTACCAAGTTTATCTTCTTTCTTTCTTTGTCTCCTTTTTTCTTTTTTTCATTTGTAATTTAGTCACTTAAACTCATAAAAAGATGCAGTTGAAGAAACTTACAAACCTAACCAAAAGTGCTTGCCCCGATGGTTAGCGCCGGACCCTTTCTTATAAGAGATTGTACGTTTAAGTCCCTCGCCCCACACCAACGAGAATGATAAAAAAAGAAGAAACTTACAATCGTATTGTTTTTTTCATCCTTTCTCTCTTTTCAATTTCCATATAAAAAATCGGACTGTAACGGATTGTAGTGGCGTTATTGTTACGTATCGGATTCGTAACGGGATACTGGTGTGAATTTGGTTCATTCTGATATATTGGTATGTATTCGAAACTCTTCCGTAAATACGTTACGTAGCGGACGATTCGTTACGTAACCACCATTTTTTAAAACCAGCTTACTCTCAATTATTTCTAATCCAAGTGTTGTGTAGATAAGGATGGTGGGCCGAGAACATTGATTTTGGGATTGTTTTTGGGTTTGTATTTGGATTGGTTGTTTGGCCTTGGATGTATATTTTGATTAGAGGTAAAAAATTAATAAATCCATCTTTAGAACTATGTTGGAGTTTTCTCCAATTTGTTTTTTTAGATTTTAAGCTTTTTATTATTTTACAAGTAAATATATTAGTTTTTCACTCTTCAGTTGTTGGAGATTTATTTTATTTGATTTGATTTATTTATATATTTCACTTTTTTAGATTTATGACATTTAAACCTGTTTAACTAATATAATTTACTCTTAGCAACAAACCCCATTTGTTGAAACCCCGTTAGTCTCATCTCTTCATTTTCAATTTTCCTTTATTTTTAATGAAATATGTAATATAAAACATAATGGCCAATGATGATTTGTTGTGACTACTCACTTAAACACTAACATATGTTCTTTAGTAATTGCAAATAACATTTAGAAAATATTTATTACGTTTTAAACATTTTTAATTTGATTATCAAGGTTTATAGATTTTGTCTCATTGGCGAAGGGTGTATCAGTGATATATTTTCACTTGATATAAAAATACTAAAGATCCGAAGACAACTTATAGGTAACATTTAGAGAATTTTTTATCTCATGCCTCGAAATGATAGGTCAAATAATAAAATGCTCCAAACCAACCCTATTTGCAAATTAATTTTGATTTTTTTTACTTCAGTATTAAAGCTCTATGGATTGGGTAATTTTAGGCCATACTCATTTTTCACAAGTAACATGTAAAATTTGGGGTTGTAGTCCCTTTGGGTTGTGTATTTATTCTCATATTACATTCATATCTATGTGTATATATATAAAATTGTAGCCTTAAATTCGGACTACATCACCACGTGTCAATAATATTAAATATCTCTTTATTTTATTATCCCACTTCTACGGTTTCTCTCCCTTTCACTCTAACCCATCCTCTTTCTCTCCCCACCCCCACCCCCTCGTCTCCATATAATACCCAAATCATAGCAAATTTTTCAATCCCTCTTCCTTCCTTCCTTCCCGAAAGGTACTTCTACTATACTAAACTTAATCCCCATTCAATTAAGAATTAAAACTTTTTTATCCTTTTATCTTATATCATGTTATAATTTTTCTGAGAATTAACATACATTTTAAATAAATTTATCTACCCTATTTTTTTACAACTTCCACTTTCAAAATCTTATGTTTGCAAGTTAATTGTTTAATTTTTATTTCTGTATGATTTTTGTTATTAAGCATTCTACAATGATAAAGAATTGGATTGTTTTTCATTTCTTCCTTTTTTTTTAGTTTGCTGACTTTGTTACATCTAAACATGGTTTATTTTAAGGAATTTATGAAGTTCTCGAATGTCGTGAATAGACTCAGAATTAAGTAAATTGAAAAAAATTTGAAAAAAGATTCTTCTAATGTAAGGAATTGTCTCAGAGCTTAAAAGTTAAAAAAAAATTAACTAAACACTTCATTTGTTGTTGTTTTACTCTGAACTTCATTTAAATTATTGTGACCTTAAAAGTTAAAAAAAATCTTCTTTGGTTGATAAATTAAAAGTTCTACATTTCTAACTACGATAATTAAGAGATTGAGGACATTTTACATTTTTACTATTATTTGGTATTTTATAGGATTAAATTCAGGATTTGTGTTTGTTCACTTAGTTTTAGAGGTATGCAATTCTTAATGGTCTTATTTGGTCCACTAAGGTCAATTTTGTTTTTGTTTGCCAACCAGTTGATTATTATAAGTTAGACGAATGTGTTCCTATCTTAGGATACTTCTTCTTAGTTTATTTAAAATTTATTAGGTTTTGAGTGTTGTAGTTATTTGTTCTTTATTATTTATTTTGATATTATTGTGCGTATTATACAAACTTGACTTTCTTAATAGATTAAGGATTTTAATTTATTTTTGAAGTGGTTGAATTTGGATATAATTTTACACCAGGTTGTATATGTTAGTGGGTAATAATCACAAGTAATAGTTATATATATGTGAAACGCGATGATAAATTTATTTATTTACCGTTATCAAATTGGATCATATTTTTTTGCTAACAACGCTCATTTGAATCACTCGGAGATGAATTATGCATTACTGATTATGTATCTCAAATAGGAGTAATAAATCGTCGAACTTTTTCATTGCTTTAACTTTGTATTTTTTTAGTTATATTTATATTTATGATTCTACGAAAAATGACATAATATACATAGACTTACATTACATTGTTGATGTTGTAAATTTTCTCACTATTACACAATTTTTATTTTAATAATCTTCTTCCTTACCCTGATATTTTGTTCCCTTCACCCTTCAACATTTTCTTCTTATTTAAAACAATACAGTTTAGACAAAGTTGGTCACGCATCGCGTGGCCTACAAACTAGTTTATAATGAAAACAAATATCCAGTTTTGGGACATTAACAGCTGTGAGGTGGAAACCTCGATGAAGGAACCATCATGTTGGCTTGAGTATTGTTAATTGCTGGATGAAAATAATATATACAAGATTTTAGCTCCCCGCATTGTGCGGGCGCTGTAGAAATCTTGTAATAAATTAGCACCTATTATTATTGTATAAAAATATTTAAGAATTCATAATAAAATTTGTAAGCATGAAAATCATAAAATTGAAAAGACCATGTTTAGTTGCCTAAACTCCAATTTTCTCATAAAATTGAAAATAGCTTCATCATTTACCTTTTTGTTTTGCTCGCGTCTTGCACTTTTTTTATTTTTTGCAATAATAAAATTATTTATTTACTAAAAATTTTAAAAATGACAAATTGTTAATGATTGATGAATTTATATTTTCAATGCATATAAATTTGAAAAACTTTGGATCTATGGGAAAATGGCCCTTTGTAAAAAATTGAAGCCCAAGTTAGGTTTAAAATAATTTTTAGCCACTCGACTAGACATCAATTTAAAAAAATCCATCATAATAGATGAATTAATAGCAATGGATAAAAATTTAGAAAGAAATAAGAACTGAATGGGACATTAACTTCAAAATCAGAAATGCAGGTAGGTGTCGATTAGAGAACCTTAGTCAAAGGAGGAAACTCTTAACAATGGTTATCATCAACCATAATCAAAATTGGAAATTTTCTATACACAAATGATATCACCAAAATAGAGAATAAAATAATTCGCAAAGACTTTATGCCATCAACGTAGCCACGAAAAATTGAAAATATAAAATGTAATTTACACTTGAAAGTTTAAATACATCAAAAGATGAAAAAAAAGAATTCACAACTAAGATTTTTATAATTAACAAAAGACATATAGGATGTCTTATAAAAATAAATTTTGAAAAAGTAAGATAACAAATGGATTAAATCCATTTGTGGGCCATGGATTCCAATCTGACACACAAATATTTAAACAATACTCAGAAATTTGAAGAAAAAAAATAAGAAAGAACAAAACTAATTGAGAGAATGTAAAATAAGGTGTAGAAGAAAAAGAAGGGAGGCAATTTTGCTATTGGTTGTTGGTGATATTTGTTGATTTCTTTAATTTAGTAGTTAAATAGTTAATCTTATTAATATGATTATTAAAAAGAATACAAAGAGATCAGTCATAAAGCCAAAAGAGAGAATATACGCATAATATGTTTTTTTTCTTTTTAATCTAAGCTTATCATTCTAGCAACAACCAATGCACCAGATGTACGTTAAAATCTTGAGTACATTATGAAGTTAGTTCATCTCCATGGCCATCTCTCTTTATATCTCACTCACACACACACATATGCACATACACACATACAAAATTGTATATATTTTGTATGTCATCACGAATACTACACATGCACTATAAGCTTATCACTTATATTTTTCAGATCAAATGACGTTTATATTAGAAAAACATGCATACATTGTGAAAATTATGACCTTTTTAGTTGCTTTGACCTTCCTGATTATCCCATTATCAAAATTCAAGGCCTCCCTCCCTCACACACACACACACACACACACACACAACTTCAAATTACGCAAGTCTTAGAGTGGTGAGCTTGATTGTGGTCATTTTCTCAAGAACTACCTAGCCATCAGTTTAGAGGATAAAAGTGGAAATAAGCAAATTCCTTTATTAAAAAAAATATGACACAAGGGCTAAATTAATATATCTTGATAGACTTGATTTTTTAAATCTTGTAATATGTGTGAGTAAAAAGATAAAACATTAACTAAGTAAAACCAAATCATAATGTTTTTTGTATTTTTAATAGCTACCCTTAGCAACTTTATGCATTTTATTACCTTGCCCTATAAAATAACCATTAATAAAAATCACAAGCTTCTCATATCAACTATATCAAACCAACAAATTTTACACTAGTTATGATATCATATGTTTCCAACCTGAGATAATTAGATATCGCATCATCAAACAATATAGTATCAATTTAAATACTTATCCCTAATAATTAAATATGCAATTAAAAATGATTGCAAGAGAAAACTATAATTATTGATGAACATGACATATTCCAACATTTCCTTATATTCATGGCCATCTAAATACGCTTGAAAAGAGAGAGAAGAAAATTTTACCGTGTGGAATAGTTGTTAGGATGGTTACCAATTTTTTATTTCTCGGGAAAAGTTTAAAAAATCAACTGAAATGTTGGGCATAACAATGAATTAACATTTTGTGTTCCTCTTCTCAATAAATGATGAATATAAAACAAAAAAAGTTACCACAAACTTACCGAGGTAAAAGTAACATAAAGAACATTAACATTAAAATTGTTAGTAGAGAACTATGATATTGAGAAATCGATTAAGTTTTATGATCAAATTTCCCATAACAGTGGATGGTGATCGTGAACACGACGGATATAGGAAGTTTTGTTGAGATAAATAGCATGGCAGCCGAATGTTTTTGAGAAATAATGGAAAGAGGAGATTGATAGGCGTTGGTGAGCGAATAAAATACAAAAAGTCGAAATAGAAATTAGTGGGAAGGAATTAATTGATTGGGAGAATAAGAGTCGACGAGGGATAGGAAAAATCCTAATTAATTCAAGGTAATTAATGGAGGGAGGGAATAGAGATATTTGACAATAAATAGATTGGAGACACCGTTTATGGTATTAGATTTATACTAGAGTGATGTTCTTCCTTCTATAAATTTATACTTTTTGTGCAGTAGCTTAATACTCGTCCACTAAAGCAACTAAATGACATAGGATCATTATTATTTATGGATTACCTTTATTATTCTAATATGTAGTTATATTTTTCAATTTTGTGGCTTTGGTTAAATCTCTATATGACACTACGTGTCTGTGTAAGAGTAGTAAAACTTTTGAACGTGATGGCCTTATGAAGTTTTAATAAATTCTTATCATAAGTGTTTTAATTTGATTATTTTTGTTCACGGGTTTGTTAGCTACATAGACATACTACTTATTTAAATACTAAGTTACTGTATTCACCCACGAGACTAAATATATCCATGTTTTTGTAGTTGTGGTTCTTTATGGAAAATGATAAGGGATAATATTTGGTTGTCGTAGTTATTGGTAATTTCTGGCAAAATGAGGAGTGATATTACTTGGCTATGTGTGACCATTGTAATAAATTGATTTTCAAAAAGAAGTTGAGTTTCCTGTGTACATGAACCGAAAGAGTGTATCATGTAAAGTGTTATTTAAACTAAATAAAAAGATGAAAGAAGGAGATGGGATGTTGTTCTATAATAATAGAAGAAGCAAATATCTTTAATTAATGTCGGTTTCAAAAAATTGAGTGGGCTTTCATTTTTTTAGAATTACAAGTTAATATAGTCAATTATTGTTATAAATTTTACTCTTAAAATTGTAGTTAGGGGTGGTAATTTGTGTTTTTGGGTCATATTTGGGGTTGACAGCAGAGGACTTTCTTTCGGCATGTAGGTGATCTATGACACATTTTTTTATTAAACATGAACATGTCCCGCATTGAACACGACACGTCAAACAACTATAATCTAGATGAAAACATAATAAATATGGCAAGACACGATAACAGGTCTCATAATTTTGACATAACAATCTTTTTTTTTAATAAAAACGTTTATTACATTTTATAACTTTTTTAATCCCATCATTTTTTATATTGTATGGGTGGGGGAGGTTAGTGTACAAGATGTGTTGGTGGATTAAGTAAAAAAAATTATTGAATAAGTTCCAATTATTCTACAAACAAAACCATAATGACTCCACTTTCCTACTCATACCAAAAAGCAATACAAGAAAAAGACAAGTAATTATGAGTATATTCATGATCCGTATGGAAAATTAATATCATTCATTTTTACGCATCTCCAACACGATCCAAGTAAAATGGCACAACATAAAATATCTTTTAATTAAAAATGAACTCGATCAAAATTAACAAGACACGACACATTACGACACAACACAACATGGAACAATACCTTTTTACCAATCACTAATAGTACCAGAGTAAACGAGGCACAAAACAAAATGCTTTTTTAATATTTTTTTTAAATCTCAAATGAACCTGACCAATATAAATATTATATGATATGACATCACACACCATGAAATAATTTTTTTAGTTAATCACGAACACTATGCAAGTAAAAGCGTCACAAAACAAAATGATTTTTTTAACCAAAAATGATCCCGATCAAAATAAACACTACACAATACAACACAACATGAAATAATATTTTTTTACCAATCACGAACACTACCCAAGTAAAGGCAGCACAACACAAAAGATTTTTGTCACCCGTGATATATACCTATTGATTTTGGAACTATGGTCGTCATCGTTAGGAATTATTAATTCTAGAACCATTGTCATCGCTATCGTTGGTGGAAAGTGGTGGTAATGCACTAATGGTGTGTCTTATGGTGAGGAGTATATGGATAAAAACTTGGAAATGGGATATGATAAAAAGAGAACCGATAAAGATTCCGACCTTCTACAAAGTGGAAATGAGCAAATTTCACCGGTACCTAATGTGCTTCCTTTTTATCAGCGAGCAGGGCATCTTCCTTTATATTATTGATAATAACCTTCTTGGAAAATTTTCCTTCACTAATACTGGGCTGGTTGAGGCATCCCACTTCAATTTTTCATTTCATATCCCCTTAAACAGATTAAACGAGTGTGACCATTTTGTTAACGTGACTATTGTTACCTCTTGATAATTATTGCACTTGTAAATGTTTGATATGGGCGACCAAATATTGGGCTTTGTCAAGATATGCATCCATACGCTCATCCCAAGTGTTGTAGTCTCCTCATATGTCATTTGATACCAATCTTGAGTTACAAAAGTCATCAAGGTGACGAGATCCCAAGGAGAGTGCTTTTCTTAATCTGCTGAGCAAGGCTTTGTATTTCTCTTTATTTTTGGAGGCTTTGAATCCCTAGAAAATTGCCTGGTTGAGAATTATTTTCTCCGAGGATACCAGTATTATCCATACTCCTTCCACTTTAGAATTTGAGGCTCCATCAAGATACAATACCCATTTGTCACCTTCTTTGATTGAATGTGGGATAGATTCTATACAGTTGTTTCCAATACTTACTGGTTCCTGATCACTGTAAAATTTAGTGATAAAGTAATGACTTGTCCTTTGAAGGAGGTTGTAGGGTGAAATTGTATATCAAACCTTTTGAGGTCTACCGACCACTTAGAATTATGTTTAAATAGGTCGAACATCCTGAGCATTGATTTCATAGGGAAGGAAGTTAGGACAATGATAGTGCATTCATTGAAGTAGTGTTTTAACTTCTTGGAGGTTAACATCAGTATGTGTGAAAGTTTTTCTAACGGAAGGTATCTTTTTTAGCATCGAATAATGTTTTTCTTGCGCAATAAATTGGAGCCTGACCCCCGGTCTTCTGCCAAACCAAGGTTGAACTCACGATGCCATTAGACATCGCCAAATATAAGTACAAAGTGCCCCATCATCTAGAATGGTTAGCAACAGTGGTTTGTCAAATAATTTTTTATTTCTTCAAGTTCCCTAGTGCAATCATCATTCCATAATTCTTTCCTTTATTTTTTAAGTACTTGAAAGAAAAGTCGACACGTTTAAGAGGTTATAGATATGAAGCGGGTGAGGCAGTCTAACATGCTGGTCAACGTTTGTACCTAACGCACAGTCTTGGGGAGGGGGGGTGAAAATTCTTGATAGCTTCAATCTGGTTGGGATTTGCCTCAATACCACTTTGACGGACTAGGTATCCTAGGAGCTTTACCAATTTTACTTAAAGGATCACTTCGTCGCGTTTAGTTTCATTATGTAATAACAAAGGACTTCAAAGTTTTTTGATAGGTGTGCAAGGTGATCCCCCTTCCTCCTAATTTTCACAAGCATGTCATCTATATATACATCCACCTATCTCATAATTGCTCCTTGAACATTTTTGTCATAATTCTTTGGTAGGTCTCCCTAGCATTCTACAATCCGAATAGCATTCCCCTGTAGCAATATAGCTCCAGAGTGATGATGAAAGAAGTTTTTTCGTGGTCGGGGAAAACAATATGATTTTATGGTACCCAGAGTAGGCATCAAGAAATCTCATACGCTCATGGTTAATGGTGGCATCGAACAACTGATCTATATCATTATTAAAGAAAACTAACCGTTGGGCATGCACGGTTTAGATCACTGAATTCTACGTAGACTATACACTTCCCAGTGCTTTTCCTTATGATTATTGTGTTTGACAACCACATGGGGAATTAAAATTCCTTTATGGACTATGCCTCAAGAAGTTTCCCCACTTCATCCTCAACAACCTTGTCCTTCTTAAGCACAGTTCGTCGCACCTTTTGAGTCACTGGTGGATATAGTGGATCCACGTGGAGCTTGTGACACATCACTTTTGGGTCTATTCCTAACATGTCATATGGCCTTGAAACAAATAAGTCTTAGTTTTTTTTAGAAAAATAACCAATACTTTGTTTTCTTCTTTTGTGAGTGAACTGCTAATCAGGAATCCCTTTTTAGGTTGATTGTCATAAATAATTCCTCTTACAGGGGTTCCATAACATGATCGGTAGGAGCAACTTTGGTTTTTTCAACACCATATCTCCCATATCTTTCTTGTCATTTAAAGTGTATGGAGACTTCTTATGGTTCTATAGCTTTTTCTTTCCTCGTATCCTCCTTAGGTTAGATAACAACTATGAAATATTTTCTGGCCAATACTTGGTTCTTGCATATCTCTATGACTCCTTTGTCAGTGATGCACTTTATTTTTTGGTTTTAGGTGGATGGTACATCCATAATGGAGTGAAACCACACTCAATTAAGGATACTGTTATATAAGGAGTCCATATCCACCATAAGGAATTCAATAAGCTTAGAGATCCCTCCAATACGGATAATGAGAAATATCATTTCTAGAGGCAAGTTCATCCTTCCTGTATATCTAACCAAAGGAACAGTGGATTCCAATAGGTCTTCTACAAAAAAGTTCAACTGATTGAACATCTTGAGGTACATGACTTTTGAGGAGCTCCCCTAGTCTACCAATAGCTTGTCCATATCTGATTTAGGAACTCTAAGAGTGATGATAAGAGCATCATGGTGGGAGTTCTCACTCCAAATAAATCATCATTAGTGAAAATGATATGCTTTGTCTAATGAATGTCTTCAGGATGCCAGCATTTTTCTCACTATGTTTTTGGCTGGGTCGATCTAAAAGGATTTTATGACCGATGTGAGATTCTTAATCTCCACCCTGAGGGCATTCCCCTTGATTTAGGTTGGGCTTAATGCACCATGAATCACCGTGAATTCATAACCCAAATATTTTTCCAAGATGTTATCATGGATTATAGTAAATTTGTGTCCCGTGTCACTGTACATGATGATTTCTGGTCTCCCGTCACACACAGATTGCATTGCACCTTCCTTCTTCTCTAAAAATTCATTTAGAGGCCCATCTTAAACTAGTTTCTCGAGGTGGGACTTGAGTGTCTTGCGGGTTTTTGTCATGTGACCATGATCTTTATGGTATACACACTTCAGTGCCCGATTCCTCTTCTTCGAATCGCTGAACATCTTCTCGGGCCATTTGAAATATTACCAACCTTTAATATTATAGAATATCTTACAAATTGGTTCGGAGAACACCGTGTTAAACGCATTAAGTGACTTTTTGGGATCCTTTTTCTTAGCCCCTTTTTGCTTCCCACTTTGGTTTCCTTTGCTTTTTTGTTCACGCCTTTCTTATCCCCATTCTTGGGTTGCTTTTGTCGCTCTCCATCCTCACTAGATCTGGGCATCATATGTTCGACCTTGGCATATTTTTCAATCCTCCCAATAAGGTACATGATGGACTCCCATTTGGTGAAGGATTGATAGAGAATGGAATGGCCTGATAGGCCAATTTTGAAGGTTTCCATAGTGACTTGCTCGGTGCAGTCCTCTACCTCATTATACACCTCTAAGCACCTTTTAGCTTACTTACAGAGTATTTTTTGGGGCTTGGCATTTTCTTCATCATCAGAAGTGAATCCATCCTCTTAGGATGGGTGCTGCTAATAATGAATCTACTTGTGAAGAATTCATCCAGTTGCTTGAAGGAGGCCATCGATTAGTCTAGCAGCCTTTCAAACCACTTTTGGGTAGTGTCTCTAAGACTAGATGGGAATATTTGGCACATGAATCCTTTGTTAGTGTTCCACAGTATCATCGTCTGATGATATTACCTAATGTAATCGGTGGGATCAGTCTTCACATTATAGATCTTGAATCTTGGGGGAGCAAACTTGTTGGGAGGCTTAAACTCTTCTATAAATCAACTACAAGGTGACTTCATCTGGCAAATGAGTGCTCTTATTGCGAGCTCTTTGGTAGAACAAGCCCCTTGATGGGATAGGTATCTCTCTACCTCCCTTATGATAAAGTCAAAGAACTCTCTCTCACCTTGTCGATCATCGGGGCATGGTCTCCCTTTAGGAGACCTTGGGTGAGGAGAATATTCCTCATGTCGCTGAGTATTCCTTCCTCGGTTACGAGATTTGCTCACCTGAGGTTTACGAGTTCGTAAGCGATAGCCACGCTTGTGCTTCTTCATTTTGTGGGCTTTATTTTTTTTTTATAAAAGTAATCATTTATATTTGTTAAATGAGTCATTTTAGTTCGGTGAAATCCAATCCATGAATGGAAGAAGCAAAGATTCTCTAGGCATCGCTGGAGTGTGGCATTTTGCTCATGTTAGAGCTTATTAGTATCTCTTTTATCTCGGAGGTATTTCTCGTAGTTGTGAATGAGCCTTGAGATCTAGTTGGATCGCTCAAGTTCATCATCGTTCACCGTTTTATCCTCCTAAGGATGCTAACGAGCATCTGAGTATTGATAATACTCCCCAATCTCAGATCTAACCGTATAAGAGGGAGGGGATAGTTGGCAATTCTCTTGGTCGTCATAATATATGTGGTCAAGGGGATAACCCTTTGAGTCTCCGTAACTGTGTTGTTGATGACCCTTCTAGTCATTCACATTCATATGATATTGGTTGGGTGAGCGAGACATCCCAAGAATTTAGCTAGTGTCAAAGAACTCAGATCGCTTCCCACAAACGACACCAATTATAAGTGGTTATATCCTAAAGCATTTGTATCCAGTGCACACAAGCTAAATTAAGACATTTATTCAAAGAAAAAGATAAAAAACACACAACACGATATATATGTGTATATATATATATATATATGTGTGTGTATGTGTGTGTGGTTCAATAATGTGTCTACGTTCACGAGGTTTGTGTTTGCTCTTTTCTTAACAAAGATAACTGGTCGACAGAGTTGTTGTACTGCTCGATATTATAATATCACATGCCCCTCTCAAAGAGAGACAGATTAACATTTTCAGAGGAGCTTAGGAGAATCCTAAACTTTATTAATAGCTATCCCTAGAAGTTCAGACCTATACCTTATCAGTTTGAGCCGTTCCAAGGATGGATATGCGGGAGTCCTATGTGTTTTGAACTCTTATATATTTAACTTGATTTGCAAGAAGATTGTGGGTCTGTGCCAAACATGTGTAGGCCACGTGCCATCGTAATTCTGATCCCCATATAATATAATCGCTTTTTTAATGTACTTTTAAATTGCAGGTGAATTTATCATATACTTAGGTGCATGGGTAATTATAATATAATAGGTAAAAGGATAGAGGGCTAATTTTTAGTTGAGCTTAAACTACACGTATATTTCATATTTGGTAATATTTTAATTATATAACGTTTTTATCAGCTATGCATGTACCGATATTATATTAGTTTGAATAGTGCATTTTTTTCTAAATGATGCATCTATTTTGTTATTTTATGTGTGTAATCGTTTTAAAGTGTATATTTACTTAGTATTAAGGTAATATTTTTAGAGGGTTTATTTTATTAGTGTAAATAACAATAATTTGATTATAGTTCGATGTCACATTTAATTTTTTTAGAGTTGTATGCATAGTTTATGAATAATGCATGTAAGTTTTTTTGCATGTGATTTCTATTACCATGCCTGTACATTGTTATTTTAGTTCGTGTGTGTGTGTGTGTTGAACAACATGATTTTGTTTGATTTATGTATTGATTTAATGGTTGTGACTCTTAATTTTGTAATTATTATCTCCATTATACCCCAAAACAAACCACTTGATGTGTCATATATACATTGGTTAATGCTTGAGGTTCACAAAGGATACACTTAAAACATTAACCAATGCATGATGGACACATCACCGGGTCAGATTTTTAAGGGTCTGTCAGGAATTACTCTTGAAATAATATCATTTTATTATCAAGTTTACGGGGAAAAGTGATTCATAAGTGCTCATAATTTAAGAGTTGTTGAGCTGATTTTTACGATTATTAAGAGAAAAATGGTCTTTCATTTTTATATGGACATGTGTATATATATTAAGACACGTGTCTCGTTTTGTATATTTTTTTTCAAACTTATAATCATTATAATACCTTCTATTGCAATAATGTGTCTTTTTTTTTTTTGGGGGGGGGGGTGGGAGAGCATTTTTTTTTAGTAAAAAGATGGTTTATGTAACTCATTTTGATTGATACTTCAAACTTAATGATTATTACATGCCTCAATAATACGACATTGATGATATATGTTGGAAATTAATATTCAGTGTCGAAATTAATTATTTAATTTTAATTATATTAAATTCCGAATTTATGAATTTCCCAATTATGTGGTCTTGATAAATAGCAGATAATTAATTAGGAACGTGATAAATACGAATATTAGAAGATTGGGTCAATCTTATCCGTTAGTCACATGATGGTTAGTGGCGTTAGTGGGAGACTTGAAAAAGAGCCCCACCTTGACTAGGATTCCGTCCCTCTTCCCCTTATAAATAGAGGAGCCCTACACCATCTGGGATTATCTCATAACACACTATTTCTAAGGTGGGAGAGAAACTCCGAGATTCCATTAGAGTGTATTTTTTCCAAGAAGGTAGATTGATGGAGCAATTAATCAAGATTGATCATTGATCAAGGTAAGTCTTATTTTCTATCTTTTAGACGTATTTTGTGAAAACATGAAGATCCAAGATCCTTTTATTAAGAACAATTTTATGGTAAAGTTTAATCATATTAATGTGTTCGTGATTAATATTAGGGCATTCTTAAGAATGATTTTATATGTGGTATCAGAGCTAAAGTTTAAGATCTCATGATTTTCCTTATTGATGTTCGTCTATAATGAAATATGTGCCTGAGACTTTCTGCGACATTTTTATTTATGTCATTAAATTTCTTTTGTGCCTGAGACCTTCTGCGACGTCTTATTTATGTCATTAAATCTGCTCTTAAAGTGTGTCTGAGATTTTCTGTGACATTTTTCTTCTGTCGTCAATACTCACTGGTGAGAATGAAAGGTCAAAACTTGC
Source organism: Sambucus nigra (assembly GCA_949130495.1). Lineage (NCBI taxonomy): Eukaryota > Viridiplantae > Streptophyta > Magnoliopsida > Dipsacales > Adoxaceae > Sambucus > Sambucus nigra. The sequence continues at coordinate 542,950,867 of OX422214.1, read as the reverse complement.
TCGGAATTTTACGAAACTGACATGATCGACTGGAAACGTTGAAATAAACAAAACCTATTGTATACAATGGGCATGACCTTACGTTTGCGTTTTGATGTCGTTAAGACCCTTAAAATTGCGTTTTTGTCGTTTTTGGTAATAATGTTGACGTCAATATCTCACTCCAGAAAATTGATTTTTGAATTCTGCAAATTGTTGTGAGATCCTGGAGTAATTATCTACATCCCTCTGGTACTAACTCAAATTTTCTATTTTTGGCAAAAATTATGATTTTTTCCGAATATTATGTATTTTTTTCACCACGGGGGCTTTTTTTTCATGGTTGTTCTAATATTCATGTTATGTAGTATTTGGTATTGATGAAAGAGTTCAATATAAAATTTTGAATATTAGATGTATGATTATGTGTTTGACAATAACATTTCGATATATTAGGTTATTGTGCATAATCTATATTTGGTAGCCCAAATGTCCTAATGTATTATGAATTGATGTTTAGACAATAATATATATATGGTGTTGGATGGGGAAGACATGAAAGTGTCTTAATCTATAATTGTAAATATTTTATTATTATTTATGTATCTATATTTGGCCCATTAATTATACATTAAGTTTTGAGTATAATATTTTTGGGGGCATTGATTTTGCATAAATAATGTTTCTGGCTTCCAGAAAAAATATTTTTGAATTCGGTCGAATATTTGAGATTCTGGAGTAATTTCCTACAGTTCCATGATGTGAACTCATTTTTTTTGTAAAAATTTAAATTTTTCCATATTTCATGTATGTTTTTATCTAGAACTGTGATAAAACATTGCTCTAATGATCCTTTTTAGTTAAATATTCATGCGAAACACAGGCCAACATATTTCATATGGTAGGATATTAGACTTGCGTTATTGTTAATATTCATATTTTAACGAGTCTCGCACCAAACACAAGCCAATGATTCATATTGTTGAATATTATGATATTCATGTTTTAATGAGTCTCATGCCAAACACAGGCCAACGATTCATGTAGTTGAAAATCAGAATTATTGTTTATTCTAAGTTTAGTACTCCCATTAAGTTGAATTAAATGCCAAACACAGGCTACAATTCATATGTGCGGATACTAGATTTATTCGTTGCATACATGCATATTTGAATGTATGACTTGCAAATTTTGAGACTCATAAGTAGGTATTCATTCAGTTTAATCAAATGCCAAATGCAGGCTAAGATTACATGTGAAGATACTATACTTGTAGTCATTTCAGATTATCCTAATGTTTGTTATAAGGTTAAATTGAAGCGCAACACATGCTGAAATTTGAATCAAATAAACATTGGAATTTTTGTAAATGTTAAATAATTGGCATCAATGTTAAAAGGTCATATTTACATATGCCAATAGTATGATAATTGTGATTATAACCGTATTGTGCATTAGTATGACGATGAATGATTTGGGTCAATATTTCTGATTTGTTACTTATACATAAGTGATGAAGCGAAAGTAAATGATTTATGTATTCCATTTACTATTATTTGTGTAATATCTCATGTAAACTCTCTGTCTATTTGATTTTCACATTATGTCTAATTTTTCGTGAATTTCAAGTTAGGGAATAGACAATAATATAATTATTCATGTATTACGGGTATTTTGAACATGTATGCGTATCTCTAATATTTATATAATATAAGGTTTGGTGTTCATTAAAGTGCTCCATTCCAGAAGATATAAATATTGGATTAATGCATTAATATCATGCATATTTTGGTTGCCCACGGGTCCATGTATGATATTGAATGCTAGTATGATGATACTTTATAATGTTGCATACATATGATTGTTTATTAATTTATTATGATTACAACAATTGAACAAAATGTTAGTGGTGATATATATTTTGGGAAAGTAATAATGGTCGTCAAACACAGATGCCATAGTTTCTTTCACTATCATATCACCAATTAAGTTTATGAAAACCATAAACATGAATAATTTAGCTTATTGATCATACGATATTTAATGAAAATAAGTGAAAAATTTATTGACCTATGTATGTAAGTCTTTACATAATGTAATATTCATATTATGAAATGTTTGGTAGTCACTACAGTGACCTAACTAGAATGGCAATGAATATTAAATGTAAAGATGATGGTAGTAGTAACTCATGATGCTTATAATTGTAAAGATATTAATGGGGTATATTGAGTTTATTTTTCCAAGCAAGGTTATTCCTTACAGGGAATCAATTTTGAGTGATTGAATGAACATCATAGATCACATACATTATTATAGTATGTGAAAATAAGTTGTGCACAAATATCGTGTACAATATAATTAAATAACATTATACCCAATAAAGTAATCTAGAAGCATCATATAATCGATATTTCACGGTTACTACTGAAGAAAACTCACGGTTATGCACTCAATTTATTATCATGTAATCGATATGTGTGTTGTTAAATCAAAGTATTAATGAAGTGAGCAATTTATCTCATTATCTTATCACATATTATTGTATCCCATTTTGTTTCTCTAAAAATTTCATATTTAATTTGGTTAAACAAACTAAGTTTGTTTACATATTGCACACTAGGACTAATAATGATAAAGATAATATGTATCTTTTATGATTTGAAACGAGTTTTTCATCTCAGTAGAGTTTGCAAGTTATACTTACAGTGTTATAGAAAGTATTTACTTTTGATGCAAGGATTTCTTACAAAACAAACTAGAAATGCTAATAAGATTCTTTTCTTTTGTTCTTGGGGAATCAAATCGCCATTTGTTTTCATAAACCCTCAATTTTTTTTTTTTAGAAAATGTTTGTCTAGACTTGATCGTGAGGGATATGTTCTAAAGAATATTTTGATGTATATTTTTTCAAGGGTTATGATATTCCTTTTGATGTTTTGTACAAAATAAAGTTTGGACATAGTTCTTTAAAGATTTGTTTGATCCTGCATCATAATCGTAGCGTTATTGATGAAACTCTTTAAATCTTGTGCCAAATTAAATCTATACTCTTTTTCAAAATTTTCGTGGATAAGATTTTTATAATGTCTGTTACAAATTTTGATAGTCGAGTTGTGCTCTTAAGGTATTACGATGTCTAATATAAGGATGACCTGTGTGACCCAAGTGGGGGATTATGAGAAACTTCCCTTAAAGTGGACCTACATAGATCATATAATTGTCATTGACACGTATTTATTGCATTAAAGTCAAATTCATTATGAAAGGTGAAATTAATGGTAGTAGAAAATCATGAAAAATGATTATAAAGGAAGGTAGGTAGGGTACTTATCCCATTACCAATAACCTTCTTGAATCCTTGTACTTTTAGTTGTTAGATTGTTTAAACAATAAAGAACAAATAAATGATCAACCACTAAATAATAGTATTGTCACCATGAGATAAATGTAGATAAAATCATAAGGAATAGTATTAAGAAGATCCTAAAAGTCTACTATCCTCGATGATTATGTGGTGTATCTGCATGAATATGAATTTGGCGTAGGGATAAATAATGACATGGTTTTATTTTCAAAAGTCATAAGAAGTGAAAGTAATGGACTACAACTAAGGTCGAAATCTCGTTGAATTACATAATTGATGCACTAAAGTCGGGTATAAGGGGGTCATTAAGACCAAACGCGACACTAATGGCAGTTAAACGAGATAAAGCTGAATTGTAGTAAAATATTTCACTATTAATGAAGAAAAGGTTATAAATGAACCTTCACAATTATATGTAAGGACATGGAATTCCTATGACATTAGTAGCTCATTATGATTGAGAGTTACATGAAGTGGATGTGAAAATTACTTTTTGAAGTCTTATAAACCATGCGTATATGTTTAGCAAGACACATACCACTAGTGAAATATGACCTCTGTGAAACCTACCATGGACCAATGGGAAGCCAAGGAAGGTCCCTAAGTCCTTAGCAAGACACATACCACTAGAAAAACTGAAGGCCCGAGCGTCTCTCATAGGAACATTCAATATAGAATAAAGTTTTGATTTTGGAAAGATAATTCTTTGACTGGAGAATCCACAACATTCATTTAAAATATCCATAATGATATCACAATTGTTTTGGTTAGCCTAAGTAAAAAGAACCAAATCATCGGTGAAGAAAAGATGGGAAATAATGGGGACATCTTTAGAAGATTTCAAACCAATCCATTATTTTCTATATGTAAGAACCGATGAAATCGATTCAAATTGACTATATATAAAATATGTTAAGAAATAAACATGTGTCATAATTCTAATGGATATAATATTTTATTAGTTTATAGTCTTGTACATCTTATCGGTTAAACTAGGTTAAGTTATCAATATTGAATTATATTGTATTAAATTTGATGTATTGGATTGGATATGTTGTATTGAATTAAATCCAAAGCCAAGACAATTTTGATTTAATGATGCCTAAAGTGGAGGAATCAAAATTAAATAAAAAACCATCCAATCCAACCTTAATCGAATTGGATCAGATTATATTATGACATTAGTTCGGATTGGATTAGATTTTGAAATTGAAAAATTGACTTCAATTGGATTATATGTGGTTCTCTTCAAATAAGTCGGTTCTAAATCGATGCACACTAGATTGAAATATGGGAGAGGAGTCTCATTCCAAAGAATATAAATGGAAATGATGAGTTTAATCCACTCCTGGTTAAAATCAAAGTATGTAGTAGTTTTTGAAGAAAATTCCAATTTATTTCATGACATGGTTTTTCCAAATCAACTTTAAAAATCATACCCATACTTTCTTTTAATCCTTTCAATAATGTAGGCGATCTCTTAGGTTATAATGATGTTATCCTTAGTTTGCCTTCCCAGGAGAAAACTATATTGAAGGGGGCTTATGACCTTAGTAAAAATTGGTCTTAGTCTATTAATAATAACTTTGGCAAGTGTTTTGTAAGGAACTACAAAGCGTTAAATTGTGAAATATTTTCGGGGTTATAAGTTTTGGGAATAAGGGTAATATTCTAACATTTAGTTCGCTAGAAAAATTACTGTGGATAAAAAAATGGTTAATAAAGCATGCTTGTTTAGGTTTATCGCTTTCCAAAACTTTTGGTGGAATCTAGGTTGCACACCATCCATTTCAAGAGCCTTCCATGTTTTCATATATGAAGTAACTTTCTTAATTTCAACAAGGTATATTGGTTTGGTAGGGATGTTATTATCAATTTTTTTTAACTTAATAAAAATTTTATCATTAAAATTACTCACATTAATATTAGTTTCCATTGTGAAAGTAGAATGAAATTAGTCATTTACATGTTCAGCAACTAAGGGGGGTTATTCTCGAGACTGGCATCAATTTTGAATTCTAAGGGGTCGTTTGTTTTTACCTCTTAAGTCTAAATCTGAACCATTCAGACTTAAGAGGTATCAAAAAGTGTTTGTTTTTTTAAATGATTAAGAGGCTAACGGCTTTATTTGGCTCTTAATGGTTAAGAGGTAAATTACATCTGAAGTCTGAATGAATCTAAATACATTAATTCAGAGGTTCATTCAGACATACAAACTAACATATTTTTCAGATTCAGATTTCAGACTTCAGATTCAGTCTTCAGATTTCAGATGAAAAAACAAACGCAACCTAAGTCTATCAATTTTATTTCGTCTTCTTTTTATTATGGTATAGAGGTGATAAAATTTATTGTTCCTATCACCCTCCACTAACCATCAAACTGAGGATTTTTGAAGCCACAACATCTCTTCCTCTTTTATAATATTATTGTATTCAAATCTTAGTTTTTTTTCCAAAGATATCCATATTGTATTCAAATCTTAGCTTTATCAAGCCTTACAACGGTGTTAGCAAGACCCTCTCTATTATTCGATAAACCCAAACACAGCCCGGTGCTTTTGAGATCAACAAGATTGCTCTCATCTACATTTTTATCAAACTTCCAGCATTGACAAGTAGGCCCTTGTTTTGATAGGATTTTTTTCCAGTCTCGTTCAAGTGATCATTGAAGTCACTTAAGACTAAGGTTCTAAAAAATGCGGGGCGTGATCGAGGCGTGGAGGCCAAGCCTTAAGCCTTTGAAGCCTAGGCGGGCCTTAGGCGTAAAAAGGCGTGAAAAGGCGTTTAGGCCTTTTTAATATATTTTAATATTTTTTAACCATAACAAGGGTATTAAAATACTAAAATTCTACATATCATAAAAATATGTCTGAATATTTACAAATTAAAATGCTATTTGATTATTTTGGATAAGATAATGGTCCGGTTTGTAAAAAAATTCTTTAAAAGGTAATATCGTTTCACTAAAGTATTGTTGTTTTTAGAAAAAAGTGCACCTTAAGGGTTTTACCAAAAATAAGGCGTAAAAATCTTAAGACGGAACGTTTCTCCCAAACCTCAAGCCTAGGCGGATTTTTTAGAATACTGCTTAAGACCAACAAGTGGATCACAGGGTCTTTGGCTAGAGTTTAAGGTTTTCCCAAAGCTGCTCACGAATGTGAGGGTTTGGACTAGCATGAATAGAACTAAAAAGCCAATCCTTGTAGTTATGTTTAGAAATAACAAGATGGATGGCTTGTCTAGTGACCTCTATGGGTCTCAGCGTCACAGTTTTAGAATTCCAAAGAGCATAATATATATTGAACATGCAATAATAAATGGATATGATGAATATAACTGGAAGACACAAGATCAATGGTTGAGGCTAACAGGTGATTGGATGCCAATGATGAACTTTTACTATTTAGTACCATATGATAAAGTGAGATATTTCATATGTTTTTCTGGTTAGAACTTGTGAAAGCCCGGATTTAAAACTATGGAGGGTGCACCGAATATTTAAAAGTCGTGAACTTACCCCAACTTTGCACTCAAATCACCAACTCGTGATTTCAGAATGGGAGAGGCACTACAACACGAATCGTGTGACTAACATGTTTGGACTGCTCAGATATAGTTTAACTTACAATCTCTACCTGCATGGGTGTCTCTTCATCTGTTTGATGCGTGTTTTTTTTGTACTTATAGCCAGATGATCTTCATCTTCTCCTATTTTCTCTGAGAGAAGTCTATAGAAGATGTAACGACCTTCCGGTGTAAGTGTAATGGGTAGATTGCAAACTTAAGTTTACTTTGCATATTGTATTTGCTTTTGAATGGCTTAGTAAGGTGTCTTTTTAAGTCTTCCTTAGGAATAGGACTTCCTGAGTCGTCCTGAAGTTTAGGTGTTAGTTGTTATTCTTATTGAACATTTATATTATTTATAGGTTTGATCTGTAATAGAAATAATTGCTTTAGTTCCACTAATATTAATCTGCACATGGTATCAGAATAGCTCCTCTCTCTCCCTCATTAATTTTTTTTCGTCCTCCCTTCAACCTACATGATGTTTATCCCAAACAGCTCACTCACCATTCTCAATACTAATGAATTCCATCTTATCACGATTAATACATCTGCTCAAACTCATCTCAAACTTACCTCCACCAGCTATCTCTCATAAAATCATCAATTTGAAACTCTTTTCATTGGTTATGATTTCCTTGAATATTAATGGCTTCAAAACATGTTCAACGACGACAACTAGAAACAACATTACAACACCGAATCATGCCTACAAATTTTGGGATCGACAAGATCAACTGATCCATATTGCTTTCATAAGTTCTCTCTCTCTCCTACAATTATCTCATTTATTGCTCGATCCATAACTTCTCGCGAAGTATGAACTGTTCTTGCCAATATATACACCAAACCATCTCGTGGTCTCATCAAATAAGCCAAAAAACTTCTCAAAAATCCCACCAAAGGTACTATGAATATCACTGATGTTCTTGTTGTACCAAACATGACAAAAAAAATTAATTTTTATTTCTCATTTTTGTACAACTAATAATGCATCCATTGCATTCTTCCCCTATTCTTTTCATGTGAAGGATCTTCGCATGGGGACAATTCTTTTGAAAGGTAGCACTAAGGATGGAGTGTATGAATGGCCGACTAGAAAATCTCTATCTTTTTCAGTTTTTTCATTCCCCCATGTCAAAACTACATCATCAAATTGGCATCATCGTTTAGGGCATCCAGCTTTTCCTACTTTGAAACACATTATTTCTAGTTATCATTTTTATTTTTCCTCTCATATGAGAAAATAATTTTCATGTAATGCATGTCTTAGCAATAAAATCAAAAGTTGTCTTTTTCCATTTCATCTCTTATCTCTACACAACCTCTTAAAATTATATTTTCTGATGTATGGACTTCTCTTATTATTTCACAATTTGGTTTCAAATACTATGTCATTTTCATTGATCATTTTACCAAATACATATGGTTTTACACATTAAAAAGAAAACCTAAAGTCCAAGAAATTTTCAAACGCTACAAATCTATTGTGGAAAATTATTTTAAACATAAAATTATCATCTCTACACACATAATGGAGAATATATGGGCCTCAAAGATTACCTTTCCTTAAATGACATCTCTCACTTAACCATTCCACCTTATACACCCGAACGTAATGGTTACTCTAAAAGATGACACCATCATTGTTGAAACTGGACTCATAATACTTTCCCATACCTCTCTTATAACTACCTTTTGGTCCATTGCCTTTTCCACCGCTGTCTATATAATTATTAAAATGCCAACCACTATGCTCAACCTTTCATCTCCCTATGAATTAATTTTCCACAAAAGTCCTAATTACTCCGAACTAAAAGTTTTCGGGTGTTTGTGTTATCCTTGGCTTCGTGCATATACATCTCACAAACTTGATCAAAGGTTTAAATCTTGTGTTTTTCTTAGATACTCATTATCTCAAAGTGCATATCTATGTGTTGAACCATCTACCTCAAGAATCTTTGTTTCTTGTCATGTTCATTTTCTAGAGTCGGTTATTACTTACAACATAATTCACAATAATCTACCACGTCCCACTTCTAATACAATTGATACTTGGATTCCTCCCATACAGACTGTTCCAATTCCGACTACATCACAGTCTGCTTCTAATACTCTACCTATAGTACGCACTCAAGAAATGTCTTTATCGAATGATGCTTCACAAATACCCGAGCCACTATCCTAATAACCTAATGATCAACAACCGTAACCTAATCCTTCCCACCAATTCACTAAAACCCGAACCACCATCTAACCTTCCTTTCACCAATCCACTGAAACACAAAATAACATCCAACATAACACCTGACACTGAATAATTACCCGGGCCAAAAACAACATAACCAAACCAATTCAAAAACTCAACCTTCCACACCCACAAAACCTCGTCACATAATCCCGAACCTACATCAATATCTCAAGACCTTAAAGATCATAACTCGTGCGAAGCTATGTCTCAAGTGTTTTATGTTATCGTTCATAATGGAACATGGGAACTAGTTCCACCAAACAATATCCCTAATCAAGTTGGTTGCAAATGGATTTATCATAATTAAATACATTCATATAGTTCCATTGACATTTTTAAATCTCGCCTTATGGCCAAAGGTTTTCATCAGACACCGGGTGTGGATTACCATGAAACCTTTATCCCGGTTGTTAAGCCCACAGCTGTAAGACTTGTACTTAGTATTGCAGTGAGTAGGGATTGGTCTCTTCAATAATTAGATGTCAACGATGCCTTTATTTAAGGCAAGCTCTGAAAATGTTTTTATGGCTCAACCTCTAGGATTTGTGGATTCTGATCACCCATATATGCATGTAAACTCCATAAAGCTATATATGGCCTCAAGAAAGCTATTTGGGCTTCGTATCATGAAATGCGTCATTTTCTTATGGACTTCGACTTCAAGAATTCCCACTCAGACACTTCTCTCTTCGTTCTAAAAAATAGCCAACATATCGTGCATCTATTAGTTTATGTTGATAATATTATCCTAACCGGTAATAGTGATGAACTTATTTCTCCATTTGTTAATTTTCTTGTTCAACGTTTCTCTCTAAAAGATCTTGGCTCTCTTTTTTAATTTCTTGGATTTGAAGTTGTCTCACATCATCATGGCACATCTCTCTCATAACTAACATATATACAGGACTTGCTTAAAAGGACAAATATGGAGGGTGCCAAACCTATTCTTACTCCATTGCCAGCAAGTTCAACATCATTCTCTTTAACATCGATCACTCCACTCTCAAATCCTACTCTGGCAATCCCAAATATGGAGGATATGTTACGTACGTGTGTCCTTGATTTTAGGGAAGGTTAGGAGTAGTACCTTCCACTGGTGGAATTTGCTTATAAAACTTATATCAGTTCACAATTGGCATGGCCCCATTCGAGGCATTGTACGGTAGGCCTTGTTATTCTCCTGTGTGTTGGTTGAGGTGGGGGGGATAACAAGCTACTAGGGCCAGAGTTAATACAGGACACGACGGCCAAGATTGAGATGATTCAGAGTCGTATACGAGTAGCTCAGGACAAGTAGAAAAGCTACAACGATGCCAAACCATTCTTTCGGGAGTTTGCTATGGCGGATCAAATTCTTTTGCGAGTATCTCTTATGGAGGAGATAATGCGATTTGGGAAGAAGGTGAAGTTAGCACCGAGGTATGTGGAGAAGTTTCCCATTATCTAGAAGATTGGACCGGTTGCATACAGATTGGGATTGCTAGAACACTTGCATCGTATACATGGCGTGTTCTATATTTTTTCACTTAGAGGATATCTTCGGGATGAGTTGGCTCACACTCATATTGAGTTAGAACAAATTGATTTATCACCTGATAGTTCAAATGGGGAGAGACCGGTGGCTATCCTAGACCATAGCGAGAGGAGATTGAGGTCTAAGGTAGTTCCACTTATGCGCGTTAAGTGAGAGCACCATAATATTGAGGAGTCTACTTGGGAGCACGAGGATGAGATGCGCGGGAAATATCCAGAATTATTTTTACCAGGTATACTATCTTTTTTTCTGAATTTCGAGACGAAATTTCATTATTAGGAGGAACTATGTAACACCCCGTATTTTTATGATTTTTACATATTGGATTAATTAAATTAAATATGAAAAATTAATTGATAATTAATCCTGATTAAAATAAATATTAACTAGCGAGATAAGAGTTAGTATTTGTTAGTGAGAACTTTATTGAATATTACTGAGCGAATAAAGTAATGTATGATTGTGAAGTGATATAAATTGTCGCGAGTGAGAAATACGGCAGTTACAGAAATTAAGTCGGGACGCGTGTATCAGTCGTGTCAGGACTAAACTAATATAATACAAGTAAATTATTTATAAGTAATCTGAATGGTCATTTATAGAGCGCCATTGAGTCCGGAAGGGTCAATTTAGTCAGAAAAGTCTACTCGAGGATTTTGTTTGGGTCCCGGGGCAATTTTAGGCCTTATCGGCATCTCGGGAGGGCGTTTTGATAATTTCTATTTTGGGGCATTTATTACCTACAAAATTAGTAGAGGCATTATGTCAGTTATGTAAGGGAGATTAGGGTTATCATTCACAAAATTCAAGGGGGAGTTACAAAGGAAGAAGGAGAGCCAATTCTAGGAGTCTAGAGCCAAGAACAACCATCTTGCACCACCGAGACAACCACCGTGTAGATCGGAGAACGTGGAACATAACCATACTAACTACAACAACGGATCAGACCTTCACTTTTGAGGCAAGTGTTTAAATTTGCTTAATTTAGAGCAATAATGGAACCCATGTTAGTGTAGGTTCAATTTGAATATGAATATGGTATTTATGTGATGAAATTGGAGAGTTTGAGTAACTAATTAGAATCTGGGAATAATTAGGTTGAACTATTCATTTATGTAGATTAGGAATCACGAATTGAGAATTTATTATGATGAACGAATCTGAAAATTTTGGTATTCTTTAATGTGAATTTGAAGAACCAGAGTTTAATGAACCAATTTTCGAAATTTAATAAGGGTTATGCATGATTTAATGATCCTAAATTGTTATAAATCATATAAATATATCACAACATCGATTAGAATTGTTGGATTGGAGTTTGGGATGATTCTGTAGAGGTTTTAGTATCATTAAGGTGGAAAAATGTAGCTTCAGGAGGTAGAAGTCCGTTCAAACTGAACCGAACCGATCAAACAGGACCGGATCGGTTCGTTTTCTGTAAATTCGGATCGGTTCATTTTTCTGCAAATTCGGATAGGTTCATCTTTCTGCAAATTTCTGTAAAGGCCGAACCGAACCCATCATTCAGGACCGAATCGATTCGTTTTCTGGCAAATTCGTTCTACAGTTATTTCGTGACTCCTTATGATATGTTAGTAGTATAAAAGGGTTACTGTAAAAGATACTTGGGATTATGAATCGCAACAATCGTAATTAAATAATATCGGGAGTATAGTGAGAGGTATACCGCTTACGAATATATATTTAGGTTGTGTATACCTACTAATTGGAATAGGTTGTGTGAATACCTACATGATTGATTTACTATGTGTATAACATATCTATGCTGCTTGCTATCGCGGGAGGTTATTTCGGAAAGGGGACAGTCTTATCTTGATGAGCCCAATTGGGGGGAGTTTAGACTTGGTACCTCAGAATATAGAACCTAGGTACGGGCTATCTGTGAGAATGATAATGATGACGGTCACATGGGTGCGTAGGTATGTGCATAGCCCATAGACTTGAAACCATGTTCTCCTCCAATATGTGTGATTTGTAATTCGATGGTTCGTGAGTGATTCTGAATCATTAGTTTTTACTTAGTATGAGATGTACCGGGATTTGATAGCAGAGTATGCATTCGGCGCAGTTGAGTCTAAGGGTTCTATTTTAGTATATACATAACAATATTGTGTTAGTTACATATATATGCTTGTAATATTATCTACTATGTGATAATTGTAGATGAAGAAGATGACGAATTCTTAAATAACTCAAGTCTGTGAACCCTTAAACAACTTTTGTGAAACTTATACTCGGGATAGTATATATAAGAGCAATGCATAGTAATGGTACAGGGGAATTTTGGGATATTAATATGGATAATAGAAAGATAGTTTATATCTACAAACTAGTTAGATAAGAATTATATCTAGAGTAGTCTAGCGGTATAAATTCTAGGGCTGGGTGCCACACACCCATCTTCCTCCATTCCGGCCAGCGTCCAAAATATCCGGCCATTTCCTCAATAACCTTCGACGAAACTTAAACCCGATAATCCACCTTTAACCCACTACATCCCACTCGCCGAAAAACCAACTCTGAACTAGCAAATCCTAACCAACTCAACTAGGACTAGCTTTAACCCGCGACCTCAAACCCTAAGCTAAAATCATGATAAATGAATTTTTTTTATATTAAAAAAAGGGTTCTCACAGGGAAATCGATACCCGTTTTAAAGGGGGATGGGGATTCTCGAACCCGTTATAACAGGGAACGGGGCGAGGATGGAGAATGATATTTCTAACAGGAATAAGGATGGGGATGCTTTTCCCGACCACAAACTGACCCCTTTCCATCCCTATATATAAGCTCTAATATAAGAGCCCTTATCTAATTGTAAAATCCCCAACTCTATATAAATGGGATATATTCCCTTATTATACAATGGGAGCTTAGAGTTTAGAGAATTCTCTCATATAAATTCTCCCAATATTATAATAAAAACACCATCATCACCATCGTGAACGTAAGCCGATCTTGATTGAACCATTTAAATCGTGTCTCTTTCACTTTAATTTTTATATCCATATCATTATTGTGGGGAATTCAAATTTAATTCCCTAGAAGTATGTAAATATAGTTGCTTGTGAACTTATGCACAAAACTATATCTAGCTTGTCCTTATCGTCAATTTTTAAATAGTCTAATGACTTACCACCATATTTTTCAGTTTTAAATAGATATTTATTGAACCTTAAAATCTTGAATTCATTGATTTGAATAAATTGTTTGTTGAAAATGAAACATGATTTCGAAGGTATTTATATCTAGTTTCTGGTTCAACGTAAGGCTGTAGCAAAATATGGCGTGCTTGCTTGAGAAAAGGAGTCTAGAATTCTCTCGCAAAATTTAAATTGAAACTGGAGAAAACGATGGCAGATTACGAAAAATGATTAGTTAGGGGTTATGAACTCACATAAACATATCGACCGTGTGTTTTCGTGGAAGAGACCAAAGTGTTTATATTATGAAGTAATAAACACAAGGGTTCAAAGTTATTTGGCAATAAACTAAAGTTGCGTTTGTTTTTTATCTGAATCTGAAATCTGAAGACTGAATCTAAAGTCTGAAATCTGAATCTAAAAAATATGTTTACTTTTATGTCTGAATGTACTCTGAATAAATGTATTTAGACTCATTCAGACTTCAAATTCAAACTTCAGATGTAATTTTACCTCTTAACCATTAAAAGTCAAATATAGTTGTTAACTTCATAATCATTTAAAAAAACAAACACTTTTTGGTACCTCTTAAATCTGAATGTTTCAAATTCAGACTTAAGAGATAAAAACAAAACACGTAAGTCAAGCTAGCCTCTTTATATTGTTGTTATGTTATTTTGATTAGCAACTCTAAGTTTGGGTAAATGAATTAATTTTAAACTCAATTAAGCTCCTCTACAGACTACATAATCACATTTCTATACTGTTTTTACGTTATAGTTTATCCTCAATTATTTTCAAGTAATTAAATGGGAGAATGTATAGCTAATTTTATGGTGGTTGTGCAATTGCATCAAACGCTAGAGCAGTTCAATGGAAGGCCTGTGTTTGACCATTACAATTTAGAAAGTTAGAAAAAACTAAGGGGGAAAACAGAAAGATGCATTGTACATATACTCTACTCATTTACCCGGAGAACACACACAAAGAGACGGTAACAATATTGTAAACATTCCTCCTACCAACACTGATCCGTTTCCCACTTCCGGGTCCTATAAAACCCAGACTGTTGTTGTTTTACCCTCCGCCCGGTTCCTACGCCTAAGGACAAATCATAAACTTCCCTGGCCTGGGGATCCGACAGAGTAGAATAAGCATTATGTATGTTCATGAAATCTCGTCCGTCAGATCCAATATCCGGATGGTAAACCTTGGCTAAGCTTCGGTACGCCCTTTTGATTTCCACTGGGGACGCGTTTTGGTTGACTTGGAGAACATCGTATAGGCTGACTGATACTGATGTTCTTCTCGTGTTTAGGGTCTCTGTGAAGGTGTGGAACGAGGCTTTGCAAGGGTTGAGACCTGAGAAAGTCATTTTTTAATAGCGATTTTGGTATAATTTTGTGAGGAGGAGAGGTTTTATAAAAAGGTTGAATCTTGATTTTAGAAGGTGGAGTGTAGTTTATTAGATGTGGGGGGCAGGTGATTTTTTGTGTTTAGTGATTGGTGGTGGGATTGGCTGATATGGCGTCACATAATTAAAATTTGTTTCTAGAAGAGATATCTGTTTGCCTCCAGCTGAGCCAAAGCTGCCACCAATGAGTTTTTCTAATCGAAAACACGCATAAAAAGTAGTCTGTTCCTCCTACTGATTTTTATTTATTTATATTAACAGCATTTTTAAAATAACTTAATAGCTAACTATTAATTTTTTTAATACGAAAAATAAAAATTTACTAATATAATGTATAAATAGATGATCTTTACACATATATATGTCTCAGAATTGATAATGTTGCCATAAATAATAACTAAATATTACTGTTTGATTATAAATTGACCAAGATATGCCAAGTAATTCTTTTTTTTCATTGGGGTGGTGACTCTTAATATTTTTTTTAAAAATTTGAGGGGGCAAAATCCTATAATTTTTAAAAAATCTTAAGAACATGCAAGTATAATAAGGATAATTTCATAATTTTAGAAGGTCGCTGCACCCCACCCCCGGATCCATAACTGGTTGTGTGTATGTATATATGTGTATGTGTGAGTGTGTTCGAGTGACTGTACATTTGTGTTTGTATATTTGTGCATGAGTGTAAGTGTATGTGTATATTTATGTGCGTGTGTATGTCTGTGTGTATGTGCGAGTGCGTGTATATGTTTATATACGTGTACAAGTGTGTGTATATGTGCGAGTGTGTGTATATGTATATATATATGTGTGTACAAGTATGTGGATATGTGTGTGTGAGAGAGTTTATTTATATGTGTGATTATATATGTGTGTGTTTTAATACACGAGAGATAAAGAGATTGAGATTGTTACTGATTTTTTTTTGCTGTTGATGATTTTTTTTTTATGTTCTCTAAATATTTACGTTTGAATTCAAATATTGGATATTTACACACCAAGAAGATATTTACTAAGAAGAGAAGAAGACAAAGAAGAAATTATAGAATAAGAATATTTTCGAAAATATAGTTAGTGTTAGTTTGTTGTGATAGTAAATATTTACTTTTACTTGATTTTTCTTATATTAGTATACATTTACACTCATAGTAAATATTTACTATGCATGTTCAGTGTGTATATATATATATTCGGGGTAAAGGTGAACATAGACCCGCAACCCGTCTAGCCTGACTCGTTATTTTATAGGGCTTCATCAAGTATGAATTTAGGGTGTGTTTGATAACACTTATTTTTCATGGAAAATACAATATATGGAGTCATTTTCCATCTTTTGAATGTTTGGTAAACAAAATTTTCCATGTAATTGATTTCCTTAAAACAACTCACATAACCACTTTTTCCACAAAAAGATGGAATTAAAAAACCTCCTCCCACCTTGTTATTCATTTTCCAGGGAAAAGAATTGCCACGCCCAAAATATTGATAAAAAATTCAGAAAACGAGTAAAAGCCCAAAAATAATGAAAAAAATTCAGAATGTGAATAAAAACCCAAAAATAATGAAAAAAAATTCAGAAAGTGAATAAAAATCCAAAAATAATGAAAAAATACAGAAAGTGAATAAAATTCCAAAAATAATGAAAAAAAATCAAAAAGTGAATAACCTCCCCAAAAAATGAAAAAAATTCAGAAAGTGAATAAAAACCTAAAAAAATTGAAATAAATCCAGAAAATGAATAAAATTCCAAAAATAATAAAATAAATCCAGAAAGTGAATAAAATCACCAAAAGCAATGAAAAAAAATACAGAAAGTGAATAAAATCCCAAAAAATGAAAAAAAATCCATAAAATGAATAAAATCCAAAAATAATAATAATAAATCCAGAAAGTGAATAAAACCCCTAAAATAATGAAAAAAAATTCAGAAACTGAATAAAAACCCAAAAATAATGAAAAAAATACAGAAAGTGAATAAACCCCCCAAAAAATGAAAATTTTCAGAAAGTGAATAAAAACCCAAAAATAATGAAAATTTTCTAGAAAGCGAATAAAAACCCAAAAATAATGAAAAAAATTCAGAAAGTGAATAAACCCCTCAACATTCAAAAACGTGCCAAAAAATGAAAAAAATTCTAGAAAGTGAATAAAAACCCAAAATATTGAAAAATATTCTAAAAAGTGAATAAATCACTAAAAATAATTAAAAAAATCCAGAATGTGAAATAAAACCCAAAAAATAAGGAAAAAAAAAGTCCAGAAAAGTGAATAAGATAATGAAAAAAATACAGAAAGTGAATAAACCCCAAAAAATAATGAAAAAAGAATCCAGAAAGTGAATAAAACTTCAAAAAATAATGAAAAAAATACAGAAAGTGAATAAAAATTTAAATATCATGAAAAAAATCTAGAAAGTGAATAAAAACCCAAAATAATGAAAAATATACAGAAAGTGAATAAAAAACACCCAAAAAATTTATTAAAAAGTCCGAAGCTTATTAATTAAGAAAAAAAATAACATAAAATGAAAAAAATACATAAAAAAAAATATTAGTCCCAGAATTAATTTTAAAAAACATTAGAAAATAAAAAAAAACAAGAAAAAAAGAGAGAAATCTATAAAAACGCAAAATAATGAAAAAATATAGAAAATGAATAAAAAATAGAAAATAAATATTAACCCCTGAATTTATTTTAAGAACGCCCAGAAATTTATTAATTCAACAAAAATAAAAAAGCGCTCAAAAAATTTTAAAAATGGAAATGAATGAATACCCTAGGAAACTAATAAAAATGCAAATATTTGAAAAAAATTAAAA